>ML677363.1:24113859-24337256 GCA_007922305.1 Dermatemys mawii | reverse complement strand
GAGGGTTGGATAGGGAAGGCTGTGCCTCCCCAAAGAGCCTTTCAAACCTCCCCTGCTCCCTGTCCCTGTCCCCTGACTCCCCCGACCCCTATCCGCACCTCTGCCCCAATCACCTCCTGGGATCCCACCCCCTATCCAACCCCCGCCTTCCCTCAACTGCCTGAAGCCCTTTGCACACCTCTGCACCCTGAAAGGCCCCCCGGGACTCCCATGCCTATCCAACCCCCTCCTCCCCGCTCCCTGTCCCCTTACTGCCCTCCCCAGAACCTCCGCTCCATCCAACCACCCCCTGGTCCCTGTCCCCTGACTGCCGCTTGGGATCCCTTGCCCCTTATCCACCTCCCCCACTACTCTCTGCCTCCCTTACCATGCCGCTCAGAGCAGCAGGAGCTTGCAGCTGCACTGCCCGACTGGAGCCAGAGTGCTGGCAGTGTGGCAAATTGAGGCTGTGCGGAAGGGGAGACAGCAGGGGAGGGGCTGGGGTCTAGCCTCCCTGTCCGGGAGCTCAAGAACCGGGGAGGACTGGTACAGTCCTCAGGCTGTAGTTTGCTCACCTTTGGTCTCGTGAGAAAGGTGAAAGAAACTGATGCAATATTTGGTGATATTGGACTTCTAAAAGGAGATCCAGTAGAAATCACCTCAAGAGACAGTGCTGAAGTATATAGCATACATATGCCCTGCAGAATTTCTATCCCATTACTTAATAACGTAGAAACTAGTTAAAGAGAATGGAAAAGAATTATATAATTGAGAAAATGGCTGAGCCCACTGCATAGTATACACTGATAGTACCTGTTATGAGTGAAAATGGGAACATACAAATCTGTGTGAATCACAAAAGACTTAATGAAGCAGCAATGACAGAAAAATATATCCTCCTAATATGGAGAAGAATGGATGGCGCCTTATGCTCCACTAGGAGCGAAGAGGACTAAGGAATACTAGAAGAATTCCTACCTAAAGTGGCAGGAGCTACTATATTCTCCAAGCTAGATGCCTCAAGTGGTTTCTGGCTAATTCTTTTAGCCAAAGGAGTGCTAAACTGACCACATTCATTAGGTGGTTGGGAGATTTTGCTTTCAAAGATTACCTTTTGGGATTATCAGCACTCCTGAAATTTTGCAAAGAAAGATGGCAGAGCGGCTTAAGGACATAAATGGGGTTGTCGTTTTTAGGGATGACATTTTAGTATATAGATCATCAATGGGAGAAGATAACAAAACCCTCAATAAAGTTCTGATCTTGATCAGTTAGTCTGTACTCAAGCTAAAGAAAGAAAAGTGTGTTTTCCACCATACCAAATTGAATGTTTGGGACAGACAGTAACCAAAGATGGAATTAGTCCTACCCTTGAAAAAGTAAAAGCATTTAGAGAATTGAATGTACCAGAACTGAGATACATACTGGGGATAGTAAATTATCATGCCTGATACCTGCAAGATCTTTCTACAGTGACAAAACCTCTGATAAATTATTACAGACCAATACATCCTGACTATGGGTGCAAAATCAGGAGACTTCCTTGAAAAAGGTAAAATAAGTGATCTCAACTGCTCTACTTTTAGTTTTTTACGATGTAAATATACTCTCAATTGTCTGTGTTGGTGCCGATAGCCATGACCTTGGTGGTGAATTCTGCTTTCATACACTTACAAACAGTAAAAGAATATGCACAGTTTGAAAAGGAGTGCCTGGCAAATGTATGGGCATATAAGAACTTCTACAGATATCTTTGTGGATTGAGTTTCTATAAAATGATAACTGACCAGAAACTTCTACCCTTATCAACAGAAAGAACCAGTCACTTATCCCAGATCAATTATACTCATATCTCAAACCAATGTCAATGCCTGTAGCCAGTCCTGTAATAATCTAAAGTTTATTAACTAGGAAAAAGAAATGAGTTGTTTGCAGGATTAAAACAGGAAACATACACACAATGAGTTGCAGTCTTAGATTTAAACAGGTAATATAAACTTCTACAATAAGCGGGTCTATATATCCTAGGGCTGACCCCTGCCAAGCAACATGGGGATCTCTTGCTTATGTTTAGGAATCTTTGCCCTCAGAGACCAGACAGCATAAAGGGGCCCCTGTTTCTCCTGGTCATGGATCTTTATCCCCTTCACCTCAAAATCCAAGCTGCTGGGATGAGTTCGTGCAAATGCCTCCCCTTCTTGGAATAAGTTAGGAATGCCACTGACTAGGTCTCTGTCTTTTGATGCTACACAGTGTCTTATTTGCCTTCAGTGGGCCATCTTGTGTGCAGGACGAGCATTTTACCTTAATTAATTATTCTTTTCCAGTTTGATGAGTTACATAATTACAATGACTTTTCATTCTACGTTTATATATATATATATATATATATTTAAAAGGTTAAAATAGAGAAAGGTTAGAATTGAAGGGAAACATTTTGGTTTGACCTGATCAGAAGTGTATTTTTGGACTATTGGTTTGAGAAAATTTTTGAGATTGTGACATTTCATTCTGATTTGTGACAATTTTTCTCAAAATTTGGAAAATTTTCACAGTGTGATAAAACTATTTCCCATCCAGCTCTAGTTACTTTATCAGTATTTAGTTTAAAAAAAATGTACCAAGAACCTGATCCAACTCCCCCTGAAGTCAATGGAGAGACTCATATTGACTCTATTGGGAGTTTTGAAACTCCCATTGACTTTACTAGGAATTGGAGCAGACCCCAAATGCTGAAAACCTAATCTTCCAAATATAGCAGCTTAAAAAACATACTCCAAGATAGCTTTGTGATGTACGCCCATGTCTAGACCTCCATGCCTTTTGCAAATGCTCAACAACATGAAATAAAACAAAAAACAATGTATAAAAGGAAAAAAAGCTAAAAAGTCATCCCACAGCAGAGTGAGCTCCTGAGCGGATAAAATGTGTAAAACACAAGCGTAACACCGACAGACCCCAGTCGTCGGCAGGCAGGATTCAATCAGAGACCAGCTTAGTGCATGAGCATCTAACTCAGGAGCTAAAAGCCAAATGCCTGTTAGCTAAGGCTGTAGAGCAGACTCATTTTATCTCTCTTTTTATGTGGTCTCGATGCCACTAGGTGGGACAGAAGACCACACTTAGGAGGTGTGTGGGTTACACAAGGACAAAACCCCCCCCCAAAATAAAACAAAAATTTATAAAAAAGAAAAATAGTTTCACGGGGCTCTACCTAAGTCACAAGAACAGCTGAGCAAGGCTGCCAAGTCTATAGTGTTAGGGAATCCTGTGCCAAGGTCCATCAACTGTATTTGGCAGTTAGACAACTTGCTATTAAAACTACAGAGGAATCCCAAGGCCAGTACCAGCTGTTAAGACAACCGTGCAAAGCCATAAGATTGCTGACTCTGTAGCTGTACAAATATTTAGAAGAACTGCAAGAATTGGACATATCCTTCACCAAGGTCCCCTATAACTGAAGATTTGGTTTATCTCAACCAGTTGTGGAGGGAAATGCAGGAGTTTCAGACTTCTCTGGATCAGGGCAAGTACTTTTGGTCTGGAGGGTAAGAAACTGATGTGTGATAGATAATTTTTGGTTATCCCATAAATAGAGTCCCTCTGCTTGGAGCTTGAAACGTCCCAACCACACACACAGGCATGATAGCCTTGTGTAAGACTTGTCCATTGGTTTGCTCCTTGTGATTTGCAGCATGGAATCAGCCCCATATATGAGTTTGGAGTGTCTTAACAGATGATGATAATATTTGTAATTTGGTGCAATAACAAAAGCAACACAATTGTTCTTCTAGAATATTTTAATGAGCCAAGCCTAAAAATCAACACTGGCAGGTACTGGTTAGCAGAATTCTGAGAGTTTAATGAACACATCGGGAAGGGAAATCCCTGTATATCCTACTTCAATTTGAAAACTGACTCTCAGAATTAAGGGAACACTGTTGAGGTTTTTGAGTCTTAAATTTGCATAATCAGAGAGTTGTTTCATTCGATAGCACTATCCATAAGGGAGCCAGTGTGATTGTGTTTCTCTGATATTTGAACACAAAATTCACTGTGAGGCACACTGTGAAGAAACCAGTGTATATACAGTACTGTTTTCATAGTGTTACTACATCAGTTTGCTTTTGTGTCTTTTACTCTTTTTAATATATACTGGGTAGAGTTGGTCAAAAACTATATTTAAAAAATCCTTTGTTTTGATATTTTCTCTGACAAAAATTGAGGTTTGGCTTCTTGTCTTTCCAAACCTATTTCTCTCCTTCTTCTTTTTCCCCTTTTCTTCTACTCCCCATTTTTTATTTATAGTAAAAAAAAAAATAGAATAAGGAGGGCAACAGGAAGAGAAAGGGGAAAGAAGGAAAATGAAAAATCAAAACCTGAAAGTTTTCAAACAAAATGCAAATTTTCCATGAAAATTTTTATTTTGAAAAATATGCCATTTTTCAAAGCTGTTCTCAAATTTTAAAAATTGATCAGTTCTGTTACTGAGCTGTGTTGCAAGGAGTGATTGTAAAAAGACAAAAATAAAATGACAGCACATTACAAGACTTAGGTAAATGCCATCAAAGGAAACAACAGTTCAAGACATCAAGCCTTTCTTTATATTGCCTTCCCTCCTTTATTTCCTTACCACACCAAAAACTGAGGAAGAGATACTAACGTAGCTTGGACTGAAGTGATACAAAGCATTTAATGAGAAGAAATTATACGGTAGAGAATATGTATGAACATATGTATGAACAAGGTATTAAACAGTGTTAATGATAATTCATATGTTATAGATGAACAGTATAAGAAAACAGTAGGATTAAAGGCAGATTGTTAAGTTAATTAGATATGAAGATGGAAATTAAAACACCTATTGTTTTGATAACGTAGCAGATCAAAAAGATCTAATTAATGGTTGAAATTAAAGGAAAAGAAATATGGTAAGTATAAAGAAAAAGAGAATAAAAATGAACTTCAGACCATCAATCTGTCTGATTACAGTGAGGATTTAGTTTATGCCAGAATGTTATGCCTAGATGAAAGATTTTTCCTAACAGCGTTACTACGGGCGTTGTTCTAGTGTTACTGGGAGGAGAATTTGATGATTATATAGTTCAGTACTAGGTTGCCAGGTATTAATATTGCCTTGTATTTTCTTACATTTTGAGGGGCTGTGTTGCACAATACAATCATTCACTGGTTTTTCATCTTCAGAGACTTGGCCCAACTCAACTTGAGACACCATAAATGGTCCTGGTTTTCAGAAAGTGCAAAATCATGCCCCTCTGCATTATCTTGGGTTGAACATACAAAAATTCAGACACTTTACATCACTAGTCACTTTACAAAAAATTTGCCTCGGTTTCTTAGGTTACACATAAAATTGAGTTTTTATCCTCATCTAGTCTTTATTGGATTTTGGTCCATATTGCATATTTTCATATAATTGGAAGTCTGAGCAAAAGAGAGGCGTTGTGAGAGTTTTGCCACTATTTTCAGTGGGGCTAGAATTTCACCCCGGTTTTTGATAGGGTACACATTGAAAGTCAGGATTATAGTGCACAGAGTTGCTTAATGAGGAAGTACTACTTGTTCTTCTCTTGTTTCAAGGAGTTTGAAACAAACATTTTTAAAATGTTTGTTTGTACTTTTAGATGGTCTTCATCATTTCATTACATCTCATGTGATTTTAATGTATTTTGAACTTACTGGGATGTAGAAGTATGGATACCAAATAAAGCACTGAAAAAGTAATATAGCTTTAGACTCTGATACTGTAAACACTCATGCATATGAATAACTTTGAAACATTGTTTGCAGTGTTGTAGCCATTTGGTTCCAGGACATTAGAGAGACATGGTTGGTGAGATAATATCTCTGTGTAAGCTTGAAAGCTTGTTTCTTTTACCAAGAGAAGTTGGTCCTATAAAATATATTACCTCAGCCACCTTGTCTCTCTAACTTTATATATGAGTGAGTTCAGGGAGTCTACTCATATGCATAAAATTACTCACGTGCCTTAGACCCTGGACCTGTAAACTCTTGTGCACATGCTTAAATAGTTTAATTGAAAGTAAGTGAATCGTTCTGTTGAAGTTTATGGACCTACTCACGTGCTTAAGGTTAAGCATGTGTTTGAATGTTTACAGGATTGAGGTCTTAGTTTATAATACATTTGCTGTCCTTTGGATACCCCGACAAATAATTATGTGTTCTGAGTTGGCTTTCCCCATATATTATAAGATAGCTACACTCTGCTATTTTGTATGCCTATCCATAATGTTTCATTAAAAATAATTTTTTTAAAGAAAAAATTTATATTATGAAAGTTATTATTAGAGCACAGAACTGTTTTTGGCGTGGATTGGGTTACCTCATAATCCTTTATACTTTTTTCTCTTTTTAATAGTCAACAACCACATTAGTTTAAAAATATTTCTTCTTAAATATCAGTTGTGGACTGGTCACTTGTTGGTTGTAGTAACAGAATATGGCAAAATGTTGACATATATTATTGACATACCAATTGTTTTGTCTTTCAGTGGTGATGATGTTTCCTCTATAGATGCAAAAGGTACAGTAACTTTTCAAAATATATTGTAGTTTTCAGTGGATTTGTTTAGATTCTCAGCTCTGTTGAACTTGAATCTCAATTTCATCAACCAAACTACATTTATTTTGTATCCCATTAGTCTCATGAGTAAGAATTTGTAGGGTTTTGTTTTTTATCATTTATATTTTTCTCAGAGCCATCATGTATTCCTTTCATGTTATTTATAAAAGTATAAAAATATGATTAGAGGAAAGGTAATTATGCACTGATAATTCAGTATGATGGCTTTGTCTAACTACTGTGTATCATGTTGTTGCATGGATTATTCATATAATGGCAAATAGTGCAGTTAGTGGGTGTTATGTGAGACAAGGTATGGCTGAATTTGACGTATAGTGCCTTACAATTTCAGTTATGGTAAATATGTAAAAAGAAACTATGACAGATATAGCTTGAAATTGTGATAGCTGCAATAAAGACAGGATGATCTGGTACAGATGCTCTTATATTTTTAAATTCTTGTATGCTCTGTGACAAAGCTCCAGGTTTGTACTTGTGGGTCCTGCGCTTCCTGGCAGATTTAGGGGCCTCAGAAACTCATCCAGACCCCAGAGTGATCTCCCTTTCTCAGTATAATTGGCAAGAGTCACCACCTAGTGAGTTACCTTCATCACAGGCCAGTATGGAAGATGGAAAAAAGGGGGGAGCCCAGGCCCGCCCTCTACTCCGGGCTCCAGCCCAGGGACCCTAATAGTATCAGCTAAGATGGCTGACCTTTTAGGCACAAAACACAATACAATTCCCTGGGCTACTTCCCCACAGCAGTCCCTGCTTCTTCAAACTCCACTTCACCCTTACCTCGGGGCCTCCTTCCTTTTGTATGATATGTTGTCCACCACTCAGTCTCACCAACAGCACAACTTCCACTCACAACTCCTGACACCCACAGCCCACCTGACTAACTGGGAGGTTTTTAATCTGGTTTCAGCCAGTCCCTGATTGGCTTCAGGTGTCCCAATCAGGCTAGCTGTTTCTACTCCTTTCTAGAAGGTTCTTAATTGGCCCCAGGTGTCTTGATTGGCCTGGAGTAGCCTTTGTTTGGCTATCCAGGGAACAGGGACCTGCACATCCTGAAACTAATGTACCTGCCTTCCAGCACTCTCCTATATCCTTCTGGTCTGACTCCGTCACAGCTCTTAATGACCCCAGTGTGAACTGATTTACTTTGTTTAATGCACATCTTCATTTTACCCCCCATATAGCCCAGTTCTATGGCCTATGTTATACAGGAAATCAGACTAGATCAGCGGTTCTCAAACTGGGGGTCGCAACCCCCCTGGGGTTGCGGGGCGATTCCAGGGGGGGTTGCGAGCTTCTGTTGCGTTCGGCGGCATTTCAGCAGATGGCATTTCAGCAGATGCTCTGAATGCGGGCGTGTGTCCGCTGAAATGCTGCCAAATTGAAATCTTCCGCCTTCTCCAGCATTTTGGCGGACACACAGAGAAGCGCTGCGTGTCTGCCAAAATGCCGCCAAAACCAGAAGAGTTCAATTTGGTGGCATTTCGTTGGACATACTCGGGGCAGCAGTGGATGCGGCACAGCGAGAAGGGGTCTCGAACTTAGGAAGTTTGTGAACCCCTGGACTAGATGATCACAACAGTCCCTTCTGGGCTTGGAATCTCTGAATAGCTTCCTCTCTTTGATGGATATACTATGGTAATGAGTAGGGGAATCAGTAGTTCTGCTGTCATGACACGAGTTGTCTGGCTATGAAAGAAGAGTGAGTGACCTCCTCCAGAATGATTCTAGGGAATTAGGGCTAGGTGATCACTGATTCTAGGTGATTAGGAGTTTTGTGAGGGAGTTTAGAGGGAGAGTCTGGGGTCGGTGAGGCTAGATACACTCAACATTCTTTAAACTTAAAGCCAAAAATGCCCCCTGATAAAAATAAAACATCAACAAAGGAATGATGTGCAGGAGTAAAAAGAGAATGCCTGCCTGGTGTAAAGATGGTGGATCGCTCAAAACATCTAGATAGACTTATGTGTAGTGCGGGGAGGAGCCGGTGGTCATGGTATGGTCAGGTACTAGTGACATAGGGGAGGATAGGAGAGAAATCCGGGAGGTGAAATTTAGGCTGCTAGGTAAGAGATTGAAGTCCAGGACCTCCATGGTAGCATTGTTTGAAATATTTGCAGTTTAATGTGCAGAGACAGTTAAGCAGAACTACAGCATCTCAATGTATGGATGAGAGAGGGAGGAAGGGCTTAGATTTATTAGGAGCTGGGGAAACTTTGGGGAAAGGGCGAGCCTATACAGGAAGGATGGGCTCCATCTAAATCAAAATGGAACCAGATTGTTGGCACTTAAAATTAAAAAGGTTGTAGAGCAGTTTTTAAAGTAAGGGCTGGGGGAAAGCCAACAGATATGGAGGAGCACATGGTTCAGTCAGAGATATCTCTTATGAGAGGATCTATTAATAGAGATTCTCTATGTCCTAGTAAGGAGGAGAGGATGGAAGATGATAAAATATGGGTAGGATCTGATAAGAAACAGTCAAATGAAAAAGAGTCCCATTCAATTTCATCATATAGTGACAGACAGCTAAAAAGTGACAAGTTTTTAAAGTGCTTATATACAAATGCTAGGTGTCTAAATAATAAAATGGGTGAACTCAAGTGCCTTGTATTAAATGAGGATATTGATATAATAAGCATCAAAGAAGATTGGTGGTATAAAATATATCAGATATATATATAGGGTGTGCTGGTGTGGGAGTGGCACTATAAGTGAAAGAAAGCCTAGAATCAAATGAAGTAAAAATCCTAAATGAACCTAACTGTACCATAGAATCTCTGTGGATAGTAACTCTGTGCACGAATAATAAGAATATAGCAGTAGGGATATATTACGGATCACCTGACCGGAATGGTGCTAGCGACTGTGAAATGCTTAGGGAGATTAGAGAGGCTAATAAAAATAAAAAACTCAATAATAATGGGGAATTTCAACTATCCCTATTTCACTGGGTATATGTCACCTCTGGACAGGATGCAGATATAAAGTTTCTTGACACCTTAAATGACTGCTTCTTGGAGCAGCTAGTCCTAGAACCTACAAGAGGAGAGGCAGTTCTTGATTTGGTCTTAAGTGTAGCACAGGATCTCGTCCAAGAGGTGAATATAGCTGGATTGCTTGGTAATAGTGACTTTAATATAATTCAGTTACTCTTTTTCATAACACAAGAACTTGGGATCACCAAATGAAAATAATAGGAAGCATGTTTAAAACAAACAAAAGGAAGTATTTCTTCACACAATGTGCAGTCAGTCTTTGAAACTCTTTGCCAGAGGATGTTGTGAAGGCTGAGACTATAACAGGGTTCAAAAAGAACTAGATAAATTCATGGAGGATAGGTCCATCAGTGGCCCGGGAGAGGCAGGGTTGGTGTCCCTATCCTCTGTTTGCCAAAGGCTGGGAATGAGTGACAGGCAATGTATCACTCGATGATTACCCATTCTTTTCATTCGCTCTGGGACACCTGCCATTGACCACTCTAGCAAGACAAGATACTGGGCTAGATGGATCTTTGGCCTGACCCAGTATGGCCATTCTTATGTTTATAAATTTAACATCCGTGTGGCGGGGAAAACACCACAGCAGCCCAATACTGCAGCAATTTATTTCAAAAAAGGAAATATAAAAATGAGGAAATTAATTAAAAGAAAATAAAAGGTATAGTGCCAAAAGTGAAATTCCTGTAAGCTGCATGGAAATGTTATAAAGAAAGACATCATAATGGAGGCTCAACTTAAATATATACACCAAATTAAAAAAATATAGCAAGAGAATCAAAAAAGTGCCACCATGGCTAAACAACAAAGTAAAAAAAGTGGTGAGAGACAAAAAGTCATCCTTTAAAAAGTGGAAGTTAACTCCTAGTGAGGAAAATAGAAAGGAGCATGAACTCTGGCAAATGAAGTGCAAAACAGGATTAGGAAGGCCAAAAGAGAATTTGAAGAACAACTAGTCAAAATCCAAAAAGAATCAGGAAGCCTGCTAAACAACCAGTGGGGCCACTGGACAAGCGGTTCTCAAACTTTTGAGAACCATGACCCTTTTTTGCCTTCCTGAGTGGTGCAGTAGCCCCATGTATATCCGCCGAAAAGCCACTGAATTGATTACTTCCGCATTTGGCGGCTTTTTGGTGGACATGCCGAGCGCTCCCGAGAGCACTTGGCATGTCCACTGAAAAACTGCCGAATGCGGAAGTAATCAATTCGGCGGCTTTTCAGCGGTGGCAGGAGCTCACAACCCCCCTTGGAGTGCACAGCGACCCCCAGGGGGTCGCAACCCCCAGTTTGAGAACCACTGCACTGGACGATTGAGATGCTAAAGGAGCACTCAAGGACAATAAGGCCATTGCAGAGAAACTAAATGAATTCTTTGCATCAGTCTTCATCGTTGAGGATGTGAGGGAGGTTCCCAAACCTGAGCCATTCTTTTTAGGTGACAAATGTGAGGAACTTTCCCAGATTGAGGTGTCATTAGAGAAGGTTTTGGAACAAATTGATCAACTAAACGGTAATAAATTACCAGGACCAAATGGTATTCACTCAAGAGTTCTGAAGGAACTCAGATGGGAAATTACAGAACTACTAACCTATCATTTAAATCAGTTTCTGTACCAAATGACTGGAAGATAGCTAATATGATGCTATTTTTTAAAAAGGGCACCAGAGGTGATCCCGTCAATTACAAGCCGGTAAGCCTGACTTCAGTTCTGGGCAAACTGGTTGAAACTATAGTAAAGAACAAAATTGTCAGACACATAGATGAACATAATTTGTGCTGGGGGCGGGGGGAGTCAATATGGTTTTTGTAAAGGGAAATCATGCCTCACCAATCTACTAGAATTCTTTGAAGGGGGTCAACAAGCGCATGGACAAGGAGGATCCAGTGGATATAGCGTACTTAGATTTTCAGAATGTCTTTGACAAGATCCCTCACCAAAGACCCTTAAGCAAAGTAAGCCATCATGGGATAAGAAGGAAGGTCCTCTCATGGATTGGTAACTGGTTAAAAGATAGGAAACAAAGGGTAGGAATAAATGCTCATTTTCTGAATGGAGAGAGGTAAATAGTGATGGCTCCTAGAGGTCTCTACTGGGACTAGTCTTATTCAACATATTCATAAATTATCTGGAAAAGGGGGTAAACAGTGAGGTGGAAAAATGTGCAGATGATACAAAACTACTTAAGATAGTTAAGTCCCAAACAGACTGCGAAGAGCTACAAAAGAATCTCACGAAACTGGGTGACTGGGCAACAAAATGGCAGATGAAATTCTGTGTTAATAAATACAAAGTAATACACATTGGAAAACATAATCCCAACTCTCTGTTTAAAATGATGGGGTCTAAATTAGCTGTTACATGCTAGAAAGAGCTCTTGGAGTCATTGTTCATAGTTCTCTGAAAACATCCACTCAGTGTGCAGTGGCAGTCAAAAAAGCAAACAGAATGTTGGGAATCATTAAGAAAGGGATAGATAATAAGACAGAAAATATCATATTGCCTCTATATAAATCCATGGCACACTCACATCTTGAATACTGCATGCCAATGTAGTTGCCCCATTTCAAAAAAGATGTATTGGAATCAGAAAAGGTTCAGAAAAGGGCAACAAAAATGAGTAGGGGTATGGAATGGCTGCCAAAT
Source organism: Dermatemys mawii (assembly GCA_007922305.1). NCBI lineage: Eukaryota > Metazoa > Chordata > Testudines > Dermatemydidae > Dermatemys > Dermatemys mawii. The sequence goes on along the minus strand of ML677363.1, from coordinate 24,325,014 downwards.
AAGGAAAGATTAATAAGACTGGGACTTTCCAGCTTGGAAAAGAGACAACTAATGGGGGATACAATAGAGGTCTATAAAATCATGATTCATGTGGAGAGAGTAAATAAGAAAGTGTTATTTACTCCTTCCCATAACACAAGAGCTCGAGGTCACCAAATGAAATGAATAGGCAGCAGGTTTAAAACTAACAAAAGGAAGTATTTCTTCACACAATGCACAGTCGACCTGTGGAACTTTTTGCCAGAGGATGTTGTGAAGGCTAAGACTATAACAAGGTTCAAGATAGAACTAAATAAGTTCATGGAGGATAGGTCCATCAGTGGCTATTAGCCAGGATGAGCAGGGATGGTGTCCCTAGTCTCTGTTTTCCAGAAGCTGGAAATGGGTGACAGATCACTTGATGATTACCTGTTCTGTTCATTCCTTCTGGAACGCCTGACATTTGCCACTGTCAGAAGACAGGATACTGGTCTAGGTGGACCTTTGGTCTGAACCAGTATGGCCATTCTTGTGTTCTTATATGTATGTTCTTCGCTGTGTGCAGCAGGATCCAGGCTGCCCAGCCCGACATAGTGAGGTCGGGGCTGCCAGCCAGACCTGCAGGATCTGCAGTCTGGGGCTGCTGTCTGGCTCCTCATCCAGGACTCCGCTCCTGGCTCCACTCTGTGGAGGGAGCTCTGGTTGGGAGGTGCTGCGCATAGGAGTCTGGGGACGTGTTTCAGGGGTCGGGGGAGGCTGTGGTTCTCAGCCTGCAGCCCAGGTAACACACTGTGGCCACATGAAAATAAGTTGAGAATCAGTGGTCTAAGCTTATGGACTTTAACTGTTTGTATGTATTTGAAAACATTATCCATTCTTTCATTTTTCTTGTGAAACATATATGTTTAATCCCCTGCTGTATTTCTTTTTTTAAAGTAGAAAGTTATGGCACTAGAGAGGATGACTCAGTTCAAGAGCGTAAATCAGGTAAGCGGAAAAGTATTATTCTTATTTAAGCTCCAAGTCTCATTGAAGAATCCATTGAAAACTGCAAGCGGATTATCCATATAATACTCTCTTCTTTGAGTGTGGGATTTTTTACATTTTGATTAACACTAAACTTCATAGAACAGTCTTGACCCATCGTTCTGATCCTTTTTAAAGGTGTCTAAATAAAGTCTATCATCTCACTGAGGTGTTATGTAAATAAAGGGAGGAATTTCTCATGATGTTTTGATAGAGTAAGCCTGTGATATCATTTTTATGCTAACTCCTCAAATTGTGTTTGTTTCTTACTAATGTTTTCTTTTCAGCTTACACTTTTAAATGTAAGGTAATGAAACGTTTTTTGCAGCACATTCACTGTCTATCGGTCAAATCATGGCTGGTCTGTGCAGATATGCTAGACTGGGGAGAAGGTTCATGGAATTCTTTCCCCGGTATGCCTGCTGTGAGCCAAGCAAAGAAGATTGCTGAATGGGGGGCTTTATGTTATGGGGCTAGAGGTGGTCTCTCAGGTAGGAAGGTCCCAAACCATTCAGGGCTTTATATGTCATAACCAACATCTTAAACTCTACTCATAAACCAATAGGAAGCCAGTGCAGATTCTGGAGCATTGGCGTCATATGCTCCAGCAAGAAAGTCCCCTCAATAAGGGCCACTGCATTTCTCTCACACTCTCTCTTTTATGTATATAACTTGTCCAGCTAATCTTCTTACATATCTAAATTTGTGTTTTGCTTATCTGTGAAGTTGTTTAATTATTACCATGGCTAATGGGATGTAATTTTATTAAGGAGATGAGAGTTCTGAAAATAACTCCGAAAGTAGCTCTGAAAGTGAGTCAGGTGAGTATTATGTTGCAGTATCTGTATTTCCTTTCACTCTTTTAAGCCTTTAGATTGATTCTAAATGATTAAAACACTGCTGTTTATGTAACTAATTTCAAACCAGTTGTTTACCATGATAAGTTCAGTGATTAGATACTGAGAAGCTGAATAATATTTTATGTGCTCAAATTATTCTCATGGTCATTCATGAGTAAGGATTTACACAGAGAAGTAATTAAAGGCTAAAGTTGTTTTATTCTAGACACAATACTTGTTGAAATCATTTTTTGTATCACAATAGTTGTCCTAAGCAACAAGAGGTCATAAATACACTTAAAAATTGGCAGCAAAAGTGGCAAAACAGGATGAACAGAAAAAGAATTGCAGGAAGTGATTGCTGTTGGTGAAAGGCATGAATATTTTGACGTATGTGTGTTGTATTGCCAGCAGTCTATTTATATTTCATACAAGTCGATTATATAATTTGTATTTAAATAATTAGAAGGCTTTTTGTCTGCAGATACCGAAGAGGCAGATATAAGAAAATCAGGTGAGTATATTTTTTTTTGTTCTTATTCCAGTTGTGGTAAAAGGACAAGTTCCGTAAGTGATTCTTACAATAATTTATAGGGGGAAATGGGATGCAAGAGCAAGTAAATGTCTGAGTCTTGATACAATTTGCAATATAGCCAACTTTTAAAGCATTTCTTCCTGTTAACCCCTCCCCAAATCAATAAAGAGCCCAGTTAAGAATTTATATTGTGTGGTCTTGTGCACTCACACCATGTATTTATAAATAAATACATTCAAAAAATACTTTCTTAATGCAATTTTAAAGTTGCAGAGTTAGGAACCCCAAATTCAGGAAATATCAAAGTTATGCTGGGGCTCCTAGGCACATCCTACACATCCTGCAGCAAAAAAACGTCAGAACTAGACTACAAAGAGAAACTGCTCATCTTCAGTTCATTTGCATATTTCACACAAGCAGATCAGGATTAAACAAAGACTGTGAATAGCTAGCCAACTACAAAAGCAGTTTCTCCTCTGTTGGTGTTCACGTCTCCAGATCAACTGCTAGAAAAGAGGCTCATCCTCCCTGATTGAACTAACCTCGTTATCTCTAGCCTGATTCTTGCTTGCGTATTTATACCTGCCTCTGGAAAATTCCACTGCATGCATCCAACGAACTGGGTATTCACCCACGAAAGCTTATGCTCCAGTACGTCTGTTAGTCTATAAGGTGCCACAGGACTCCTTGTCACTAAATTTCTTTTGTGTAGGTAGTTGAGGTCAGTGGAGTTGTGCCAATACACCTGTGATCAGAAATATGCCCAGAAAACTGATGGATTTGGTATATAGTGTGTTTCTGCAAACTATCACTGTGTTAAGCAGTGGAAAAAACTAGAATCAAAGGGAAGTTAGCATATTTAGAGCCAATGGAAGGGTATTAAAAAGATCATCCTCAGCTTTATTTTATGCAAAAGCTTTGAATAGGGCCCATTTCAGCTTGACTATAGTTCACTGTACATAATTGTGTATGAAATGTGTATTTTATAAAAGTAATCTTTTTTGATAGATGAAGAATTGGAAAAGAATGAATTGCTGCCACCTGTTGAATCAGGTATGAATGGATCTTGTTGAAATTGTTCAGCTGACAATTTTTAATAATTTTTCGTTTTAAAGAGTTGATTTTTTTTCCTGTTTTTTCATTTAGAGGCTAAGAGGCAATTTCACTGTGAACATGTCAAGACTGAACATGTACGTTTTTAAAATCCACATTAGAATTTGTGTTAGTATTTTGCAAATTGTAATACTGCAAAATTTGTGCTTCACCAAATGTATTCATTTATACATACAGAACCAGAAAGAGCAAGTGACCCCCAGAAGACTTTCCAGAGGACAATTTTGGTAGGTATTGCTAAATGTAATTGGTGGATGTTTACATTATCCACCTCAAAATGCTTTCTTCATCTGAGTTACATTAGAGATTAATTTATTTTATGTGTCCTGCTAAGTAACATGTTCATCATTGTGAGTGAAGATGCCTCAAAATACCAATCCAGCAAAGTTTAACTTGAAGTATGTGAGCAGTCCCATTGAGCAATTAAAGTTAAGCATGTGCTTAAGTCTTTTGCTAGACTGAGCCTTCTGTAAGGTGTCTTGTTCTGTAATTCCCTTTTTTCATCTGAACTTGGCTAGACATTTGTGTGCTTTCCCTTTGAATGTCCTTGCCACAGTTACTCATGTATTTCTCACCTTTGGATTGGATTACTGTAATGTGCTTTGCTTGGGATTACTTCTGAATATCACTCAGGGTATATCTAGATAGCAGCTGGGAAGGTGATTCCCACCATGGGCAGACAGATGTGCTAGGTCTGCTTGAGCTAGCATGCTAAAAATAGTGTGGCTGCGGTGGCAAGAGTGGCAGCTCAAGCTAGCTGTCTATGACACCCTGTCCACATGTCTGTTTTAGCACACTAGCTTGAGCAGAGCTAGTATGTGTCTGTCTGCCTGCATGGGGAATCACCCTCTGAGCGGCTGTGTAGACATACCCTCAGAAACTTCAGCTAAGGTCTGGTCCAACATCCATTGTACTCAAGAGGAGTTGGTTTGAGCTCCTAGTGCGGGAAGCAACTCTCCACCTTACCTGTCTATCAAGCTCTGCACTGGTTTAGACTTCCCCCATTCCTGCATTCATTTAGCTGACATGCTGAAAAACCAACCAAACTTAGGTTTTAAAAAAATTGTTAAATAAAAAGATTTTATGTGCTATTTTCCATGCTTTTTTCTTTGTTAATAGAGTTCAGTTCTTGGTGGGGAGAAAACCTCCAAAGGAAAGAGTCTTTTTTTAAAGTAAATTATCTCATAGGAACCACTTTTAAACAAATCACATTACGTGATATTTAACATGTAATGAAAGCTAAACTGGATTTGTCACGTTTGTCCAATACAGGTTGAAGCTGGAGGCAGAAGGAACTTACCAATGTACTGTTACAGGCTTGATTTTCGATGTAACCAAGGCTGTTGTAATCAAATATTCTGTGTTGTCTTGGAGCAAATATGCTGATTATGTTAAAAAACCATGGATAGTCGGAGGCCCTATATTTGATGTCAGTTGTGACTCAGCCTCTGTTCTTACTTCCATTCAATTCCCACATTCCCTCAGCCTAAATGGTAAGTACTGTACATTGAGCTTAACAAATGTAGCTATCTTTTGCTATTTATTATATTTTCTTCAGTATTTTCATTAATGATCTGGAGGATGGTGTGGATTACACCCTCAGCAAATTTGCAGATGACTCTAAATTGGGAAGAGTGATAGATATGCGGAAGAGTAGGGGTACGATATAGAGGGACTAGACAAATTAGAGGATTGGGCCAAAATAAATCTGATGAGGTTCAACAAGGACAAGTCCAGAGTCCTGCATTTAGGATGGAAGAATCCATCAGATTAAGGACTGCTACAGATTAGGCAGTAGTTCTGCAGAAAAGGACCTAGGGGTTACAGTGAATGAAAAGCTGGATAAGAGTCAACAGTGTGCCCTTGTTGCCAAGAAGGCTAACAGCATTTTGGGCTGTATAAGTAGGAGCATTGCCAGCAGATTGAGGGACGTGATCATTTCCCTCTATTTGGCATTGATGAGGCCTCATCTGGAGTACTGTGTCCAGTTTTGGGCCCCACACTACAAGAAGGATGTGGAAAAATTGGAAAGAGTCCAGCGGAAGGCAACAAAAATGATTAGGGGATTGGAGCACATGATTTATGAGGAGAAGCTGAGGGAACTGGGATTGTTTAGTCTGCAGAAGAGAAGAATGAGGGGGGATTTGATAGCTGCTTTCAGCTACCTGAAGGTGGGTTCCAAAGAGGATGGATCTAGACTTCTCAGTGGTAGCAGATGACAGAACAAGGAGTAATGGTCTCAAGTTGCAGTGGGGGGTGGGGGTTAGGTTGGATATTAAGAAAAAAATTTTACTAGGAGGGTGGTGAAGCACTGGGATGGGTTACCTTCCTTAGAGGTTTTTAAGGTCAGGCTAGACAAAACCCTGGCTGGTATGATTTAGTTGGGGATTGGTCCTGCTCTGAGCCAGGGGTTGGACTAGATGAACTCTTGGAATCCTTCCAGCCCTGATGTTCTCTGATTCTGTGTTTCAATAAGAAATGTTAATGTTTTGGTATCTCTTTCCAGATCATGACTCTGACATGACATTCAAAGTTTTGCATATTAAAAGTACTGGTCCAGCAATTGAGCCTTCTGTTGATCATTCAATGACGCATGTCAAATGGAATGTGAGTTCTCTGTCTCCAGTAGGACCGGTTATTCAAACACAAGAGCCAGTACATTACGATGGGGCTGTAATTTTATACAAAGTTGTCAATAATCACCCTTCCTTATCATTTCGTGTGTATGTAGCAACAAATAATGATTCCTTTATAAAGGTAAGATATGTTTTTTTTAACTTACCAGTGGAAAGTGCTCAAATTCAATATAAAAGTGCCCAATTGTTGATCATTAAAATGTTGACATCATGTAGTTTAGGCCTTAGAACTGACATACATTAAATTGATAATGTAGCCATGATGTTGTAGACATAGAGAGTCTGATCTTCCAATAGAGTCTCTCACATGCAGAGGTCTAAGAGTCATTAGGAATTCCATGCATGGAGGGCTTGCAGGATCAGGATGAGGACCAGAATGGTTCAGTTCCCAGACTAGCTCATACTCTGTCATTCATTCTCATTGTTTGTGACAGAACTGACCTTTGAACTGCACTATGTAACATAATAGTGAGAGAATGATATTTGAAAGTTTCTGAAGAATAGACACTTGGCATGACTCCCTCTGATCAACAGTCAGCATTGTGATGCTGTTTGGAAAGGGCTGACAATAGGTCCGCTCCTTGCTCTATTCAGTATTTTACCATACAATCTCAGAGGAGGCTAAATATGAAGTCAACATGTCCGCAATTAAAACCCAGTCCTGCAAAGAATTGGGCACCCTCATTTCCCGTGGGAAGTTTTCTCAGTGGCAGTGGAAAATTCTCAGCACCTCAGAGGGTAGGGTTCAATGAAACTAGAGAAGGTAGAAGAATGTTTCTCTGGTAGTTTCTTGCTAATGCTTTTGTAAATTTATATATTACTTTTTGTAAGGCTTGATGTGTAGAAAGGCACACGTGTGTTAAAAAGGGATATTAGTTATGAAAAGAAATGAAAGTTGTAAGTAGCACTTTAAAATAACCCCATAGACAATCACACTCATTATTTGCATATTGGGATATCATCCAAATGCAGTAGCTTATTGATTTGCACAGGGTGAAGGCTCCATTGATATCTGATTGGGAAGGGATCTTGGTGCCTTGAGTAAATAGATGTGTCCAGGTGTGAGGGAGAATGTATCGCAGGATCTGTAAATGTTTGAACTGACCATTTACTTTCCAAGGAAAAGCATCACATCCATTAATAAAACTGGGGATAGAGAAAGCCACAAGGAAGTTTAAAAGCACATCATTGTTTAAGAAATTCTTTAATTGGTAGACCAGGATGAATATTAAGTAAAATGTATTTTTAAATTTTAGGATATCTCGAAAGCAGTAAAACATTCTGATAAGAAATTCATAAAAATTGACAAGCCCCCGGTTTGTCAAAAACGACTACAAGATGGAAAGAGATACAGATTAATTAGTGAACCAGAAGCTGAAATAACTCCTGAGGTATGTTCGATATGAATACATAATTGGACTGTCAGTGTGCATATCACAGCTCAGCTGTAAACATTTTGTGAAAAATACAGATTTTATCATTTATACTCCTCATAAATTCAGGGCATGCATCAGTGTAAATGAATTCCAGCACATTTGTTTGTTATCATTACAGGAAAGCTATACTCTTAGAACCCCTAAAACTAAAGGGATGAATCCGGACCCCCATGAAATCACTGGCAAACTTCCTGTTGGCTTCATTGGGGCCGGGTTCACTCCAGATATGTCTTTTTATGTTTAAGCTATTTTAATGCTTATAGTAAATATTTCAGCTTTTTAAAAATAAGATTTACATTTTTTAGGAAATTGAATTCATTGATGGCTCTCTTTTAAAATTAAAAAGTTATATTGAAGTCTACATGGAGCAACCTATGGAGTTGACATTATCTTTGATTGAACTTGAGTCTGAAGAAATTGTCTGGAAAGCAAAACTAAGAGAATGTGAGTATTTTTTGTGTTTGGCTGAGTTATAGTTTGTTTCAGCTGGAAACTTGTGAAAGTTTGGGTCATATTCTGGTTCCATTGAGATCACCAGATCTGAAGCTGAAAGTGCCAAAACACCAGGAAAAGACAGCTGTGATCCTTGTTAGGACAGAGGCAGGGAATATTAGAAAATGTAATGTAATTTATATTAATTTAAATACTATATATAATATAAAGTATCTCAACATTTTATAACTTATTTTGTGGGTTTACACGTGCTGCAGCAGAAGTGCAGTTTATGAGAACATAACATCATTACAATTTTAGAAATGAGAATGGAAAAATATATTTTCAATTTGCTTAGTAATATATGTATAATATACATTTGAAAAAGAGCAAAGGTCTGAATATATATTTACATGAGCACAGTATAAATGTGAATTTACCTAAAACACTAGAAGTAGAGCATTGAGTACTCTGATTTAGTTTAGGGTACATGGTGGATGGAACTTTACCCTGTGAAATATTTATTTGTTTGTTTATTTATTTGTATAGCTGATATTACCCAAATTTTCAGATAACCAAGACTGAAAGATGCCCAAGAATCAATGTAACATACATATTTATACAATAGTTTTATTACTTTAAATCTAGTGATATAATGATAATAATATTGTACTTTTATTATCCAGAATAATTTGTCATTTTCAAATCCAGAACTTTGTCATTTTCCAGAATGTTTCTTACCTGTTTTACCCAAGTAGATAGATTTTCTAACAAGTTGCTATTTGTTATGAAAGTCTGTAGTGATGTGAGTGAGTGTTGGTAATGAAATAAATACAGAAAGGAATAGATATTAGGATATTTGGGAACTGTGTTTCAAAAAGATGTAGTTCACGAGTGTTATGTAAGTATCATGTCATGCTGACTTAGAATAACATAACACTATAGTAGAACCTAGATTATTTACACTAATGACTGAAAACCCATTTGAAGATGGTCAGAATTAGCCAAGGGTTAAATCTTAACTTCCAAGGGTTTGGATCAGGCTATTTATCCATTGACTAAACAGTAAAAATTCAAAGAATTTCACATTGCAGAATAGTGTGTTTGAATTTATTATGGCAAGGGTGGTTGTGTTCTAATTATTAAAGATAATACATCGTATTATACATGCTGTGAAATACTGGATAAAAGTAACAAAATCCTAGCAAAATGATATCTCATTACAGTACCCTGCTGTTAAATCTTTGCTGAGCAGTGGAAGAGGCTAATAATTTTTCTGTGTGAGAATTATTGGATTTGTGGATTAGCAGTGAGAATTATTGTAGTGCCTTTCATTTACTCCAAAGAACATTTATATTTTAACAGGTGACTGGATATTACATGACCAGAACAAGAATGAGCAGAAAAGAAACACAATCAGTAAGTTATTTAGAAGAAAAGCGGGTACTACATTATTTATATTCTTTACAATGCAGTTGTGCTGTGTAAAGTTTCTCCCTCTTGGGGTTAGGGCACCCCTTTCTGGCAGCATTGGGGAGTCGATAGGTTGGCTGGATCTTTGTCAGGGCGGCCTGAGTTGCAGCCATGTAACTGCCCAATTAGCATTTCCCATCTTTACTGGGGGACCCAGCACACTGCCTATCAGCAGGGGTCCCTGGTTCCTGGGTGGGGTGCACACCAACAGTCTGACTCCAGCTCTGCAGAGTTACGGTTGCCAGGTGTCCAGTTTTCAACCAGAAAGTCTGAAAGAAAAAGGGACCTGACACTGTCCGGTCAAATGTACTGACAAGACACCCAAAGTTCGGTTACTGTGGGCAGGGGAGGCAGGGCTGTCCGCCTTCAGGGGGAAGGAGAGGGGCTGGCCCTAGGCCTCCATGGGGCAGGGAGTGGGGGAAACCACCCTCCAGCACTCACCAGGGGCGTGGAGCAGGCTAGGGGCTGGGTCGCTGCACTTATGCCGCCAGTGAGTGTGGGGTCTGGCCTGGCTGCAGTCCTGAGGGCAATGAGTGTGGGGCTGGGGTGGAGCAGGGGTAGGAAGAGGTGGGGCGGAGTAGGGACAGAGGCCATGAGGAAGAGGTGGAGCAGGGGCTGGAGCTGCGCACAGCTGCAAAGGGCACCTGATGCCCTACGCAGCCACGTAATTTGCGTATGGATAGGGATGGCCCTGCAGGGCAGTGCCGGGTCATCACCTGCACTAGCTCCTACTCGGCTGGGGCTGCCTCCTACCTATGCTGGGCAGCTGCAGCTCCCAGGCCTGGCTCCGTAGACGAGTTACTCCTGACCCAATTAGAGGGAGAGAGGGAAAAAGCAGTGAGCGACGCGGGAAAGGGGGAAGAGGAGCGAATGGGGCGGGGCCTCAGAGACAGGGACTGGACCTTGGGGGGAAGAGGCGGGGCAGTTCTGGCCCTCCTGCTGGAGTGTCTGGTTTTTAAATATTACAGAGTTGGCAACCCCAATCAGAGTGTGGGGGTTGATCAATGAAACAGTCTATAGCTCTCAGCGTCCTGGCTGGGGCAGGCAACCACCAAAAGGTCTCTGGGCTCAGGTCCTTTTGGGATGTGTGCTGAGTAACAATCACTGGCTCAGGCCTAAGGTGCCAGCTCTTGAGTGTAGGATGAGGAATGGGGGCCCATGCCCACATTGATCCACCAGGTCCCAGCCCAGGAGCCTAGCCGTGGAAGACAATCCCACCAGTGTGGGCAGCAGGGAAGCAGACGGTTGCTGCTTTGGGTGCCAGCAGCCCAACTAGACCAATGTCTGGTTCCGCTGGGCAACTTCCTTCCAATTCCTGTGGGTGTCAACCCTAGCTCGTAGGTTTACAGTCGAGCGGCCTTTCCTCCAATCTCTCCACAGTGTCTTCCATCTTCTGAAGCAGTAGGTTGCTGGTCTTCGCTGCAACGGGTCCTGGACCTCACTGAGGGTTCAGCTCTCTGAGAGAGCTGTGTCTCTTTCTCTGGTCCGTCCGAACTGAGCTGCAGGGCCCTACTATTATACTTCCTGCCGTGCCCCTGTACCTAGCGAATTAAAGATTATGTCATGTGATGAAACCTCCAGGAATACGTCCAGCCAAAACTGGCAACCCTAGCTGTGCCTCCCAAGAGAGGTTAACCCCTTCTGCACTGGAGAGAGGCCACTCTGTTTCACTACATCCTAAATAAGCACAGAAGAATATATGATACAAAATAATAAAATCAGTTGTCATCAACTCCTTAGGTAACAGAAGACGGAAATCAAGCACCAGCCTTTTTGAAGAATTTTGTAATAAAAGACTAAAGGGTAAAGATATTTCAGGTAGAGAATTTTTGTGTGATTCAAAAATATTTGTTTATGGTGCATTTTATCCCATTTCTTTCTTAGGACTAAATGTTAAATTGGCTTCCACAGATCTGACCACAGAATTTATGGGGACAGAAACCTGCATTTGTGGGTGCAGAAAGCTTCAATATACTTCATATGTAGGAGCAAATGTTTGCTTATATGACCATAGTTTGGTGCTATAAATTAGGTGGATTTGTTCATCAAGACAAAAGAGCTGCTTTTGAAGAATTTTTGCTATAGTGCTGGACTTTTTTCCCCAGAACAACTCTCCACCCACAACTGGGACTGGATCTTCCCAAAGTTCAGCTCCCATTCTGGCATCTGAAAGTAGTAGCATGATTTTTCAGACATGCTCAGCACCCAGTGTTTTCATTGAGAAGTCAATTGGACTCAAGCCCATGTTTATGTACTTTGCTGAATTAGGGCCTTAGTTCAGTAGGTTTCAGTACCAGATGCACCTGCTGCTACTGGATATGCTAACAGATAACAGGTTGCACGGATAATTCTAGACGCCTCTAAGAATCTTAGCTTTATTTTTCTTCCAAACAGATTGCTAAAATTTCAGCCTTGCTGCCTAATGGTTACTCTGAGAAATTATAGATATGATGGGGTTAATTACCAAAATGTTTTACAGAAGAATATCATATTACAGTAGACACTATTCAAAATTGTACATTTGGATCCAGTTTCTGTTTACAATTTCATATATACAGTGAAGTCCCGCTATAACACAACAAATGGGATCCAAGAAATCCCACTGTGCTGAATGCAGGGTCACATTGTAGCGGGGTCTCACTCCCTGTCAGGCGGGGGCTGCGGCTTCTCTCCCTGCTGCCCAGCAGGGCAGAGAAGCTGCGGCCCTGTGCCTGCAGGGACAGAGAACTCCGGGCTGCAGACTACTGGGGGCAGGAGACACGGGGTTGCAGGCGTTGATGTCCCCTGTCCCTTGCAGGTGTGGGGGCTGCGGACACCGGTGCCTGCAGCCCCGGAATCCCTTGTCCCAGCAGGTTCGGGGCAGCAGCTTCCAGCAGCGGCTTCTCCGGAAGCCACTGCCCCCACGCCTGCCAGGAGCAGGGGGACACCGGCACCTGCAGCCCTGGAGTTCCCTGTCCCGGCAGGCGCGGGCCGCAGCTTCTCTCCCCTGCTGGGCAGCGGGGAGAGAAGCAGTGGCCCCGTGCCTGCAGTCTGGAGGTCTCTGTCCCTCGCAGATGCGGCCGCAGCTTCTCTCGGCGCTGCCCAGCAGGGGAGACAAGCCGTGGCCCCCGCACCTGCCGGGGACAGAGAACAAGGACTTGGGAGCCACGGTATAATTGCGCTATATCCGGATTCGCGTTATACCGGGGCGCGTTATACCGGGGCTCCACTGTATAAAGTTTTAGCTCGGAACTTTATGTTACATTTTAACCCCTGTTTACAGTGTTTGAATTCTGTCCAGGAAAGGGATACATCTTTTGCTTCCAGTACCTATTTTTGCATGGCCATGCTTATCCAAAGAAAGTAATGATAATGTTTGAATAAGGTCATATTCAAGAAATGCAGAATCAGGTTTCATTTGCATGTCAATGGTGGGCTGGCTATATATTTCTATGTGGTGGCTTTTAGCCACTAGAGGGAGCCATTTAATCATTTTTAAATTTCATTTATTCATTGAAAGAGAAATCTGATGAGGCCATTGAGGTTCTGACTAGATAGATATACTGTGCAGGTTGTGACTTCCTACTAAAGTAATTATTACAAAGGCATAATCATTCTCTGTAAGCAGTAGCACACTTTAAGATAGACTGTTATGCTAGATTCTTGTGTATTTCAGGTGACTGAAGGAACTTGGCTTGCAGTTTAATGCTGCATATGCAACTGAAGTATCTGGGTATTCTGTATAACAGTATATCTAAATGTTTCAGACTTGTTCATTTTTTCCACTAGACAAGTAGCTGTTTAGATCAGAAAAACTTTTCAAGTCCTGGGCATGAAAATGAAATTTAAGATATTTTTACAACTTAGAACATTTTGCACTTCTTCAGGTAACTTTTCATTACTCTTGACTCTTACTTTACTTGTCTTGTCAGTTCCTAAACTGCCTGGTAAGCTAGTAAGTCAGTACAGTTTTCATTAGTCTGCATTATAGCAGCATCAGTAAATGAAGTGAAAATGCAGCTTTAGCTCACTAACTAATATGATCACCTTCATCATATATCTCCTTGTTGCAGCTGATTTGTTTCCCATGTGTTTTTTAGATGGAACTAAAGCTAAAACTACATTAACTGATCAGCAACTGATGACTCTTGCAAAGAAGATGGGTAAAGATTGGAAAGAAATTGCCATTGAATGTCTTAAGTTAGAAATGAAAGATATTCATCAGATTCAGGCAAAAGAAGAAGAAGTTAATGTTTATAAATTCCTGATGTTGTACAAGTGGAGGGAAAGTGAACAGAGTAATGGAACTGCACAAAATTTATATGACAGTCTCAAGGACCATGTATCATATGAAATAATACAAATACTGGAAGGTACACATCAGCTTTTCTTTATGCTTCATTATGTGATTGTGTTTCAGACATGCTTCTGGTTTCAGTATCAGAGAATTCACTAGACATGCTAATATATATTTATATTGTGTAAATAAAACATGAAGTTTTCCCCCTTACTGGTAATTCAAGTGTTTTTCATTCTACTTTATAATTATAGTATTTTATACTTGCTTTTCAGAAAAATATTGTAGAGTGACTAATACTTAGAACAGTTGGTATAGCTCCATGTCAGTTAAAATCAACCACTCTTATAAACCCAAGCAAAATCTTATTTTTTTTTATGGTGCTCAGTACAGAAACGTCCATATCTTTGTTCCTAGATATTTTAGTAATGTCTAAGGTATACCTTTACCCAAGCTCATTGCGGCCTTGAGTGTGCAAACACTTCTGTATGTATTTAACTTTACGCACATTGATTTCAATGGGACTACTCATGTTTTGTAAAGTCAAGCATGTGCAGAACTGTTTGGAGAATTGGATCCTAAACTGATCCAAAGAAAGTTTTTCTGAAGGGGAAAATTAGATTAAAATTATATCTATACAGTGTCATAAGGTTTTTATGTACATTTATTATCATTATTATTTTGTTTTATTTAACAATTCTATTGCAGTAGCACCTAGAGCCAACTAATATATACATTTGTGTATTCATTTCCTCAGGTTTTTTAGAGCAGACATGAGTTCATGGAGAAACAACTACAGAGAGAACTCTCAGGGACATTCAGCTGCATAATGGTTTAAACTTTTCGTACTGTATAAAGGTGATTTAATTGTGAACTGTCTCTACAGTTTGGAACTCAGGAGACTTGTTATGAAGATACTAGCCATACACAATGTTTGGAAAAGTTTAGACAAAACATTTTGGGAAAGAGTGCAAATTGAATTTTGCACCAATGTACATTAATTTAACATTTTCAGGAGTAATTATTCAAATGTTTGGATACCAGTCAGATTAACAATATAGTTGACACTGAGGCAGCAATCCTAATGCAATTTGAATCTCCCACTGACTTCATGTCTCTTCTGAACCATTCCATCTAGGTGCTGAGCAACTCCTGTGAATTGCAGAGGTATCTTAACCCACCCTTGAAAACAGGTCACCCTTTCCAACTATTAGACAATATTAAACATTTTTATCAGTTCCATGGGTGATTTCCACAGAGATTAGAAATTGCTCTGGGGGATCATTAATGTACCTCTCATCATCACTTGTAAAACAATACTGCCAATTTCACTGGGTACAAAACATTTCTCTGTACATACATTTAGGGTCTCAGGATGGGTTACCATGTACATTGCACATAAACCCTTCATGATAATGCAATTACATGATCATTGTGTGTGTTTGTATATACCACCTCTTTGCTAGGCTGGTCTTATGTTTATTCAGAGGTGAAGCATTAGTTTCAATGTAGTACCAATACATTGAAGTGAAGTACATACTAAAGGCAGCTTTAACTTTTCTCTGGCAGGGCCTGTTGGCTCCATGTGTTTAGTTGTTCACACATTTCTTATAAGATGAGTTTGTATGTTGTAAAAATTAAATGTATTTTTAGTGTTGGATTTTATTTTTCTGTTTTTAACTTAAATTGAGCATTAAAATGACAGATGTGTAGGCTAGAAATAGAAAATTTACTAAAGGATGCAGAAGACCAAAAGACCAGTAGATAACTCAGCAAACAGAAAACACATCTGTAGGTTTTTAAGGTTTTAAAATGCTGTGATCTGCAATACAGAACTGCTTCCTTGCAGGCAAGATTGTGGTCTAGTTTTAAGGGCTCCTGTGGATGTCTCTGTATTGTCTGCCTTTGAATGTGTACTGGTTATGTGTGCTTTTTAAAATAGGAATAAAAACTGAGAAATACCTATATTTGCATTGGAATTTTTAGTTTATAACATTTTATTCCGAAAATAAAATATAATTTAAATTATATCATACAGTAGACTCTCGATTATCCAGGATGATAGGGAAAAAAATAATCCTGGTTAATAAAATCCTGGATAATCAGCATCCATAGGAAATATGTAGGGGGATTGGTTCACCGGCCACCCTGTGCCGGGGGGAGGGGATGTTGGTTCACTAGCTGCCCTGTGCCCTGGTGGGGTATTTTTTATGTGCTTGGGGCGGCAACAAAGCCAGAGCCGGCCCTGCGAGTTACGGATATTTTTTTTTTTTGGACATCCTGGTTAATCCACTTTCTGGTTAACCCAATCCTGGATAATCAAGAGCAGGCCTGCACAACTCAGAAAGCAGCGAGGGCCATATTACTACAAAAAAACAGCTGTGGGCCCCGCCCTCACCCCACCCCCATCTGCTTCCCCCCAAACCACCGCTTCGCTTGCCCCACCCCTACTTAGCTCCCGTGGGCCGCACAGTGAGCCCGTGCGGGCCGCATGTGGCCCCTGGGCCGCATGTTGTGCAGGCCTGATCAAGAGTCTACTGTATTCTGGTCTTATATCAGTGTTCATCTTTGCAGTTCACTGCTAGATTAAATCCTGCTTACGCTTATATACATTGTTCTGTTTAGGAGTCTTTGTATTCATGCTGTTCTTATAAATTCTGTTCTCCTCCTTCCGAAAACGTGTATCTCTGTAGAATTATGAGTTCTTCTGGATCTTGTCCATAACTTTTTTTTGTGTTAGGTGTGTTAATTTATTCTATGCCTTGGTCCATTTTCTGCAGAACTTTCTGTAAAGTCCTGGAATATCCCCTCCACACAAAGGCGCCAACCCTGTGGGTGCTGCAGCCCTGGAGCACCCATGGGAAAAAATTGGTGGCTGCTTTGCATCCACCGCCAGCTCTCTGCCCTTCTGCCCAGCTCGCCTCCACCTCTGCCTCCTCCCCTGAGTGCGCCCCATGCCTGCTTTTCCCCTCCTCCCTCTCAGGGCTTGCGCTGTGAAACAGATGTTTCACGTGGCGGGGAGGAGGAAGAACACAGCACGCTCAGGGGAGGAGGCAGGGCTGGGGCAGGGATTTGGGGAAGGGGTCCAATAGGGTCAAGGAAGGCGTGGAGTTGGGACTGGGTGGGGGGGCGCGAGCACCCACTGGCACTGGGGAAAGTTGGTGCCTATGCTTCCACATTCTAGACCAGAAGTTTGAAATCACAAATAATATAGAATCAGGTTTTATACCTAACCCAATGAATACTAGGTCACAGCAGTGAAAGTCTAGTCAAGATGCACTGAACATTTGTATAGAACAGACATGATCAGTAGAGGTTACGCCCCCAATATCCACACACAGACAGGAACCACAGAGTCAACCATGCCATTATGAATGGAGTTCAGCAACTCCATAGCAGTGGTCACCCTCCCCTGGACCTCTGAGGGCTCTCCACTAGCCTGAGGATCCCCTTGGAGAGAGGAGGTAGAGAGTGAGTGAGCCAGGGCAGCTTCCCTAACCCCTGTGCCCAGTAGATCTTGCGGCAGGAATGTCGTAACACCAGAGTATTATGTTTCTGCTGCTCCCATTCCATGATGTGGATTCCCTTCTAAGGGGAGTTCCAAGAGTTTCTACTAACTGCAGAATCCCTAGCTGTGAAGCTCTATTGACTCTTTGCTGCCAGAGGGTGGGAGTCGAGGCAGTGCTGGGAGCCCAGAACGCCATGCTTTGGTCTCCTGCTGATTTTTCAGGATCTGAGCCACAGTAATACATGGGGCTCAAAGGCTAGTCCTGTAGCCTCTTGTGTGTGTGCGGCGGGGAACCCTGTTCTCACCAGTGGAATGAGTGAGGAGAGATATACATGAAGGGAACTTCAAGCCCTCCCACCTTTAGACCTTGCTGCCTTTGGTCAATGGGAGTTCCTTAAATCATGTATGTTACTTTTGGTTCTCTTCTTCGAGCTTTTTTTGGTAGGTGATAGATTTCTGTTTTCTTGGTTACAGACAAGATCAATGGCCGAGCACTGATGAGCCCCCTTGAGGGAGAGTCATTATTGTCAGATTTTCACCTGACAATGCATGTCCTTATTGTTGGTTAACCTGCCATTTATGTGTTCGAAAGTTGCTTTTCAAGGGCTTGTCTTCATCTGGCTATGTAGTGATAAAACACCCTTGACTCTATGCCTCCACATATATGAGACCAATCAGAAAACACACTTCAGGAAAATCTGCAGCCACTGATACCACAGCTAATATATTTAATTTTTACAGTGTGTTAAATTACCGCTCATTGTCTGTTCTTCTGTGATTGCATAAAACCATAACATTTTGGGAAGGCACTTCAGAAAATTGTTTTGTATGGAGAACATTATACTTTATTTTCTTGGGTCATTGTGTGCTTCCTACCTTACTGATGAATGTAACATCCTCAAAAACATGGACCTACTCCATCTCATTGCAAAAATGGTTCAGGCCCCAATCCTACAATGGAACACAGAGTGTGTACTGGGAGTGTGCCTTTGTGCATCTCATTGCAGGATCAGAACCTAAACTATAAGAAGAAAAAAGGAATAAAAAATGAAGGATTCCTTATTCTTCTGAGACAAATTAGGGCTTAGACAATTTAAGTACCCTTAGAAATTGGTAGAAAGAACAATTTCAAAGTTGCTCTAAGGTATTTCATATTTTTTAATGTTCTTATTAATTCAGTTTTTTAAACCAGCTGTTAACTGAAATTATTTTGAAAAGCCTAATCTATGTATATTTAACCTCCAAATGTTACCACACTGGATCATTTAAGATCGGTCCAGTGGGACTACCTGTTTGGCCAAGTGCTACCTAATTAGAATCAAAGAGGAGATTCCTTCACTATATGAGAGAGATTGTGACAGTAATAGACATTTCTTGTGATTTTTTAATAAAAATATTTATTTTATAAATGTTTATTGAGCAGTCTAAGATTTTATTAAAACAGTTAATTTCCTTCATGAAATGATATTAAAATGTTGATATGGAAAGGTATTGGATTTCTGGTTATAAATAAATCAGATCTGCTTTTCAATTATTACGTTAAATATTAAGTTCTCAGGGAGATTGTGAAGGTACAAACTCTGACTTCCTCCCATCTTTATACCCTGTCAGGCCATACCACGTCATCAGGAGCTTTATGCACCAAAATTTTGCAGTGTCGCCAGCAGCAAGTGCTATAGACACTGCAACTTTGGGGACTATAATAGTGGCAGCACTGGTAATGTATCAAGAAATTTCCTTCACTCTGTGTCATGAAGCCAACTGTGTTCCTGACTGATAAATGTTGGAGGAAGCTTTCTGTAGGTGGATGTAAAGAATAATCTGTCCATCTCTGGTATTAGGGGATCTCTTTCAGTGGTTAAAAGAAGCTTATTGTCTTTCTCCATATTTAAGATCAGTAACACAGCAGGCTACATCCCACTCAGAGCAGATTATCTAGTATCAGCTTTTAATTTGATTAATTAAATAACATGCTTTTCAGACTTCATTGTAATATTAAATATGTATTTAAGTATTAAGTACATAGAGTGAAGTCTTAGCCTCATTGAAGATCATGGACTTCCCCGCCCCCGACACCCATAGTATGAGTCATATTTTAAGTAGAGATGGCATACTTATGAGTGTCATATGAAGAAAAACATTGGAAATACAATACAACATATTTTATCTATTTAATATTCATGTGATATGAAAAGGAATACATAAAACCATTAGTAAGTAAATGCTATGTACTAGTGAGTTAGTCATAGAAAGGACCTTCATTTCCATCACAACAACTTGACAAAAAAGGTCAGATTTGGAACCCCTTTGAACAATTGGGCTAGTCCAAACAAACACATTTTTTTAAAAAAAAAATTAGATGAAAGACTATTTTACCTATCATTTAAGTGTCTAAGGAGAGTCCCTCTAGGATTGAAACACACAAATATTGGGGCAGATTCTATGCCAGAGGTGGGCAAACTATGGCCCATGGGCCACATCTGACGTGCGGGACTATCCAGCCTGGCCTCAGGGCTCCTGGCTGGGAAGACTAGCCCCCAGCCCCTCCCCTGCTACCCACCCCAGTTACACCGCCATGTGCTGTGTGCTCCTGGAGGGCAGCACAGCAGCATGTCTGGCTCCGGCCAGGCAGCGCGGCTGCCAGACATGCTGCTCTGAGTGGCGTGGAAAGGGGGACCGAGCTCGGAGGGTTGGATAATGTACAGGGAGCCGGGGGGGGGGCGGTGATTAGAGGACAGGGAGTGGTTGGAGAAGTGTGGGAGTCCTGGGGTGCCTGTCAGGGGGCTGGGGTGTGAATAGGGTGTGGGGACAGGAAGCAGGGTGATTGGATAAGGTGTGGCGTCCTGGGGGGCTGGTTAGGGTGTGGGTCTTGGGAAGGCGAAGTCAGGGGATGGGGGGGTGAATGGGCTGGGAGTTCTGAGGGGGAGAGTCAGGGGGTGGAAGTGGGAGGGGGTCAGATGAGAGGCAGGGGCCAGGCTGTTTGGTTAGGCGCAGCCTTCCCTACATGGCCCTCCATACAGTTTTACAATCCCAATATGGCCCTCGGGCCAAAAAGTTTGCCCACCCCTGTTCTATGCCATGGGCATCTTCTGCTGGGTGCCATGAAATGTGAGGACTGCCAGGGAACTGGGTGCGCATCCCTGAGTTTCTGCTCTGGGACACGTTAGAGCATCATGGGGGCTCAGGATTGTCAAGGTTGTCTGATGCTTGCCATTATGAGACTGTTTTCAGATGTTCATAATCTTGCCAAATTGTAACTGTTTCAGCTGAAACATGTCATGCCAGGTGACTATCAGAAGAACTTTTTTTGTTGTTTTTTTAGAAGAATGCAGCAAAAATGGCTTATCCTTTTCCAAGAATGACAGTACGGGAAAATATGTTGTTTTGCCTACATTAGAAAAATTCTTATACCCATTTCATTTATAAGCTCTAGCATCATCATGCTGTGGAGCTGGGACTTAAAATTTGGCAAGTGCTGTCGCCATCGTGTCAGACATGGGCCTGTTGAAGTTCCGAGGGAAAAAAAAACCCACCTAAAATTTGGCCTACTTATAAGCATTTGAAATAGCACATTTCACACATGCTCAGTACAGACTTAGAGTTTGGCTGCTAAATTCTTGGAAGAGTCCATCTGCATTGAACCTTCTCCACCCTGAAGCCAAGCAGCAGTTTCCCTGTAACTTCAGTCCCCTGAAACTTAGATCAGTAAGAATGTCTTTTCTGTGGCATCAATGCGTTTCTCTTTCTACCTTCCCCCCTCCACCCCCTGCAGAGAAGAGTAGTAAACGGCCAGACTCAGATGCAGAGAGAACAAGAATTAGACCTCTTCAGAGGGAGAGGTAACTCCTTGGTTACACTTCTGTAATGAAACATTCTCAGGTGAAATTTGACTCAAGCTTTAGGTTTGGTTAAAATCAAAAACAAGTTGATACCCTAAGTTCAACAGAAATGCTTCTATTATTATTTTTATTTAATTCCTTTACTCCCCCTTAAAAATGAATTAAAATTCCCCACTGGCCATTGCAGCCCAAACTTTGGGGCATTGTATTAGGGCCTGAGAACTTGACAATATCAAACAGGACATCAAATGTGTATTTTAAACAGTGAATATAAAGAACCATTGGAACTGATTACCCAGAGATGTGGTCAATTCTCCATCACTTGAGTCTTTAAATCAAAATCAATGCCTTTTTTAAAAAAAATACACTTAAGTTCCATTGGCAAGTTACATGGATTACTAGGTTAAGTTCTAACACCTCTTGTATTATTCAGGAGGTTAAACTAGATCACAATGGTCCCTTCTGGCCTTAAATTATATAATATAATTTATATAGAATATTTTTGCCATTGCCTTCAGTGAGACCAGGATTTCATCCTATGAATCTATTATAGTGACTGGAAACTAACTATAAAGTAGACAGAATAGCCTATTTTCATTCTCTTGCCTGAGAATTCTCCTGAGAATTGAGAAAATGAAATTCTTTTTTTTCCCCCAGTACTTGGGTGTTATCAGTGATGTACTGTTTACAAGCAAACATTTAAATATATTTTAAAAAACAATTGATAATGTGACAGTATCCCTTTTATATTGATTTTAATTCACAAATGAGAAAAAGACCAAAGTTAATTTTACAAATTATAAATTTATTAAACAATAAATAATAAGTCAGGAATGTAATAAATAAGTTTCAATTTATATAATAATTTTATAAAAACATACATATGTATAAATAAATAATTTAGGATAAATAAATTATACTGAGTGTTCAGTATATTGATATAATATAGCTTATTTTTTCTAGAAATGTAGAAATTTAACATCTTAGCTTAAAAGACACTGATAGTAATTTGCTCAAGATAACTTGAGTCATGAAAAATATTGTAGAATATTATTGTGCTTAATTCTTGAAAAGTTTTTGTAGAAGTATTACTGTATTCTTAAATTTAGGTCCAAATCCTGGAAGCACTCTGTGTGTACAAGTTCCAATTACTTCACTGAGAGTTCTACACACAGAGGTCTTGCAGTAAGTAGAACCTAATATTTATTTTCCTCAGATAGTAAAAATAGCTTTGATTCAATGTTTTATAGAAAGTGCTTCCAGGTTTCAGTGATCATGATGAGATTCCTTGAGAATTCAAGTAGTTCAGCATCTTGGTTATGGTCACAGTGCGAATTGTGAAAGCATGGAGAACACTACATAACCTCATTCTCTCTTTGAAAGAGGATGATCCTCTCTTTGTAGATGATTGCTCCACACTCACACTGTTAATTTTCACAGCCTTTAAAAAAAAAAAAAAGAAAAGAAAAAAAGTGGGTTGGTCATGTTTAGAGTAGAAATATACATCAGCCTTTCAATATGCAAAAAGAATTAGTTTAAATTAAAAAAAATAAGCTATTAAAAATAAAATGTTTTATGAAAAGGTAAACTATGATAGTAATAATACCATTCATATAGTTAGCACCCAAACCTGTATTTCTTATGCAGGCAAATATTCCTAATGATGCAAATAGTTTTTCCCTGCCAAGTAATACAGGTTTGGGCCTTTAAAGGATAATCAGGAGTAGCTGTGGTGTACAAATAATTAAATCCAGTGCATTTGACAACTATTAGAATCGCCAGTATATCTAGATATGCTATGTTAATAAAACATTACTGCTACCAGCTGTTAGAATTTGTTAAGAATCATGTTACATTTGTTCCCTATTTCTTATCAATACATATCATACATACACATCAATACATACACATCAATATATATCAAAATACAGTCTTATCTCTTACCCACACTCCATTTCATGGTAGGGATGGGAGGCAAAGTAAGATACCATTAAAAAGACAGAAAATTCACTACTGGTATGTTTACTACATCACTGATAGGGAATCACTTTTTAAATACAGTAATATATATATCAAAGACAGACCTCATTTATTCAGAGATGAGAAACTTTCTTCAATGTTAAGAAAAAAATCATAATCAAGATTTTAAATGATCAGATTCTAGAGTAACTTTTTATTTGGGTAACTACAGAAAGGAACACTTAGAACAAGACTCCTTTTATGATAGAAATACTATGAAGTAATCTTTTAGGCAACTGAAAAGAAAACAGACCTCTATCATTTTGTCAATAGCATTAGCCAGCATCTCCTGGTTACTGAAATTCTTGAACTCTGCTTTGTATGCCTTCAGGTCTTCACTGATACCTCGCAGGCACTCAATCTGTAGAAGATACAAGGATTAAGAAATATTGGAAAGCGTTGTTAGATGCATACAGACAAACAAAAAGCAAATGATTGCACTTTTGGGAGACTGGCAATCTACCTTATCAAAAGCAGCTCTTTCCAGTTCAGGACAATTTCCAGTCTGAAAATCAAAGACACCAGACATGAATGTGATCATTCTGTATCAATCTGATGAATTACATGATGGTTCCATAGAAAGGTGATGAAACTTGATTTTTATTTATTGCAATACCTTTGACTTTTTTGGCATACAAGCCTTAATTGTGTTGATTTTATTCTTAGTGATATCTTCAAGATCAACCTCTTCAAGGGTACATTCAAATCCTAGCGTGCCACGCTCCTATGTAAACAAAGGGGACACTGAATCATTGCAAATAATGCTGCAGGGCATGTTTATAAACAGAAATATACTGGATAGTAGGTGATTTATGGCAACTAAAGGTGCTTCAGCATCCTCTTTATATATCTTTATGCTTTTAACCAACAAGCAAATATCCAAGCTATGAAGCTAACATCAAAGGATGTTTTCCCATCATTTTCACTGGGAGCAAGGGTTATAAATAGATATATATTTTGTATGTGTTGTAGTGGATTACATTGCCTCCATTATGTTAACATCCTAAATCATTCTAAGACGATGACTCTGCACTCAGAACATTATATACCATAACCTTACAATTTAAAAAATAATTACCTTTAAAAAAAAAAAGAGAAAGACAATAACATTCAAATGAACGAGTGGCATTGTCTTGTGGCCAACCATCAGTGACACTTTGTGTCATTGAGGTGATGGAACTATTGAGCTGCTTCTCAGCCTAAGGCTGTGCCTATGCCAGTAACTTTAGAAACAGATTCCCCTTAGCGCTACCACCAGTTCATCTGTGCCAGCGAGAGAGAGTAAAAAGAAGTGAGAGACATATATAACTAATAGACATGGCAAAGAAAAGGATGCCTCCTGAACCAACCCATTACATTCTTAGAAAGAGATAACGCAAGAGGATACTTTCATGCTGGGCTGTTTGAATTTTTTAACCAGCTGCCAACACACTACCTAATTGCCTAGTTGACGTCATGTTTGCAGCATGTTTTACGGGAGTTAGTGACTATATATGAATTAACCAAACTGAACAGGGTTGAAAAAAATATCTCAAAGAGGACAGAAAAGTAAAAAGTAAAAGCAAACACTAGCAGGACACAGATCAGAGGAAGATACTCTGTGACAGAGGGCCATTCAGGCTGGAAAACAAAGAGTTTAAGGGAAGAAAGTTCTCCCTTAAATGAAATGAGAAAATGAAAGGTATTTTCTTTATTAATTATAACTTAGCTTAAAGTATCTATTTAGGTTAACTTTTACTGAGCATGATACTGGATATGTGATGCAGACCATCTCTTTGCCTTAACTTGATTCTATCTGATCTTTAAAAAAAAAAAAAACCACCAAAAACCAATTCACAGGCTGTTCTGTGAAATTCCCAAATAAACTGTCATAGAAGAGAAAAAATAACTAAACCGCCAAGAAGTGTTGAAGTGAGGATGGCTGCAGTCAATCCCTTATTGTGTTCTGCTTGCCAACTAGTAATTTATACTACCATGTCTACCACCGCCAAATTTGTCTCAGATGATTTAAGTCTTGCACCGCAGAAGATGACAGGTCAAGCTTCATTTCAAGCAACAATTAGACAGAACAATAATAATTAAATGGATTGGATCCATAAATGAAAGTTAAAGATGAAACAACAAGCAAGAAAAAAAAATGGTAAGGAAATTAAGGACAAATTATTACAGTTCTCTGGAAATACCAAAGGATGAATGTGGTTAAAAACAGAGATAGTGAAATTTGATTAGCTGAAGAAAATAGAAAAGAAAAACAACTATACATGCATTTCTGAAGAGCCAGAGATGTAAGGCTACATACAGTTTGGGAATGTGCACCATCTGCCACTTTAGAAAAAGGAGGCCTCCTCTCATGGAAATAAAACCATCTCAAACACTCTTTTACACACATCGATAAACAGAACATGTCTAGGAGGTAGGTATGTATTATTTTCCCTATTTTAAACATAAGACAACATGAAGAAGACTCCTTGATCCTTCTGTGCACTACCTATCAAAAACTCCCAACTCATGGTCAGGGACATAATCCATGTTCCAGGATGCTTTGTTGTTTGTTGGGTAGATGGGACTCCTTAACCTAGTCACATCAGAGAAATGTGCAATGGCACTGTTAGATTTGTAGTATAAATGGTGCCCAAGCAATTTGCCCAAGTCATAGAGCACATCTAGCCACCAATAGAACCTGGATTTCCTGAACTGCATCTAATTCTATCTCTTCCATCTAGGTTTCGATTGTGCACCCATACAAGTCCATTCTTCCTCCTCTGTGCAAAACTGTAAATCTGGCCTAATTCAGCTATAGAAACAATGCTAAATTTGCCTCCCCGCTGGAAAAAAAAATCATATAAGCTCCTAGGGACATTAGTTTGACGCCTCTCCCACGTCTTCCTCAGGTGTTAGTCCCACTAACTCTGATTTAACCCTTGCGAGTATTGCTTTACTGGGGTTTGATTAGCTATAAATATTGAAGACAAAGAGCTTTGCTTCAAGAGTGACCATTTCTTTACACAGGTCACCAGGACGGACAGGCGGCGCGGAACACGTGGCAACGACGGACAAACCTTCAGCTGGTGCAGCGCTTCCCGCGCAGCGGTGACCAGGGTTTTAGAAACATTGAGGCAGCCCCGCAGATCGGGCCAGGAGGGAGGCAGCGGCGAGGTGGCTGCCAAGTCCGCCAGGCTGAGGCAGAGGAGAGTCAGCAGGAGCCAGCCACCTAAAACGAACAAGCGTTAGCCCGGGAGCCAGCGACCCCCCGGGCAAGGAACAAGGGGACGCGGCTGCACATGCATCCTGCGCTCCTCCTGCCCCCCGCCCCGGCCGCGACCCTTCCCAGACCCCGGAGCCGCTCGGAGCGCAGAGCGCACGAGGCCTCGGCGTGCGCTCCCGGGCCGGCCGCGGCGGGGCGCGGGTCACTCACGGGGGCGGCTGGGGCCGGGACGCGTCTCCATGCGGACTAGCCGGGGTGCTGCTGGAGCGCGCTGTTGGCCCCGGCCGGCGGCAGCGGCTTTTATAGCCGGAGACGCACGGTGCGGCCAGGATTTTCCCTCCTCTCTCTTTCTCTACATCAGCGGCTTGGTCAGAGCTGAAACCCTGCGACGCGGCCGGCGGGCTCGCTCTCGGCTTCCCTCCGGGCTCACCCCGGCCAGTCATCCCGAGAGAGCGCACGGGCCGGGCCCCGGGTCCCGCAGGGAATCCCGAGAGGCGCGCGGGACTCCGAGGGCGCGCTGGGGCCGGGCACCAGGAGAGGGACCGGGGGAGACTTCGGAACGCTCACTCCACCCTCCCTCCCGGCCTCCTTCGGCTGCGTGGGCTCCAGCCTTGTCCGGTGCCGTGCGGCCAGGGCATAGTGTAGCCTGCAAAAGAAGCTTGGGCTGAGTGAACCACGTGCAGGCTTCAGTGAGCAAGGCCCAGGCGTGGGAGTTAGCAGCTCAAACGTCCCGCTCTGCCTAACCTTGGATGAATCACGTCACTGCTCCCTGCCTTAGTTTCCCTCACTGAAAACTGGGGGTAATAGCCCGACCACACACTGATGTTAGGGGACTCAGTGCATCTAGCTTTATGAAGTGCTCGGAGGTCCCTGAGGTAAAGGTGCTGTGGCAATCCAAAGGATTATTATAATATCAGGTCACTTTGGTGAAACGTGATAATCTGACACAACTTCGTCACTTTGTGATGGGACACGCAGACACAGCCCCTTACACAGGACGTTTATCCTGCCAGCCTTGCAAGAGAATGAGGGTGGCAGGGTTGCAACACATCAGTGATTAAAGTGTTTGCTCAGCACATACAGGTTAGTATGGTTTTCAAGAATACGTTGAAGTGAAATCAGGATTTTAATGAAGAAATTGAATTAGCAAGAAGTACTCTAGGCCTTCATTTTCTTTGTTGCATTCCACAAGCAGCAAAGCAAAAAGATAAGCTGAAGTTGGACATACGTTTAATAAAATACATGTATGTTAACTCCCTGTAATGCAATATATAGTATATAATCTTCCTCCCTAGTTCTAAGTAGCCTTTACTCTTATGATATGGACACCTTTTAAATGGTAAGCAATGGGGAAGCATTTCTCCCACCACCGCCTTTACCACTCAGTCCCGAGCCAGGCATCCAGACGTTGAAGCATTTAGTGATACATAATTTTTTTTAAAAAAAATCATTGAAATCTATTTTAGTAGTTGGATCAATGCCAGTCACTGTAGTATCTGGGAAAAGGTTGTCTGGGGACCAGGCTGTTTTCATTATGGCATCACATAGTGGTGTCATGAGTTTGTTCAAATGTCATTATGGTGCAGGATGATGATATTATTAGCATGTAAGGAGGAACAAACAAGTGTGATCAGCAAACTTCCTTTTGTTGTAGATAGAAAACATATTCTAGTAATTTATGTATGTACAATATTGGAATTCAGGAGGTCTTATTGCTATGTCTTGCCCTGCCATTTACATGCTGTGAGACCATGGCAAGTCACTTAATGTCTTTGACTCAATTTTCCCTTCATCCTATGGGTGCTTTGACACTTAAAACATTGACCTTTGGAAAGCACTTTGAAATCCTTGGATTGGCTCCTTTTTTTATACTCTCATTCATTGTCTCATATAATGGCCTTCTGTAAGGGCTATTATATTAAAGGGGAAAACTAACAAATAAATTAAGAACTAAGAAGGGTCCCATTCCCACCGGCTGCAGTTGGAAGAGCATCACTCCCTAAAACAATAATGTACTGTATGCAAAGGATGAACATTACTGATATTTTTTCTAAAGTTTTAATGTGTACGAAATGACAGCCCTTGTGTTGGTTAATATTACATACATAGAACAACCTTTTTAAAGACACTTAGCTCATGGCACGCTTTTGGGAATCTACACAAGCCGAATACTAATGATGAATTGCCAAATATAATGTGTAGGTCTAAAAAATGAAATTAAGCAAATTTAGTCTCAGAAAGCATCTACAATGATTTATTTTGTACCTAAATGGAGCAAAAACAATTATATGCAATAGTTTTTGGGCACTGGTCTAACAATAGATCATGCAATTGAATCACTTTAGGCGTGGGATCATTTTTTGATTTAAAAAGTTCCGGGGGCAAGCAAATAAAATTCTTAGAGGTCCTTACAGTATTGTAACAGGTTCTGCAGATTTACTTAGAGAGCATTTTCTCGATTAAATTGCTTTGTGGGTGTGAAACTGGAATAGCCCTGAGTAGAGTGACCAGACAGCAAGAGGAACGGGGATTGGGGGGCTGGATAGGGGATTTGAATAGGGTGTGGGAGTTCTGAGGGTCGGTCAGGAGGCAGGGGGGTGGATAGATGTCGGAGCAGTCGGGGACAGGGAGCGGGGATCTATGTGGTTAGTGTCGGGGGAAATCTCGGCAGGGGCTGGTAATGGGACAAAGAGCAGGGTGGTTCGGGGATTTTGAGGGGGGCAGGCAGGGGCAGGAAGTGGGTGGGCATCAGATAGGGGGCGGGATAAGCTGTTTGGGAAGGCACAGTCTTCCCTATCCAGCCCTTCATACAATTTTGGAACCCCAATGTGGCCCTTGGGCCAAAAAGTTTGCCCACCCCTGCCCTATCACCACCCAGATGCTGGAATAATGTCAGTGTAAAGATTGCAGAGATGTTTTGTGCTTTGCTTTCAGATTGAGGAATGTATTCCAACCTTCTCCAGCCTCTGAAAGTAGTTCTCTTCACAAAACCCATTTACTTTGGTTTGTAAAACTGGGTTTGTAATGAATTTTACCCCAGCCAGTGGAGATATGAGGAATAGCCAAGAACTAGTGGCTGCTTTTTCAAAACAACTCCCTCCTCCCCGCAACAATTCGTAAAATGATCAGACAAAAGCAAGCACCACAGCAGGCAGGTAGTACAGAAATCTACAGTTTGATGACCAGCTGGAGTTTCAACACTAGCCTTCTCACTTTCTTTGCACTTACCCACAATTCATGGTTGCAGCTTGGTATAATTTTTCATTTCAAAAATTTAATGTAGGAGGAATAAAAATATCCAATTAAAATGTACAGCTACCAATCTTTTTCTTTTTTTCATTTTTGTTTTTATTACCAAAAGCTCTGGAAACTTACAGCGATAGGGTGTCCTGGCCCATGATAAAGCACATCTGGAAGCTGCTTTTATAGCTTGTATGATCACATAATGTTTTAATATTAGATTATATTGTATATGTGTTGCACAAACAATATGTAGGTTAGAATTATAGCTTTATCATCTCTTGGTTTGAAGAATTTTTGGTCCAATCTTCAGTGATGTCGATGGGAGTTTTGTTATTGACTTCAATGGGAGCAGAATGAATCAAAAGTTTTATATTGAATTTCCAAGTTCATATTATTTTAATTGACATCTAATTTCCCATAATATGCTTGTGGTATGTCTAGAGACTAGCTGTGCTAGAATACAAATAGTGTATAATTTTCCAGTTTTACTGTGTATTTTCCACTTTTTGGCTAGTCATTAAGGTTGTGGGCTGTGGTTTTTATTTAGTTAGGAGACTTTTTCTCACATAAAAGTGAAACAGGTTTGGAAATATGAATAAATGTGAAAATCTTTTATTAGACTTTCCAGGTTCTCTGCATGGTGAAATTAAGTTATAATGTTGCCTTCAGTAATAATGCATGAGATTTCTCATTAGATGGAGCTGTGCCAATCACCCTGGCAGACAATGTAGACCAGTAGTTCTCAAACTTTTTTTTCCATGGACCACTTGCAAATTGCTGAGGGTCTTGGCAAACCACTTAATGATCTTTCCAAATGTTGTTTGTACAATTAGCTAATTATTGTAAAGTGCTTTGGATAAACTGCTATATAAAAAAACCCTAAATAATAATTAATGTGTTTTTGTTCTTCAAATAAGAGCACACAGCTCATATTTTAGTATCAGTAGTCTCTCCCCCACCGTGCCAGCCACTAAACTGGGTTGGGAAGGAGGGAGGTTTCTCCCTCTCTCCCCAGCTGTAGCAGCCATGGAGCTGGGGCTGGGAAGGAGGAGGTTCTTTTCCAAGCAGCTGCAGGCGTGTAGCTGGAGAAAGTCATCCCTTTCTCTGGCTGCTGCAGCCCTGCACATCCCAAATTCCCCCTACCTCTCTTCTCACCCCACCGCCCCCTCCCACATATCTCCTATTCCACCCAAGGCCACCACCTCACCTTACATGTGCATCTTCTCTAGGGTCCAGGCACCTAATTAGTGGGGCCACGCCTGCGCGGTTCCATTAATTAGCTGGACAGCTCGTCATTCTCTCCTGTGCAGCCTCCCAGGTGCGCACCTTAGAAGGAACTTGCCACAGACTTCCTGAACTGAGTTTGTGGACCACTAGTGGTCCGTGGATCACAGTTTGAGAACCTCTGATGTAGACAATAACTGCTTACTTATCGCATTCCTTTTCCACACTTCTTGTATGTGTAGTTCCTCAACAAAAAATAATATGTTTCACTTGATTGAAAAGAACAGTATTTTGTTCAATTACATGTAGAGGTCTGGTCTTCTCAGGTTCTATGTTCATAATCACCACTACTGTCAATGGGAGCTTTGCACAGAACATTTAGGTCTTGATTATACCACAGAGATCTGTGCATGGAAGGGACATTCTGTGTGTAATCCTCTCCTTCCCACATGGAAAGGAGGTTCAGCTTCCTTCTTGTCGGCCTCAGGTCTCACAGGGATTTTCCTTGCAGGAAAATCAGGCTCTTAGCCATTCTGACATGAAGGAAAGCAGTACCAAGTAGGAACACAAAACATAGAAGTTCCAGTCTCTCAGTTGTTTCTGCTGGGTAGGGTGACCTGATGTTCTGATTTTATAGGAACAATCCCAATTTTTGGATCTTTTTCTTATATAGGCTCTTATTACCCCTCACCCTCTGTTCTGTTTTTTCACAATTGCTGTCTGGTCATCCTATCCTGCCCTGTGTATGGAAAAGACTGCATATGGCAGTATTATGCTGCTCCTGCACTGGGAGTATTCCCCTTAGGGCCACTGTGGTCTTTTTAGCAGCACAAAAGAGCTGGAATCTGGCCCACATAGATTAAGAGATTTGCCCAAGGTCACACAGGAAGTCTGTGGCAGAGCTAGGAGTAAACTCCAGATCTTCTGAGTCCCAGTCCAATGCCTTAACTGTGAGACCATCCTTCCTTTCTAAGGTAATGTTGTTTTGGATGCTGCAGTATAAGATTAAATGCTGGGGTTACTAGTGAAATAAAATGCAATATATGGAAAGTGCAAGTTCTTATACAGGGAAAAAAAGGACTTAATAGAATGCTGATCTGGCTGCCAAAGACAGTTTAGTAAAGTCTAGAAAAGAAGTCCAGGTGATATGATCAATGCAACTGTCCTTGCAGTGATTATTATACAGACTTTTCTCAGTGCTTACTAAATTATCCAATATCTATGCAAAAGCCTTCTGATGCTTGGAGTTGAAGGCTACCCTCTCCATATGATGGCATGTTCCAGTGTTTTCTCAAATAAAAGCAGTAAGGAAGGGTGGGTCTGGCACAATTCTAGTGCTGAGTGTGCAGCTAATGTGATTCTCTCAGCCAGCAAAAGAAACTTTTTATGCTGGATCTGCCCAAGAAGACTGGCTACAACAGCTTAGACACTGGGCATGGAGTTTTTCCTTTGAAACGCTCCAAATTTCTTGTTATGCAACATGCTCTCCAACAGGCTTAAGACTGTCGCTACTGCAGTTGTGTAGCTTATATAATGTATTGTATATGAACTATACATAAGTTTGTAAAGAGTCTTCACTTATTGCGCACCTATGTCTTAAAGAGCAACACTTTCTTTCCTAGCAAGGCATCTATGTCAAATTCTCCCCCACCTCCAACCCAGCATGTAGTTACATTTAAAAAAAAAAAACTTTAGATTTTTGGTAAAATTGAATGTATCTTGCAAATTAATGCACTTCTAAAATTCCTAAGAGGATTTTTTCTATTAATTCAATAAAGATCTACAAAAATATCTTTAATATTTCTTAGGGAATAACACCATTGAAAGTATTGATACATTGCAGGTACAAAGGGCTGTAGCGACCTTTTTCTTAAATAACTATTAGAAAGAAATGTCCCATGAATCTTGTGATGAATCTGTCTTTCTGATGAAACATGAAACTGAGGTCCTAACCACTTGTGGTTGTTAACAATCCCTGGGCACTTTTAATAAGAATAGGACATTAACTCCAAAGTCCTATCAAATTTCCTATTTCGGTAGTTACATTCTGCCTATCCAAAATTCCCCCTGCAGTATAAAACCCTAAGATAGTTTCAGATAGATATGGTGGGTCACATTCTGAGCTGGTGTAAAGCACCGTAACTCCATTGGTTATGCCAATTTACGTCCATTGCGGATCTGGCCTGGTATTTTTCTTCTCATCCTGTTCTAATTTGTGCTGTTTTGCTGTTATGTTAAGCAGCTGCCACATTAATCCTAGAGCTGTTTGAATTTCAGTGGTGATGCCTATATAGAATTTATCAGCTTGTAAAGAACTTTGAGACAATGAAGAATGAAAAGTGATGTTGTTATTATTAAATAATTTCTTGGTTAGTTTATGTGCTCATTGAAGAAAAGTATAGTATACAATATTAAGAATATGTACAAGTTATATATAATATGTTTTATACAGTATAAAGTATGTTAATTCATGTAATATATACATATATTGTACCTAATTATTATAATGAATCTATTACAATTTTTATATTTTAAAAAGTCCAATATGAGTATCTAAACATTCTAAATGAACTAGGAACCAGAATAATATTTTCTTTTATAGGTCCCGGCAATCAGGCTGATATGGTCTAACTGATCTTTTTATTCTCAACAACCATTTGCTCTATTTTTCACTTCCAGCTACCTGCATTTGCCTACCCTAATTGTATCTTACAGCTTCTTATGTAGTAGAAAACAGTGCTTGGCTGGCTTTGAATGTATAATCTTGATAATTCATGAATCAGCCAGCAAAGGGTGCTGAAGAACAGTGCAGTGCAGACCCTGTTCTGGAAATGCATTTTTGCCACATTCTTGGTCTCCATTTTTTGTATAAGTAATTGTCTCTTTTAGCAGAACGGTCTGTATTACTTGATTTGCTTATGTTAAATGTGGTCTAATAGCTAGATTAGCATAGTCAGAGGTAGGACTTCTGGGTTCTATTCCTAGTTCTGCCAGCAGTTTGTGGTGTAATCTTGAAGAATTACTTAGCCTCTTTATGCCTCGGTTTAGCCATATGTAAAATGGGAATAATTGTACTTCCTTTGCTGTGCTGTGAGTTTGCTTAGTGAATGGCTATAAACATTTTTGCGATCCTCATATTATTAATGTATTATATTTTGACTTATTAATAATATATTATTTTTATTACTGTAGCACCCAAAAAAGGAAAAACACAGACCCAGTTTCAAAAGCTTACAATCTAAAATCACATATATCAAATATATAATATAATGACCCACAAGTAGTCATTTCACCAGGCAAAAGCAAGGCTATGCAGCCAGATTGATGGTCACAAATATTCTCATGAGTTAAGACCCCAGATGTGCAGACCCCCTATTTTAGAGGGTTGAATACCTTTTTAAAGTAAGATACAGTTCTAATAGTATGTGAGATGTGATCATTCTGCATTCAGCACATAGATATTAAGCTATAACAATCCAGTGATCAAAGCAGACAGGACTAAATTCTGCTCTTGATTACACTGGTGTCAATAAAGCAATACTTTCAAGCACTGAAAAAGAAACAAAAATTGTATTTAAAAAAACCCATATATAAGAAACCAAAGAAGAAAGGCATAAGTTTAGTTTGAGGGCTGGATTTGTAAATGGTAAGAAAAAGGATCTTCCTTACCCACAGTGTTCTAAAAACTTAGGCAGTTCCTGGAAATGTATTATGACATAACACAAATATGGTGCTTAGGGGCGTGATTATTGCCTATCAGTTTATGAATAGGAATCAGTTTTTCTTTAATTCTCTGATTTGCATGTCAGTAGATCAGTGTTTCTCAAATGCAGCCACCGTGGTCACATAGGGCCACCAGCACATTTTTTTGAGGTCATGAAAGCCTCCAAAGCGAAGGCAGAGATTGTATGAGTGTGGGGTGGGGGTCTGAAGCAACGGCTCCTCCTGCAGCGCCCAGCTGTTGTTCCTAAATAATTGTTACCAAGTGCAGCAAGATATGTCACCTAGGTGTTTGTGCTGGCAGCACCAACAGAGATCAGTGCCCTGCACCATGCAGCCTCTTCGGGGGCTCCAGGCAGCACCTCTACCAACACGTGGAGCTGGTGTGTGCGGTGCTGGAGGTGGCTCTTGTCAATGGAGGCAGCTGCAGCATTCAGTCATTGGGGTACTCCCATGGGCAGCTCCCACGCTTCCGCCTGGTTGGGGCATGGGGAGCCTGGGACTCTGCAGGCAGCTGATGAGTTCCTGACTCACCTTCCCTGGGCTCTTGCTGAAGGGTTGTGGGAGACAGGGACAGACAGATGGGTTTGTCAGACTGGCCACCAGCAAGAGTGTGTGGCCGCACTTTGAGGCCATCCAAAAATTTGTTGTGAGAACCAAAGGACACCTTGTTTCTGAAGTTTTACCACAACAAAGGTGACTTACAATTTTCTTTCTTCCATTTCTCAGCAGGGGAGCACTTTTTCTTATTTGAGATCCATGTGACTAGATGGAATACATGAAAAGTAAGCATGACTGAATCTTCCAACAAAGCTTTTGTATAGAAGGAATAAAGTTTCTTTTTCTCTATTGTGAAACAGAGAGCCTGGGTCAGGATCCAGCTTCATATGTTTCCTAATGTGATTTGAATTGTATAGCAAACCGTTCTAAAAAGGACATTCAGCTTGGGACAAGTCTGTCATTTACAAGTTTCCCTCACACCTGACATAACTGAAAATAAAAGACATAAAGTGCTAGACTGGGGCCCAGATTCTCAGAGTATTTAGGTGCCTAACTCCATTTATTTCAATACATGGTAGATGCCTAAATACCTTTGAAGATCTGGGCTTGGATCTCTCAGTGGATGTGGAACAGGACATAGGCCCAGATTCTCAGCTGGTGTATAACTGTGTCATTTCATTGACTTCAATGGCACTGCAACAATTTATATCACTTAAGGATCTGGTCCATGAAATCTTTTACTTTTGGGTTGCTAGTATGAATCCAGCCCAGATTGCAATTGGCCTACAGTTGGTACTGTCCCAAGTGAAATATGTTGTTGATCTCAGCCCAACTTCTAAGTAACAGGTGTCTGCACCATAAAAACTACCACCATATTTGGCAGTCTCAGCAAAGAGGTCAAAGTTTAAGTGAACGTGAAGATTGAGCTCTAAATCTGAGCTCTACACCTAAGCTCTAGAGATGAGCAACTTTCGTGGGCAGCATAGAAAAACTTTCCACTATCCCTACTTGCCTAGAAACTCTGCTTCATCCTGGCAAATGAAGACCTGGCCTCAGTTATTCAGGCCTTTG
This sequence comes from Dermatemys mawii, assembly GCA_007922305.1. NCBI lineage: Eukaryota > Metazoa > Chordata > Testudines > Dermatemydidae > Dermatemys > Dermatemys mawii. The sequence continues at coordinate 24,288,939 of ML677363.1, read as the reverse complement.
TCACCTCTCAGATGGATTACAGAAAGTCAGTGTATATAGGCACGAAGCCTTCAGCAGTTAGGAAACTCCAGCTAATAGAGAATGCTGCACTGCTTCTCCTCAGCAACAAAGGCTACCACAAACATATCAGATGTGTCCTCCGCTCACTGCACTGGCTTCCCAAAGTATTTTGAATTAAGTTAAAGATATCAATAGTTATCTTCAAAGTGGTTGAGGGCTTGGGCCCAGGATATATAACAGACCATCTAAAGCTCTGAGATTGAGACTGTGGCTGACAGTTGCACTCCCATGGCACAGCTGAACTCTCAACAGTGAATTTCATCTGCGTAGGGAACAGAGCTTTCTCTGTGGGAGGTCTGAGACTGTGGAATGAACTCGTCCAGGAGCTAAGGACAATCACAAACATCACCCCCTTCTGCTCCAAGTGTGAGGCACATTTTTTTGACCTTGCCTTCTTTAACAAAAACACATAGCAACAGGTATATTTATATTTTAAAAAAGAGACACTACTAAAACAAAGACACTCCGCTGCACAAGATTCTCTGGGGAGAGGATAAAACAACAAATAGCACGTGCCAGATTTTAGTCACATTACCTAATGCAGTACAGGAAAGCACTCTGATACTACTTTGATGAGCTCAGTATAAAAATCTATATAGAAGAAAAAGCTTATACTGAATCTGTTCTATAGATAAACAAACAAAAAAAAGTGCAAAACAAAGGTTATGTATGATGTGTGAAAGAATAGAATTAATTATTTTCAGGCTTCTCATATGGCTATTGATCTTCCGCTGTTTCCTTTGCTCCAGTTTCTCCTTCTATCGCTGTATCTTTTTTTCCCCCGCCTGTCTTTTCCAGTTTCCACTCAGGGTAACTTTTCTACAATTCTCAGTATTGTTTTCCATTCTGTCTTTCTCTTCATGTGCATTCTCTCCTGGCTGTTTGTTTGATGTAACATGCAGCAGAAATTATGATGTCACTGTAATATGTTATATTTAGAAATAATCTATGAAATACTTCACTCTTATCCAGTCTAGTCTTCCCAGTCTGTCTATCTTGCATTTCATTGCCAGTGCACAATGACAAATATTTAATTGCTAAAGATTACTGACCCCTTTTCTAGTATGTGGTGCCATATGCAGTATTTGGGGACCTCTATGGCTGTGGAGACATACAGTAAACTCCTTGCAGATTTGCAGTCCTTTTAAAACATGGACTCAATATTATTTTCAATATTATTTTCACCTACTCGCCTCGGTTAGTCAGCTGTGGAAGAGCCTTCTCACAGACTGATTTGAGTAGTTGCTCTCATGTGGTTTATGTAAAGATAGCAGGATGTGATTCAGCTGCTTATTTGCATTTCTGATGTCCCGCAGACTAGAAATTTAGGAAGTGTGATTTTTGTAGAGTCAGGATGTCTGAATGTCTATGTTTAAGCAATCCAAACTTTCTTTTACTGTTTACCTTTATTGCCTATTATTTATTTATTTTATTAACTTCCCATGTCATATTTATCTTACTGTTCCTTTGTATTTAGTGATTCCCTTTGTGGGATACTTTTGCTTTTTTTTCCTACTTATTCAACAATATTCAATACAGAATCCTGTCATGTTATATTAAAAATCCAAGACTACTGGCATTGGAGGCACCTCGGGGGAAACATCCCCCTCTGTTTTGAATCAGATGTTTGATCATGTTTATTCAGAACTGTGAATTGGCTGAGTGCAACTTTATGTGTTTGTCACTTACTCATTTTTCAATGCCTTTGGCTTTCATTGACTTCAGATATCGGTGGTCTCTTCTAGGAGAGATTGGTAGCAGCACAAAGAATTACACAAAAGCTGTGTCTCTTCAGTAGTTTAGGGCATGTCTACATGTACAGCACTGCATTTGCGTAATAAAACCACCTCTCCTGTTGACATAGCGCAGTCCACACTGGTGCTTAGGTCTGTGTAACTTATGTCATGCAGGGGGGTGGTTTATTCATACTCCTAAGTGACAGAAGTTCTGCAAACATAAGATATAGTGTGGAATAGTCTTAGATCAGTGGTTCTCAAACTGGGGGTTGTGATCCCCTGGGGGTCACGGGGCGATTCCAGAGGTTTCGCAAGCTGCCGACAAATTCAGCGGCATTTTGGCGGCAGCTCCAAACGCGGGAGTGTATCCGTCGAAAAGCCACTGAAGTGAAAGCTTCCGCAGCCAGCAGCATTTAGGCAGACACAGAGAGGAATGCTGAAATGCCACCGAAATATATCTGCAATGCATACCCTAGGTCCCACCCCTTACAGCTTATGGTCATGTTCCATTATGAAGGGTCGTGAGCCCCACCTCTTTAGTATCCCATGGGAGGGGTGAGGAGTGAGGTTGCGCTACGGTCAGGGACAGGCATTTCTTTAGCCTTTTAGTGTTTTATACCTTTCCCCCAATTCCCCCTTGTCCATCCTGACTGGTTGCTTGACCTTGTTTTGAGACACGAGCCAGGCAGCCTTCCAGTTTATGCTCATATATACACTCCCACGATACCCTGTAACACTTTTGTTCCATCTCTTATCTCCCTTCACCCCATCTGCTTGTGGGCTGATGTAACATGCAGTGTCTTTTCCCTTTGTTTACACATATTAGTATAAGATGTAAGAGTATCAAAAAGTCAAACCCCAAATTCGATCTCAGGCTGACAGACAAGCGTATATACTAACACTTCGTCCCTTTTTTGGGGGGATCCGCCTGCCCAGGTATCTCAGGAAAAGCATATGGACATATGGTGGGACATTTCCAGATACGGCCAGGTATCAAAATGGAATGTGTTGATGCTTCATTTGCCCCAGTGCCCCCTATGCAGTGTGGTGTCCCGCACCTTCCCTTGTATGGACATACTGTGTGAATACTTTAATTAGTGTGTAAGATGCCCAAAATGGTGGGCCCGAGAAGATTGAGTATGGGTTATCTGTCACGCTGTGGTGGAGGGCCTACATTACTTATATGTGACAATTAGTGGCTGTGCTTTGTGAGTCTGTGTCCCCTTAACCACTGAGGTATACATGTTCATAACTGAGGTATACATTGCAGAATTCTATCTCAGGCTAACAAACAAGCCTAACACATGGTGGAATGCAGGGTGAAGGCAGTGGCGGATCAGCCAATAGGGCCTGTGCACATGGCCCCAATCAATTGCGGGGGGGGCTGGAAAAATGGGCACCCCATGTCCCAACCTGTTCCACCCACTTGATGCTCCTGCCGAGGAGTGAGGTTGGGACTTCCCTTGCTCTTGCTACCTGCCCGGCGCTTCAGCTGGGGAGCAGGGTTGTGCGCCGGGGCTTTCCTCACTTCTCCCACCTAGCACTTCAGCTGGGCAGAGGGGTTGGGGTTTGGAGGCTTGCCCTGTTCTGCTCACCCAGCACTCCAGCTGCTCCCTGCTCCCCAACCCCACTCCCTGGCTGGAGCACCGGACGAGCGGAGTGAGGCAAGCCCCCATGCCACAACCCCAATTCCTCAGCAGGGGTGCTGGGAGTGGGACTATGAGGAACTGCAGGCGGAAAGGGTGAGGAAGGGGCCCCACTTGCTCTGGCCCAGGGGCCCCACAAAACCCTAATCTGCCCCTGGGTGCAGGATAATGGAAAATGCTGTTCAAAGATTCTGATCTTGTGTGCATGAGGCGTATGACACACAGACAAAATATGTGGAAAATCCACAGTGACTGCGAGGAATTTATTATCTCCTTCCCTCAGATTTAAACATAGGTTAATTTTTCTCTGAACAAATTTCCTTTTATTGATATTTTATTTAATTTGGACAGCATAATTATAAACCTCAGTGTGATTTTTGTTCTACAAGTTGGCGTGCATTTGACTGACAGATTGCATGTGCAGTTGAACCTTAACGTTATGAACACCTCGGGAATGGAGGTTGTACTTAACTTTGAAATGTTCATAACTTCGAACAAAACGTTGTAGTTGTTCTTTCAAAAGTTTACAACTGACCACTGACTTAATACAGCTTTGAAACTTTACTGTGCAGAAGAAAAAGTCTGCTTTCCCTTTATTATTTTTAGTAGTTTACATTTAATACAGTACAAATGCTGTATTTGCCTTTTCTTTTCTTTCTTTCTTTATTTTTTTTTGGTCTCTGATGCTGCCTGATTGTGTACTTCCGGTTCCACATGAGATGTGTGGTTGATTGGTCAGTTTGTAACTCTGGTGTTTGTAACTCTGAGGTTCTACTGTAGTTATATTCCGGGAAGAAGTGTCACCATATGAATAGATAAGCATAAAAACCCCAGTCTCAATGTAGTGTAGAGTATCTGTGTCAAGAAAGTGAGTAGAGTATGCAGGTGGGATGTGGTCTAGTGGTTACAGTAGGAAACTGGAAGACTTCTGCTTGAGAGAGAGCAGGTTTCTAGATAATGTGAAAGCCCTATATGTGCATAAGGACAGGGCAGATAGGCAGAACAGGAGGTGGTATGGAGTGGAAATGTTGCTTCCGTTCTTGGGGCTCATAGTAGCAGAGGATACCAATCCCCAGCTTTTGTTGTTGTTTTGGGAGGAAAGGGAAGGGGAGAAGGGGTTGTGTGATCCCCTACTTGTGTAACCGTGGATTAAGGATTACTTCATCCCTTTCGTTTTGATATGAATGGAATTCAGGGGTAAAGAAGGCAGCATAAGTGAGAATATTCCATTTAAAAACTAGGCAAAATTTGGGGCATGTCAACTATGTCTTTTCAACAGGGGACAACAGAAGGAAATGTACTTATGCATATCAGTGCTTCTGTGAAACAGTTTCTGAGGAAATCCTTCACCCTTATAGATGCTGTGTTATTAGAAGATACTAATGTATCCCTGCACTGTTGAGCTTCATATATGTCTTTTCAACATAATATTTGCTAAGCCCAATCAAACATATTTATTATAATGATAGCATAACACGTTTAATGTTAATAAACAACCCAATAGTATTTATTATGCATTTATAAATTATGACACTTCTGACATCTGTCCCTTTCTTTCTGTCTGACTAGATATCTAAAGCTCTCATCTAGGCCTTCTTCATCTTTTCATCTTGATTACTTCATCCATCTTCTCTCTGGCCTTCCCATTAGTGAACATGCATACACACTTCCTCCCGCCAGTCCATTCAAAATACAGCTTGCTCTTTGAATGAGTCCTTTTCCACTGCATCAAGTTTAAACTTGTGTGTCTTCACTTTTGAGACTCTCCACAACTCATGTTTCCATATTTATCTCTCATCTCCTCCATCATTTCACTCCAATGCTAGCCTTGAAGGCCTTCTTGTGTACACTTCTCAGTAGTCGACTCAGGATGTTCTTCCATACCACCTCTTATGTCCACCCTGAAGACATCAAGAAGGCCACTGCCATCTTCTTCAAATTCGTCCTCCAGACCAACTTTTGCAACAACTCCTGTAAGAAATTAGGCAGGTTGAAGGTCAGTTGAATATTTATATCTGTATACTTACAAAAACAAAAGTAAATATATATAAAAACTTGTATATCTATTGACTGTATCTCTCCTACTATGTATATGTCTCTTGTCTTCCTGGATATTAAGGTAATCAGAGCAGGGTCAGTGTCTTCCTATGTGTTTTTATAGTACCTACAATGGTGGGACCTCTGCTATATCAATACTGAATAATGATCATTGATAATAATTTAGGGCCAGACCCTGATAGTTACTCAAGGTGCAACCTGCTACAGGAGTGGCAGAATGTGACCCATTAAAAGTAATTTGATTTACTTTCTTAGGCTCAGGATTAAATCCAAATAGATCATATAATGATCGTTAGACTTTCCTCTTTTTTATGCAGTTGCTTAAGAAATTGTTATTAATTAATCAGGATTGAAGGATAAATTATCCTGCATTTCAACAGTAATTTCTGAAGAAATCTTCATTATAAAAATGCATTGACTAATTTGCTTGCAAAAACTCCTGGGCTCCTTTGGAAAGCAATTAACTTTTAGGGGAAACAGCTGTTAATATGTTTAAATCATAAAAAGTAAAAAAAATCAATGGCATTTCCAGCAGATCTTCTGCTTTCAAGTTAAGAGACCACAGTGTCCTCACAAGTGAAACAGGAAGAAGAAGAGTTGCGGAGATACATGACAGCGAGTGAGTAAAGGTTTCAAGAAGGAAAACCCTCTATTATACATGGTAGGTGCAAAGGTATGATTGTGCCCATGATGAAGCACACTACTGAAGTCACTGTTTCTCTGTTAACCTGCCAAAAATCAGCATGAAATAGTATTCAAGCAAGGATCTGGCATGTTGCTGGTGGACACATATGGTAGCACTGGAAAGCATTAAGCAGGATTGGATTTCTAAAAAATGTCATGTGAAAGCATTCACACAAAAAGCTTTTATGTCTGTCTCAATTATTTAATCTCTGCCAGTTCAGATGAACATCTTTCCTGGCACAGCTTTAATCCACACTGACATCTGAAGTATACGAAACTGTCTCACTGTCTTTTAGAAGTGAAAGTGGAGGAACAGGGCTAATGCACTAAATACAATGTGAACATTAGTCACAGGTGAGCTTCAAGGAGATCACGTTTTTGCAGAGTTACAGAGATATGATATTATTTTACAGTTCATGTTTCTGAATTTTTTCATGGCTCTTCTTATTTTAATAGTGTTGCTTATCTTGTGATTTTATCATGAATCTTGTGGTATTTGGTGTGTTTCTTAAAGCCTCTTCTGAAGGCATGTGAGGAGATGAGAATCTCAGCTTTCATTTTTTTAAAAGTAAGTTTCTAGCCCTCATGGTTTCAGAGGAAAGTTTGAACATCTGATCCAAGTTCAACTTAAAGCAGGGCAAACTATGGCCTGTGGGCTGTTTCTGGCCCTTCAGATGTTTTTATCTGGCCCTCGAGCTCCCAATGGGGAGCTGGGTTGGGGGCTTGCTCTGCTCCGCCACCCGGCACTCCCCAACCCCAGCCTCACAGTTCCCTTGATGAGCATCATCTTTTGGCATGCAGAGCCACACTGTGCAGGCATGACTTCATAGCAGCTCCCCCGCCCCCACGTGGTAGTGTGCCCAGTCCCCTCCCAGTCTCCTATGGCCCCACCCTCAAGAGTCTTGAAATCTTCCAGGGGCTGCACCCATCCCACATAGGGTGCCTCCGCCCATGCTTGTGCCTGGTATGGCTGCCTTGGTGTCCCTGCCAACGCCCCTAGAAGTCCCGCCCCTCCGCCCCACGCCATACCCCATGAGTCCCCTCTCCCCCCACCTCTGTAGCATCCTTTATAGAGCCCCCTCTCCATAGAGTCCCTGTCCCTCACAGGGTATTCATGGCCTGCCATATAATTTCCCATACCCAGATGCGGCCCTCGGGCCAAGAAGTTTGCCCATCCCTGACCTAAAGGCTCAGAACTAAGAAAATTTTAAAAAAAGAATGCCACGTGTACTAGTTTTATTGGAATCTCATTATTTTTGTGGCCTAACTCATGATTTTGAAATGCTTAGGGTTGGCAATAAGGCAGACCCTTGCTAGAGCCAATGTCGCTAAGTGCGGATTCGCATATAGCGCGGTTGTGGCAATGGATCCCAAATTTAGTTATTTATTTTGGCAATGTGGTCTCCGTGTCAATGCGGTACCGCACATGGCTCCCAAACCCTGCATTCTAGCGAGGGTCCTTTATACTGCCCTGGATCTGGATTTTGAACTTTGGTCATCTAATCTGAAAATTTTGGCCATAATTCTCTGAATGCTGTGAGCTTCTAGTCTGCTCCACAGCTCACTGAGTCCTTCCAGTGACGTCAGTGGGCTTTGGATCAGGCCCTGGATATCCTTTGTGAAATGGATCAGGTTGTTTCATTTTGTTTCCTCATAGACAGGTGTTCATATCAGAAAAGTCAGCAGTAATGACTGGCATTCTCTTTGGAAGCCCCATCAGAAGTCATGGATTAAATGGCACAGAGCTTGAATAAAATTTTGGCATTAGGAATGGCTTTTCCAGGTCATTCATAGGCCTGGTGGTGGGCAGAAGCTTGCATTGCCATTGTCTGTGCTATATCTGTCCTAAAGATAAACGGGAATTCAGCCAGCATAAGTGACAAAGAATCCTGTGGAACCTTAAAGACTAACTAAAGTTTTAGAGCATAAGCTTTCTTGGGCTAATACCCACTTTGTCAGATGCATGCAGTGGAAGTATCCAGGCACAGGTATAAATAGGTAGGCAAGAACCAGGTTGGAGATAACAGGGTTAGTCCAATGAGGCTGAACCAGATTGTTTTCTCTAATCAGGGAGGGTGAGGTATTCCTCTAGCAGCTGAACTGGAGGTGTGAATAGCGAGAGAAGAGAAGCTGCTTTTGTAGTTAGCTAACCACTCGTAATCTTTGTTCAATCCTTAACTGATAGTATCAGATTTGCAAATGAATTGCAGCTCTGCCGTCTCTCTTTGCAGTATGGACTTGAAGTTTTTTTGCTGCAAAATGCTGACCTTTAAATATTTTATAGTGTGTCCAGTGAGGTTGAAGTGTTCTCCTACAGGTTTTTGTATATTGCCATTCCTGATATCTGATTTGTGTCCATTTATCCTTTTCCCTACGAAAAAGGGAAAATCCCTCTGATTTCAGCCAACATAGTCATCAACTGGCACCTTCCACGAAAATTAAATTCATATGAAAAATATAACATTAAAATTAGATCCTGTCCTACATAAGGCAGCAGCTGCCATGATGGGCAGCACTCACTTTAGGGACTAGCACATTAAAAAGTATATCAATGTAAAAGCATAGTAAATGGCCAGAGACACTCACATTATGTTTTATGTATGTACTAATCACAAGACATGATCCAAAATGTGCATTAAAAGCACAGCCATGGCTCTTAAATCAGCAACAGTGCTATAGATTAGGGATCTCAAACTTAAATGACCAAAGAGGGCCACATGGGGACTAATGCATTGACCCAAGGGCTGCACCACTGATGCACCCCCCCACTACCCTTGGCCTCATGCCCACACTACCCCTTCCATAAGGCCCCGCCCCTCCCCCTATTCCAACCCTTTCCCCAAAGTCCCCACTCCAACTCCGCCCCCTCCCCATCCCTATTTCAACCCCTTCCCCAAATCCTCCCCTCTTCTCCCCCTCTTCCCCTGTGTGCACGGCTTCCCACTCCTCCCTTCTGGAAACTGCTAAGCCGCCAAACAGCTGTTTGGCAGCAGGAACTGCCTGGAGGTAGGTAGAGGAGCAGGGAGCAGTGCTCAGGGGGAGGCGGGGAGCTTAGTGGCCACAGGAAATAACTCGGGGGGCAGGGGTAAGGGGAGTTTGATGGCCACAGGAAATAACTCAGGGGTGAGGGGAGTTTGGAAGTAAGGAAGTAACCCTGGGGGGGTGGGTATGCAGAGAGCCCGTGGGCCGCGTGTTTGAGACCTCTGCTGTAGATTGTTAGCTGAGAGAAAACCATGTTACAGTTGCTGTATGAAACTGGACTTAATGTTTTGAAATAAATTATATAAAAGGAAAATTTTCATTGAGAAATGCCATTAATGTGTAAACAGAGGTGTCACACAATGGTGCTGGCAGTATTTTGCATCTTCATAATGAAACAGTCAGAAATGTATTAGATTCAATTCTGAGCTCACATACTGATGTAATTCCTCTGACTTCAGTTAAGTCACTCTTAATTCACATGGGTACAGAGGAAATCAGAATTAGGCCCATTCAGTAGGTGCTGGATCTGACTAAAGCATGGGAGGAGTTAAGAATGAGGAAAGTTGCTGCCAGAGTATATCTATTGAAGTGTCCTTGGTAATGAATTTGATTCCCCACTATAGAATCCCAAGTCTGTTGACCTGCTGCATGTCCCATTGATTTGCCTCCAGTCTTTACTAATGGTGTACGTGAATGCATGAGGAATGGCTCCTTTTCCTTCCTGCCCCTGCCAATATTTGTTAAAGTTAATGTTTGTGATTTGTATTAATTGTGTATCAGCCAGAACAATGGATGGACCCAGACTGAACAAATCAAAGTATATCAAAATAAAAGTAAAGTATATCATATGTAATTATTTAATATTTATGATGACAAATAGTATGGGACACTTAGAGATTTCTTTTCATCTTCAGAGCACTTTAAAATAATTTATTATTTAGTGGCAGGAGGCTCCAAAGAAGAAATTACATAAATTAATTTTAATTCATCTTTTCATGTGAATCCAGACCTCGGGATTGCTGCTAGACTGAAGTTCTCTAACACCTCATGCCCAAACAGTAGCAGTGCAGGCTGCTGCACCCAGTGTGCTTTAGCCAGGAACCAGAGGATTTTCCCCTGAGGGGAAGAGGGTAGTGAATTCTTCACACTCATTCCAATCATTGGCCTCTCTTCTGATACTGACAACAGGGTGCCATTTACTGAGCTGGTAATGGATGGGACTTATTCAGTCAAGATCCATCCAGAGCAGGGATCACAAACTCAAATAACCCGGAGGGCCATATGAGGACTAGTACATTGACCTGAGGGCTGTATCACTGACACACCCACTGCTGCCCCTGGCCCCACCTCTTCCTCTTTTCTTTCCACCCCTGCCCCACATCCTCCCTGCTCCTTCCCCCTTCCTCCTGGAAAGTGCAAAGCAAACAACTGTTTGGCGGTGGGAAGTGCCTGGAGGTAGCCCATCCCTTTAAAAAGAATCCAGCTACAGTGTGATGAATTTAAAATAAAACTAATAAAATGTACTGCAGTTTCACTCTTTCTAAATGTATTTGATTGTTCATAGGGCAAAACTCTATTGTCAGTTACACAGAAAAGATCAGGACTGTGATATTGTGCTCCTGAATGACCTTAATGGCACACTTGCACATGTAGGACATTGGAGTTCAGATCTGCTAGTGGCCTTGAGAACAGAATTTTGTTCTCAGACTAGGTGAAAGAAAAGAGATGTAGAAATCCTGTAGGACCGAGCTGTTTAAGCTATTGCTTTATTCAGTGCCGCTTCTCTGTGGCTACCAGTTATTCAGTGAAAAGTCACATCATCTCATTTTCAACAAGTAGGAAACAGATTAGATGATCTCATAATGTGTGATTAAGGCTTTTCAAAATATGTAGCCCTTTATTGTACTATAATACACTGTAGTCCCATAGAAAACACACTGCATGGTGAAAATAAATACTGTCACTTCATTGGGGATCTGATCCAAAGCTCACTAATGTCAATGGCAGTCTTTCCATGGACTTGAGGTGGCTTTGGATCCAGTCCTACGGACAGGTTCTGATATCAGTCATTCCTCTGTAAATCTCAAGTAATTACACTGAAGATGATATAATTTCTCTAGATTTACTACAGAGTAATGAGATCAAAGTCTGGCTTTAATATGAAGTCAGCATGCACTTTACAAGAGCGGTGGCTTTTCCCTGTGTTTAACTTCTGTTTTCAACAAGGGTGGACCAGGAAACAGCTGTTAGTAGCAGTGGGAAGGAGAGAGGGAAGAAAGGCATAGTAACATTCATGACCCATGATCACTTCACTGTGAAGACGTTATGTGGACAGCCTCTGTAAGTCTTACAGTCACAGGTCAAGCCTGCTACTTTGCCAGTAATCAGTGAATATGCACTACAATAGGAAGAGAAGTCGATATTTGGCTCATGCAGCATCAACAATAAAGATCCTGTAATCAAAATGCAGTTAACAACTGTGAAAATGATGCATGAGATGGAATGGAAAGTTTTACTCATTCACTCAAGTTTGGCAAGTTCCTTCTCCCACAGCTGTATATTTAACACATCCAAGGAACAGATCTCTAGGATAAAGAAGAATCATTTACAGTTACTTTTCAAAGTAGAATTGGACCAATAGATTCTACAATCTGATTTTTTTACTTAAATGTGTAGTTATTCTTCTCCCAAGATTATGTCAGGGGCTTTTTAGCAGTTAGAACCTCACTTATTTCTACCACCCTATTCATCCAGTAAAATGATTTTATAGTATATTATGCAAACAAAGGGCAACTTTCTGTGCTATTGGGTGTGCATTTGCACACACTGCGCACCTAGACATAGATTTAATAATTTAGACTACGAACCAAAATACTATATATGTGAAATATGTCTAAATTAAAGGGCTCTTCAATCCAGCAGAGAATTTTATGGCCTTTGATATACAGGAGGTAAGATTACAAACTCCAATGGTCCCTTTTGGCTTTAAAAATCTATCAGTCTACTAATGCAACTGCAGGATATTAATCTCTGGATGTCCTGAGTTTTGTGCCTGTCTCATTTCTCAGCCTTAAAATAACATTCACGTGTCTTCCTGCATCATGTAATTTTAGTAACCATAGCTGCTGAGTAAAGGTCTGCTAAAGGCCCATCTCACATATAGCCACACTGAGGAGCAGCAGTAGCAGCAAAGAGGAAGTGAGAGGATTCAGCTATGAGCATTTCTTATCTTTTACTCATCCTTTCTCGGCATTGACTGAAAACTGGAATATGTGCTGCATTTCTTTCTGAGACTGCTGATGGGATTTAAATTGATAGTTTCATCTCATTTCTACGCAGTAATTTCTTTCCTAGGTACAGCATATGAAGTGTGAACTAAAAAAAACCAACCAAGCAACCCCCCCCCCCCCATCTGAAATGATTGCTACAAACAAACGACAGCGTGCTAGTTCTTAAGCTTCTGAACTGTTACCATCTCACAAGCAGTGACAGTCCTTCAGGCCATGTCACTTCTTTGAGGCCATTGTTTTAATTTAAAGCAGAAGCTTGTGCTTGTGCTTGTGCTTGCTACTGGGAGCAGAGCAATATATATTAGTAGTTTTCCAGAAATCATACACTGACACTAACCGTGGAAACTTTTACTCATTCACTTACCTTCGGCAAGACTTTTATTTTGTGTGTGAATATCATATTGTTTGATTATAATTATAATCATTTATATTCAAATAGCACCCAAAATGTGCTAGGCACTGTACAAACATATGGGACAATACAGTCTGTGCCCAGAACATCCACAGTTTTGGGCTACCATACACTTCTTACTTCACCTGAGGATCCCTTTAGGGTAGATAAAAAACATAAGAATGGCTACACTGGGTCAGATCAATGGTCCATATAGTACAGTATCCTGTATTCTAACAGTGGCCTTTGCCAGGTGCTTCAGAGGAAGTGAACAGAATAGGGCAATCTCTCAAGTGATCAGTCCTCTGGCATTCAGTTCTTGATTCTATCAGTCAGAGGTTTAGGGACAGTCAGAGGATGGGGTTGCTGACTATCCCTGGCCATCTTGGCTAGTAGCCATTGATGGACGTATGAACTTATCTAATTCTTTTTTGAACCCACTTATGCTTTTGGCTTTCACAACATCCCCCGGCAACAGGTTCCACAGGTTGACTGTGTTATGTGAAGAACTACTTCCTTATGTTTGTTTTAAACCTGCTGCCTATTAATTCATTGGGTGACCCCCCCCCCCCCGGTTCATGTGTTATGTGAGGGGGTAAATAAAACTTCCTTATTCTCTTTCTCCACACCATTCATGGTTTTACAGACCTATATCACAGGCCTCCTCGGTTGTCTCTTTTCCAAGCTGAACACTCCCTGTCTTTTTAATCTCTTCTCATATGGAAGCAGTTCCATACCCCTAATAATTTTTGTTGCCCTTTTCTGTACTTTTTCCAGTTCTAATATCTTTTTTGAGATGGGGGTGCCCAAACCTGCACATAGTATTCAAGGTGTGGGAGTACCAGGGATTTATATAGTAGAATTATGGTATCTTCTGTCGTGTTATCTATCCTTTTCCTAATGGTTCTTAACATTGTTAGATTTTTTGAGTCTTGCTGCACATTGAGCAGGTGTTTTCAGAGGACTATCCATGATGACTTCAAGATCTCTTTCTTGAGTGGTAACAGCTAATTTAGAACCCAACATTTTGTATGTATAATTAGAATTAAGTTAACCAGTGTGCATTACTTTGCATTTATCAAGATTGAATTTCATCTGTCATTTTGTTGCCCAGTCACCCAGTTTTGTGAGATCCTTTTGTGACCCTTTGCAGGCTGTTTTGGACTTAACTATCTTGAGTAATTTTGTATCTTCTGCAAATTTTGCCATCTCACTGTTTACCTCTTTTTCTGGATCATATATAAATAGGTTGAACAGTTCTGGTCCCAGTACAGATCCTTGGGAGACCCCCTGCTATTTACCTCTCTCCACTGTGAAAATTGATAATTTTTTCTTACCATTCATTTCCTATTTTTAACCAGTCCTGATCCATTGGCAGACCTTTCCTCTTATCCTATGACTGCTTACTTTGCTTAAGAGGGACCTTGTCAAAGCTTTGTTGAGGGACCTTGTCAAAGTTTTTCTGAAAGTTCAAGTGCACTATGCCCACTGGATCATCTTTGTCCACATGTTTGTTGACACTCTCAAAGAATTCTAATAGATTGATGAAGCATGATTTCCCTTTATAAAAATTGTGTTGACTCTTCCCCAACATATTGTGTTATTCTGAATGTCTGGTAATTCTGTTTGTGACTATAGTTTCAAACAGTTTGCCTGATACTGAAGTTAGGTTCACTGGCTTGTGATTGCCAGGATTGCTTCTGGAGCCTTTTTTAAAAAATCGATGTCACATTAGCTATCTGCCAGTCCTCTGGTACAGAGTCTGACTAAAGTGATAGATTATACACCACAGTTAATAGTTCTACAATTTCATATTTGAGTTTCTTCAAAACTCTTGGGTGAATACCATCTGGTCCTGGTGATTTATTACTTTTTAATTTATCTTCATCCCCCAGGAGGTTTTCTTATCTATCCTCTTTCTCTGTTTGAGGAGAGATGACCCAGCATCTTCTTCTCTTGTCCCTGTGGAAGGATGGTGAATGTATCTCCCCATGGAAAGAGTATTTGATCTTCTTGTAGGACACATGATACCCCTCTACTCTGGGTCTGAGTTGACTGGGCATGTGTTTCATTCCTCTGTATTCATTACTCAAGTAAAACTCCCTTTGAAATCAATGGAAGTTTTTCCTAAGTAATGACTGCAGGATCAGGGCCAGATGTATATCATTTATACATCCAATGCAGTCTAAGATTAACACCTGGGAAAATTTCTCCACCCACATTTCCTAAATGGTTTTCATTTGTCAAACAAGCCATTATAGAAATGATGTGTGGTCTAACTGGAAATGCTTATTTGGGACTTAGGTCACTATTTGAAATAATCTAAGTGAAACTCTGCAATTCCCTTTTTCATAACTTTATATATTTCACTTTTATTTTGAAAGCATGTTTCTTTCCCAGATGATTTGTTATCATGAAGGACAGAACTATATTTAGACTTTTCATGCAGCTCTCTTTGATTCAGGGTTTTGATACATGAAATCTTTTTTGTTTGTTTTTCTACAAGATTTGTGCTTATTCTGTTTTTGCATTTTTTCCACTGAATGCTGAAGATTATGGACCAGAAACTCCATGAAATTAGTGGAGTGACAATAATTTGCACCAGCTGTGGATCTAGTCTTCGATTTTATCCTGATCAAAAACTTGAAAACGTGTATTAATTGTGCAGCAACATTTTCAAAAAGCTGGAAGCATACATAGAACCATGACTTCGTGATATGAAAATAGTACAACAATTAGATGTGAATTAAATCATGGTTTAATTAAAAAGGGAGTAATAGTTAAAAATGAACAAGGAGGGCCTGGTTCATTGGAGTTATCCTAGGGTAAAACTACTGCAACAACCTGAAGAATCAAGCCCCAAATATTTTGCAGCAGATACAGAGAACCCCAGATCCTGATGTTATGTGTGACCTAAATGTACATACAAGAGGCCATTTACTGCTCTCATTTACACTGGGTCAAATCCAGAGTGAGTCTGTTGACTTCAGTAGAGTTACTCCATATTTGCTGTCATGCAACTGAGAGCACTATTTGGTCCAGATAGTATATATTACCTCACCATATGGTTAACTAAGTTTTTTCAGCTAAATGCTAAACCAGTTGCTCAATGAATAACCACAGAACTATCCCTCTATTAATAAGGAAGATATAAAGAAAAAGGTTACAAGTTTATTTCCTATTTGCTGAGACCACTGATGAGTGAGGGACTTGGACTCAAATAAGAACCTTCACTTTACAGTTCAACTAAATCTCAATCATTTTCAATGTTCAAATAGTTTGCCTTCTTTTGTTTCCATCTTCACGTTCCAAGCTTTGGCTGGGCTGGGACTGTAAGCAAAACTGCCAAAATATCATGGTGACAGGTTTCAGAGTGGTAGCCGTATTAATCTGTAGCAGCAGATTTGTTAGTCTCTAAGGTGCCACAAGGACTCCTTGCTGTTTTTGCAAAATACCATGGTACTTCCTGCCAGACTCTTAGGGAAACCTGATGTTGTAATGTTTTCCAGCTCAGAGCAGTTTGGATACATTTTGGCTCAACCGGAATGTCATGATGCTTATCTGACCCAAATCTCTGATTTTTTTTCTGCTTTGCCCATCTCTATTTCAGTGGGCCCATTCCAGCTTCCACTGGCATGAAGAAAAGATTTTACCATCAACTTTCATAGAAATGGGGTAGAGCTCTACAGGAATGGAAGAAACTGAATACGTAGAAATTTCTGAGCTACATGGGAGACTATTGAGACAAATACTGGCCTGGGCTACGCTAGCGGGGGGTTTGAACTAAGGTATTCATGTAGCTGAAGTCGAAGTACCTTAGTTTGACTTACCTGGCCGTCCCCACAGCAGCGGGTCGACTGCGGCACGTCCCCTGTCGACTCTTCTTACTCCTCTTGTGGAGCCGGAGTTACAGAGTCGACAGGAGCACTGTCAGGGATCGATTTGTCATTTAGGCGAGACATGATAATTGATCCCCGAAGCATCAAACACTACCCACTGATCTGGCAGGTAGTGTAGCCCTACCCACTGTGACTGGATTTCAGAAGGATTGGGTAATTGTAGGACTTTAGCTAGGAATGTTGGTTGAGATGATGGAATAATAATATGGCTGTGAGCCTTCAACAGTCGTGGAGGAAACCTTCCAACCCATGCACTGAGTTGCCTATTTTGTGCTTCATGAAATTTTAAATTGTGCTTTCTACTGAAGCATCAGTTTTTGTTCATTAGAAAAGCTGGGAACCTGCCACAGATGCCCCAAAATTTTCATCGGGTCTGACAATTCCTACACCTATTTCTTAACTGTTTTGGGGGCTTCCACTATAGCTCACCTCCTCTCACCAGAAACCTTTCAATTCTGTCTCATTGTCAAATAATTTACTACATACTTACTACATAGTATTTTAATTTGTGTCAGTGTATTTACAGAAGTAAACATAGGTAAAATCTAATCATCATGTTGTATAATACAGTAAACGTTGGCAAGTATGCTTAAAAGCAAGCTTAACTGAAAAATGCTATTTTTTAATTTCAATGAGTTGTAAAACATTCATTGTTTGAACTGACAAATGCTATGCCTTGAATCTCTTATCTTGAGTTTAGGACCTGATCCTGCAAACATTTATGACTGAGTGTAACTTTACTTGATGTCAACTTTGTGTGCGCATGTGCATGAAGTTAAGCCCATGCATAAGCATATAGAGGATCAGAGCATTAGTGCTGAGCATACTTCAATGGGATGACTCAGGACAGTTAGCATCATGTCCAGGACTAAGGGTTTTCAGGATCTGGCCCTTTGTGAATAAAGGTTTCATTTTGTTTTACAATAACAAGGAAGAGAAACTGCATTAGAGAGCGTAGGCTTGTATAGGACTCTGAACTTCCCAGATCGTAAACCTCCCCCGTTGAATTTTCCTGGGGATGCCCTCTGCTAGAACTTAAGCAAATACCAAATTGGGGTTGAAACCATATGAATAGACTAAGGGATATAGGACATTTTTTACGCTCACTATAATTTTTATTCAAGAAAAATCCATATAAAGGATATTGCTATGGCTGCAGCCAGCAGACTTACGGCTGAATCCTGAAAATGCTTATGACTTGTGAAGAGTTTAGATTGTAAGGTCTTTTGGGCAGGAACTGTCTTTTTATTCTGTTTTTGTACAGCACCTTGCATAATTGAGTCCTCGTCCCTCGCTGGGGCTTCTTGGCACTGCACTACAAACGGTAGTAGAACTTACTCTCAGAGACTACTCATCGCACCCAGCATTTTCAGGATCAGGCCCATTAAGATTGATAGCTGTGGCTCAAAACTACAATCAGCTAATCAGTTTGGTTCCTGAATCCTGTCTAAGTTATATATATTTATGTGCTTATTGTCACAGGAATGTTATGAGGTGAAGAAATTAGAGAAATCTGTGAATATGCTGATCTATGAAGCTTCTGTTTGCCACTTTTCAACAATGAGCGGTAGAGCAGAGCACAAATGTATTTATTTTCTTGCAAGAAAATTCAAAGAAAATTAATTACTTCAACACTTTTTGTTGTGAAATGAACCAACCTGAGCACTCCCTTATTTTTCATTTTTTGACTACCAGAAACTAGATTTTTGGTTTTTTTGTTAATGAAAACCTGAAAGTTTTAAACAAAAGGAAATTTTTTCTTTAGAAAATTTATGTCAAAAAGCCAGTTTTCATGAAAAAGCATCTTGTTGAAAATTTTCAACCATCTCTAGTGTCAGTGTGCTGTTTCAGTAGAATACTGAAAACCTCAAGCCTGAGTGCTCTGTCAATCATATTTAGGGACCTACAAAATTCATGGCCCATTTTGGTCAATTTCATAGTCATAAGATTTTAAAAATCATCATTTTCATGTTTTCAGATATTAAAATCTGAAATTTCCTAACCCAAAAAGGAATTGTGTGGGCCACAGTTTATTGTCGTGGGGGCTGCGGCACTGCTATCCTTACTTCGGAGCTGCTGCTGGTGGGACGCTGCCTTCAGAGCAGGGTGCCCAGCCCACAGCTGCTGCTGTCCAGCTGCTCAGCTCTGAAGGCACCGCAGAAGTAAGGGTGGCAATACCGCAACCCCTCTAAAATAGCCTTGCAACTCCCTTTTGGGTCAGGACCCCCAATTTAAGAAACACTTATTTCACTGGGGGAAGACCAGATTTCATGGTCCGTGACATGCTTTTCGTGGCCATGAATTTGGTGGGGTCCTAATCATGATGTGAGAACAATGTTGTCAGTTTTGGCCTTACTCTGCTCCTAGTGAAGTCAATGGCAGAACTCCCATCAAACTCAGGTCAGGGCAGGACCTGTCCCTTACTTAGCATCTGGCTAATATCCTTGAGGATCGATGGGTAGCACAGATTAGGGAGCAACAGTGGAGGCTCTCAAACATCATTCAAGAATTAAAAACAAGTGGTATTCTGGAGAAGATAGTCTATACATGGCCAATAGCATAATGATAAATGAGTAGAATAGTAGTCTGTTATTTTGTATTTGCTTTCCCCTATCATATGTGTATTAGCCCCTTTCCTTTTAGGAATGGATATGGAAGGAAAATCAGACCCTTATCTATCTATTAGGCTTTTTTATAATGTTGCCCATTAACTATGGTATCTGAGTGCCCAGACACAGCGGTACGATATATGTAAGAGAAAACGCATACAATCTCTAGACAGAGATGGTGTTGTTCCTCCTCAGCTTCCATGAGAGGCACTTGCGTGATGAATGCTTCATGGCTAAAAAAGGGAACCCAAGTTGCAATCTCTCTCCTATATTTTGACGGAAAGTGGGTAGGACTGAAGCTTCTCCTATAAAACATGCACTAAGCAGTGTTGGTTCAGTTTCAGAAGAAATTTAGTCCCATAACAAAAGCAAGGCTTATTTTTAAATGCAAAATTTGCATGTTTTTCAAACAGAGGTGGTCCAAGACATGTCGATTTAAAACCTGTGACGATCCTCTGATATCAGGTGGGTGCAAAGATGGATAGAAGAAAAAGCAGCTTCCCCCCGACCCTTAATGTTGGAATTCCTGGTATTTTAAATATACTGAGAGATTGAAACGGCAAATAAATATTTTGTGTATTTGTATACACAAGGTTGTTAGGTAATTCAGTCAGTGTTCCTAAAATTAGTATCATATACCTTCATTTATGCAAATACTAGGTCTTTTGTTTAAATATCATATACCCCAAAAGATGTATTATGTGTCCAAAATATACACGTAATTGTGCACATAGCTGGCTGATGAAACTGCAGAATAGACTTAAAAGTTAAGATTTAATACTGGCAGTAACATCTGAATTCTGGGTTCTTTTACAAATTGATTAATATAGTGGAAAGGTAGGGCCCAATCCTCAGTTGGAGTATATTTACCTGGCCCAACTGAAGTCAGTTGCAGCTATACTAATATACACCAGTTGAATAGAGTAAAATATATTTTAAAAGCCTGTCTTCTTGTAGTTCTTAACTTAGAGCTGAGCATATACCACTATAACAGCTAATGCTCAGGCAACATTTTTTTGTGTGGGTATGACAATTAAAAAAAAACACATTGCAGTGAACAGTATCATGAAAGAACCACATTGGTGGAAAATGGAACACAAAGAGATACAATAAATAAAATAGCTTTTTGTTACTTCACTTTTGCAGCCTTTTAACATAGTCATCAAGTAGCTGATCTTGGATTATAATGTGCATTATTTTTTGTTTTATTATATCATTAGAATTACTCCATTGACTCAAACCATCTAGTCCAGAAGTCTGTCTCTGTCAGTGACCAGTTGCAAATAGCTCAGAAGAAGGTTCATATATCCACAGAGTAAATAGTGAAAACATTTTTTAATAAACCCTTTCAGTTAGTGGCTGACTAATGTCTTGATGCATGAGGGTTTGTTTCCCTTACAAAAAAGCTTATGTAGTTTTTACTTGGATATTCTCATTAGCCATATAATTTATAGATTGTCTTATTTTGAACTCCACTGTCTTGACCTGAGCTGTGGCAGTGAGTTCCACAGGTTAAATATTCATTGTATATTTTTATCTGTTTTTAATTATTTGCCTTTCAGTTACATTACATTATGAGAGAGTGAGTAGGCGTCATCAGTTTACCTTCTCTATGCAAGTCATTTTTTTTATACTTCTATTATTCATGACCTTTGCAGACTCAGCAGTCTCAATCATTTAATCTTTCATTACGTGGAAATAGTTCTATGCCTTTTATCACTCAACCCATTTCTAAAGCCCTTCTATTTTTTCTGTACATTTTGAGTAGGGTGATAAGAAGTGGAGACACTGTTGGAGGCCAGTGCATACCATCGAAGTATATAATGGCAGTATATTTTCAGCATTATTTGCTAACCTCTTTGTTATACATTCAAAATCTCCACTTACTTTCTTGATTCCTCCACTGCACATCGGGCACATAGTTTCACTCACCTGACAACAATGATTGCCAGATCTTTTTTCTAAGTAGTTACAGTTAGTGTAGCTCATCAAGCTGCCGCTTCAGTTGTCAACGGGGGGGACTGGATCAATGTTCATGTTGCACTCTTGGTTGGTACCCAGTGGACCAAATTCAGTGATGAATGCTGGTGGTGTGCCACTTGAAGCACATTGTGTATACACGAAGAAGAAGGAGTTGTCCACATGGGGCTGTTGGAGACTGATGTGAGGCATCACCTCCTCTTGCTGATCTTGGGAGCTCACTTTTGAAATTCTCATCTCCAACTTTGTGTTTACACTGAACTACCAACTTGGACACTTGCTATAACTGGGCCAAAAGTTCACATATGTGTGCTCTGAACTTAACCCAAAGCCAGCGAATTCCACAGGTGTGAAATCCTGGCTCCATTGCAGTTCATGGGAGTTTGCCATGGCTATCAACAGAGTCAAAATTTTACCCCAGAAACCTTTTCAATGACTTACGTGGGCTTTATATCAGGCCTGTGTATAAGTCAGAGTTAGTGCACACACACACGGATCTATGAATAAGCATATGTTTGATTCTCATTTTTCTTCATAACTTTAGAACTCAGAACTTTCTGATTCTGAGTACTAAGGTGTTTTTTTTTTTTATAAACAGAGGATTTTTTCTTTAGTTTGTGGAGGAACCATTACATTTCTTGTATTGCTAAATGATAAACTGTAGCTGGAAAGCTTTTAGCTTGGTGAGAGCATCTCTCTTTTCTGTTAACTTAGTTTAGAAAAAAAATTGCTAGTCACCTCTATAAAATCCAAAATATTATCAGCATGCTAAACATTATTTATGGAAAATCTCATCATCTTCTTTGCCTTTCTGCCTTCTATGGAGCAGTTCTTGCTGCATTCTGATTCCATTGCAGAATGAAATTGCTTGTTCAGTTTGTAGCCACTGAGAACATATCAAGTCTTGACTCTTGGCACTGTTGTAAGATCACATCTTTGATCAGCATTGTTTCTTCATAGTGAGTATTTGGGTCATGATCAAGCTGAGCCATTATCATAGTAATTAGGAGATAATAATTTATGACATTCCTGTGGCTCATCAACAGCAGACTATTGAAGAAGTTAGCTGTGCTCAGCAGTGGGATGCTTGCAAGTAATTAGTGATGGCCTCCGCAGGAGGTACTACTATATTGAGGATACCAAGAAAAGGTTTTAATGGTATATGAATAACTGTCTGAGCCAAAGAGAGATTAGCCTACTTGTCCAATCCATAGATTATGTTATACTTAATCACATTTTGCACTGATTGCTGCCTAAATTGAATTGATTTTATTTAATCTTTAGTTTTTTAAAAATATCCATGGTGGACATCAATGTTTAGTCAAACAGTAATTGTCAGATCACTTTCATTTCCAGGGACCTTGATTTCATTAGCCAGTTACTGTAGTCAGAGCATAATTATCACATCCATGTAACTATAATGTTCTGGACCAGATCCTAGGCTGGTGTAAATTGGTGTAGCTCCTTAGAAGTCCATTAAATTAGTTGGAGCAATGCTGATTTACACAAATGGAGGATTTGACCCATAATATATGCAAGAGTGATAATTATCAACTAAGTACTTTGTACTGTTATATGATATTGTTTATAACAAAAGCAAAGCCACGGAAAGAGAACGTGAAACCATAATAACAGTTGCGTTCAAGGCAGACATTTTAAAATAATTTCCTGTAGTCAGTCACAATCCTAAAATATTGCCTTGTGTACAGTGACACTTACCTTATTTCACTGGCTGCTGGATATGAAAGCTTTTGATTCTCTCTCTCCCTGTTGTAGTATTTACTTTTTGAGGGTAAGATAACTGAATTTATATACCGCAACAAAATGTGACAAAACCCTGTTACAGCTTTGGCTGGATTGGTCTCCACAAGCTGTCAACGTTAGAAGAATGGGTAGCCTGGAAAAATGATTCTTGTGACAAGTTCTTGGCGACTTAGTCTTTTTCCTGTCATTGTGCAGCCATGCTCTATCCCACGCGGGCTGCTAACAGTGCCGTAGAGGTCATTCAGCTGACCCAGGATTGCACAAGCACAAAGAGCACTGGCCACGCCCCCTATATTAGAGGGCCCAGAAGCGGGTGATGTAAAGTCAACTGTGAATTCACTCAGGAATTCCCCTACACAAGAGGAACCCCCCACCAGCTGGCTACTTAAGGCACAAAAGGTCATAGCGGGCTTGAGGCTCTGGCCCAGAAAAGAATTGCAACTATTTGCAATGTTTAAATCCAGAGCATTATGATTCTCCAGTTCTATGTGAAATTCAAAGCGTGTTTACACCCTTTCCCTGCTCCCCTGCCAAGTAGAAAAATTACAGAAACCTCTGACAATCCAGCTACTTTGCATTCGAAATGACAAATATTTCTCTTTTAATTTCTGTCATATATCAGGAGCTGTGAAGAATTGCAGTCCCCACAACACTGCTAGGGTTAGCCCTATGGCAGAAATCCTAGCCTGAACGTAGCATCTTGGGGGATGCCCTGGAGCTGGACTCCAGTGATAGGCTGTTGTGTGAAGACACAGCTGGCAATGCAAGTTAATTCAAAGGTGGTGTGAAAGCTTCACATCAACACTTTTTGCTGGTGACACTTAAAACTGCTTCAGCTGCAGCATTTGTTGTGGTTTTGATTCATGGGATGTCTGCTGTAGAATGCCAGTGAAGAGGTAATTTCAAGCAAAACTATGTTTAATACAAAAATAAAATCAAAGCTTATCATTATAGTTTCTCTTAAAGAGGTATATATGTGTGAATTGGATAGCAGGGTATTACTAATAGGACCTAGCGATTTTCTTCTATAGGCCATCAGTTCCAGTCTGCCTGAAAGTGTCACAAAGTTATTACCATCTAATGACTGTTGATGCACTAAGTAAAATTATTATTACTAATGATGATATTGATGATGATGTAATCTTTGTTTATGGTACAGCTCCTGCCTTGAGGAGCTCACAATTTAAGGACAGAGTTTAGATGCATTGATGGGGCAGTTTGCAATGGTCCCTTCTGTGCTGTAGCTGTTCAGATGGAAGTCTTCCCTTTCCAGGGTTGTCAGGCTATCACTTTTCACAAGTATAAAATTGTCACACAATTGAGGAAAAAATGTGGGACACGGTTCAGTCATTCTGGCTGGTCTAGTACTGGAGACCAGAGCAGAAATGGAATTGGAGCTTGACTACTACCCTTTACTTTGGATTCTTTTAGCTTTTTAGTATTCGTTGCAGCATCACGTGGAGACTTGCTGCAGCTCCAACACAGTGGAAAGTCTTGGGAGGCTTCTCAGTATGACAAAAGGGACAAGGAAAGCAGGCAGGAATTTTTAAAAGCACGTACTCAAGTGTTGTAACTAGCAGCCAAATGGCCATCTTACTCAGGTGAGGTGACCTTTTTTCAGTGCTCTCAGAAAGGATCTATTTGAAAATTGCTGGATGCATTGCACACTAAGGCTGACAGCTGTGTGTCATATTGTACCTTTGCCAGAGAGACATATGACTCCCTTTCTTCAAAGAGCAATACCCTAGCTAGCTGGGGTTAAGCTGCAGAATGACACCTAGGGCATGTGCAGAACATGTCCTCAAGTTTGTGGTAAGGTTGAAGATGGATCTTAAAATCTGAAAAAAAAAAACCCACCAGCCCATTACATTGTCTATGGCAAGATACTTGAGAGTCTGGAGAACCAGGAAAGGGTAAAAACCCTCAACTTCTTGTTATGGGATCTCTAGTCTCTTGGGCAAAATAGATCACTGCTTTGTTTAAGGGCATGGTTACACTTACAGCTTTATAGTGGTTCTGGTTATACCTGTCCTCGTATACAGCTATAGGGATAGCGCTATAGCATATCCACGCTGAGACCTGACAGCGGTATAGCGTGGCCACATTTGCGGCACTTGCAATGGCACGGGGAGTGGTGCATTATGGGCAGCTATCCCAGCATTCAGCTGGGTGCAACGTGCTTTTCAAATGAGGGGGGTGAGGGGGAACGTGTTGTGTGTATGCGGAGGGAGAGAGTTCGTCCTTCTGAGAGCCTGTCAGTAAGTGTCCTTTGACAGAGAAGACTAGCAGGCTTTGTATTTCACACGGGCTCCCTCTGTAAACATTTGCATTGCTTATCTGCCGCGTTAAGATAGAAACTCTGAAAATGTACTTCCGTATTCCTCCAGCTGAGTTCAAAACAAAGGGAAGAGACGTCAATTGCCTTAAATGGCTCCAGGCATCTCCAGAGATCACTTGTAGCGCTTGGAGTGTTAATGCCCGTTCACACTTGTGATAATACGAATCACTGAATACGCATTAGCTGTTAATCCTCTGGGACGGGAGGATTACCAGGACCGGTATAACTGTGGGTTTATAGCGCTCTATGTGCCTCGCCAGTCTGGATGGGTAGGGAGTTATAGCGCTCTGGAGGCTTTATAGCACTATAGTGCCAGTGTAACCAAGGCCGCACTTAAATGAAAAGAGAGACTGAGTCTGAAGGTGCTGGGAGACCTGAATGCTTAGCACCTTTTGAAGTCAGAGCCTTATCCTTAAACTACAAATTAAACAGGGTTGGGAGGTAGGAGAATTGTTATTTTTCACCTTGCAAACACTTGAATTTAAATAGAATTAAAAATACAGACCAGGGGAGCTCCTCAAGGTACTTTTGCCTATTCCTGGCTCATTCACTTGTATTTTATTATATGATTTGTGGATGGATTAGCAGACACATTGTATGTGCCCTGAGGCATCTCTCAGGGTTACAGACAGTAACAACAGCCAGCTGTTATCTTTCTCTCTGAATGCTCAAATGCTGTAAGACACTTTAGAGCTGGGAAATGCCAACCTGATACTCCAAAGACTCCCATTGTATCAGTGAAGGCTTTAGAGAATTTCTATTTCTTGGTATAGGTTGAAATAATCTAGAGAAGATGCCAAATTAATGCATTGTTTTCTGTCTGGAATATTAAATTAGGGTTCCAATTCTATATGAAAAAGATTGGTCAGAACAAAGTTTTAATTCCATATGAAAAAAATTGATCAGAATAAAGACATCTTAAGGAAGGTTGTATTAAATTAATCAGTTGCTAATTCCTTGATAGTGGCTAGGTGTTGTGTTACTGAGGTGTGGTATATTAACTGAGAAAGCAGGTGCAATGCAGAAGTCTGTAATCTCAGCTGTGCCATGAAGAAGTTTGAGTTACCTCATTACTACATGTCTTTATGTGATGTCTGTCTAAATTAGCAAGACAATCAAAAAGTAAGAAATGATGCATCTAATAAGAATAGACACCTTTTGCAGATTGCACTAGCATGTGTTAAGCAATATGTATTTTCTCTATTTATATGTCATAACCAGGGCAAAGAAAGTATTCACAAAGAGTAGTATTTTAAAATGAATTAAAATGAAACACTTGTTTTATGGGTTCAATATTGTCCCACTAATTGTTTGTATTTCAGATGTTGAGACTGTTGAATTGAATGAAATTGAATGAAAAATTGAATGAAAAACTATAAACATAATTCCTGTGAAAGAGGGGTGGTGAATAGATGTGTAAGCCCTGTGCATTTGGGTAAATTTCACTCTAAGAGAACAGCAACAGCTAATGTTGAGGACACAACTATTAACGTCTATTGATTATTGCTTAACTATTGAGGCTGGTTATTCTGCTTTTAGTTCATTTATAACATTATAAATGATATCATGGCGTTTTCTGACTAATAACCCCCAACTGATTTTTCTGCCAAGGGGAAGAATACTTTGAATTATAGCTTTCAATGTACCATTATGTCAAATTGGACCTATAGATTTCTTTCAGTGGAAAATACGCTAATGGTGAAATGCTGGTCCTACTGAAGTCAAGGGTGGAATCCTCTTGACTTCAATAAGGCTAGGATTTCATTTCAGATGTAGTAATACCAAGATAATCTAGAGTTATTTTCCTGTATGACTTGACAAAGGTGATGTTGGATAGTGTTGCAAAAATTGCTTATTTCCTTTGGAGTTTAGTCCAATATACCTCAAAGGACAGGCATAACTCAGTAGACTTCTGGAAAAACAAGATTTATTGCAAGCAATAAGGAGTCAGAGGGGTTATCACCCAAACAACTGGCTCCCCTCAATACATGTGTGAGGATATTTTATACCCCTGTGTTGATAAGGGAGGGGGGACTTTCAATCCACTTACACAGGTGGGAACACTTAATGGCTATTACATCCATTGTTGGTATTAATCTATTTCATTTACCTGTTTGGTAAGCAGGAGGTTCAAAACACTTAGGGGTACTCAGACACTATGGTGCCTGCACAGCTGTGACAGGGTGAATGCAAGTTTAAAATGCATGTTAAACTAGGGGTCAATAGTACATATACAGGGAGTGAGATTATAAGTGTAAGGCTATTTTAAAATCATACTACAACATTCTAAGTTACATTTTCCTAACAATCATTTTCTTAACAATAGCAACATAATATGATGAGCAAAACAGAGTTTGCTTCAGAGATGGGGAAATTAATCTTTGTTGAAACAATGATTAACAAATAGGGAAGCTGACAAAAGAGTATGAAATGCTGAAAAGACACTTCCTTTTATTTTCTGGTCCAGTCACATCATATTCATTAGGGTTACAAAAAATTATACCCCAATACATGGCAGAGATCAGTATTCTCTGATTCCAGAGCACAGAGTTACATTGCTTTGTTTGAGAAACAGAAGCACCAAATGATTGCCTGAGTGTGCAAACAGAATGAAATTTGGAACATATTTCCAGTGATAGATTAGAGTTAGCTGAATTATTTGTATGTATGTGAGAGCGAGAGAAAAGGGCAGGGATTCAGGGTGCACTCCAGATCAATGTGGAGTTCTGTCACCACTTGCCTTACAGTGCTTTGCTGTTATTGCTCCCAATCTAGGATGCTCACTGCAAGCATGCAGGTCACACTCTGAACGTCTGCATGCTAGACATGACTTGTTCAGTGGCTCTGACCCCAGCAGCCTGTCTACTGCTACGTAGCCCCACTCTGGCTTCCTCCAGCCTTGATTACACCCAGCAAGGTGACTCCCAACATACTCCCAGTTAATAATTTCCCCAAACGCATGTGTGCTTCAGTGTTCAGCTCTTTCCTGGGATGTTCAGAGAAATAGTAAGATTCATTTGTTCCTCTTAGCAAATCATAATGTATTAACTTAACTAGGGTAAATCCACCCTTCTCTTTTAGGAGACAGGTAAATAGCTGCCTTCTCTCATGTCTGGGAGGGAAGCCATTTTTCCCTGTTGGGTCATAGACATTAACACCCTGGACTTTCAGGTTCCAGGGTTGCAGCGCTGGCAGATAAATACATTTTAAAAATCCACATAATTTCATTTATAAACTGAACAAACGTGATGTGGAGTCACTGAAGAGTTAATAACTGTAGTACAGTGTAGTGCCATTTTCTCTTTGCACTGCTGAACTGTACTTTATAAACAGTTGTTACATTTGGAAGACAAACATAGCTGGGGTCTGTGAAATCACTCCAGGCTGGCAATATGTTGGCATGAGGGTGGGAAAGGTCCTTTCATACTGAGCTGCTATCTTATTGGGCATACTTTATGCTTTGGTGTAGCTCTGTCGGGCCCAGAATATTAGGCACACACGGGTGCTTTAATAGCTTTTATTGGACTAAATTCTGGTGGTGAGAGAGACATATTTCATACTTCAACTTGAATGGTCCCTTGAACTATGTGTTAATGACTTGTGCTAAACAATCTGTTCCATCTTGTATTTAGCCAAGGCCTTCTGAGTAAGTTTCCCAGACCTGAAGAAGAGCTGTGTGAGTTCAAAAGCCTTTTTTCCTCTCACCAACAAAAGTTGATCTAATAAAAGGTATTACCTTACTCACCTTGAGGACTATACATTGGCCTTTCCCCATTTTACTGTAGAGGGAGCCTTAGCACCTGCACGGGATTGTACTTAGCAAAGGGGAAAAAACACAACCCTAAACGTTATTTATTAAAAAAGAAAAAAGAAAACCAACTTGTGTTTTGGGAAATGAAGGGTCAGGACTAGCTGCCATGGTAATGTGACACATTGGACGTATGTATATAACCAGTCCACACTTCCTCCTGGGGGGATTCTGCAGGACTGGGTGCCCACGGAACATAGCCTGTCTCCCCCTCCACCCTCCGCAGAATTCCTGTGCTTCCCTGTACAAAATGGTAGAGAAGCAGTGCGGGGTGGTGGGAGGTGGGGGGCGGGGGAGGAAACAGACCGTGGGTGCAGTTTGGGGGGGGGGGTGAGGCATGAAGGGCACATGGGGTTAGCTGCCACTGTCCTCCCCCTGCATTTCTGCAAGCGCAGAGCTGCCCACTTGAAGGAGGCTGCCTTGCGGCTCCACTGACTCTGCAGCTGAACGCTGCCTCCTAAGTCCTAGTGCCAGTCATGCTCCCCTTCTATGTGCTGGGAGCCTGTCTGTGCAACTCAGTGGGGGTGGACGGAGGAAATGGTGGAAGGGCGGGTGAGGGGAAGAGGCAGTGGGGAAGGAAAGGGGGTGAACTAAGGGAGGGGAATGTGGGAGTGAGGGGAAGGGACTAGAGAAAAAAGGGGACTGCGGGAATTGAGGAGGATGAGAGGGGGCAGGGGCCCCATGCAACCTTCACCCTGACAAGCCCTAACCCACTACTGTATCCTTCTGATGACCGCCCCCCCCGCCCCCCCCCCCGCCTCGCCCCTCGACCAAATGGATCCCCAACCAACTTCATCTGGGCCCTTGCCCCATCAAGCCCCACTCCCCCAGGACCCAGGCTCCCCCACTGAGCTCTCTACACCCAGAGCCCCCTGCTGAGCCCCAAACACTTTCACCTGTATCCTCTGCAGCATCCTATTGCCCCCGGCACCTGGCAGTCCTCAGTGAGCCCCTGTGCATGCAGCTCACTGCGTTGCCTGCACCCAAATTGTCCCACATAGAAACCTCTCATCTCACACCTGACCCCCCCCCCCCCGACATTAAGCCCCTCCACCTGAAACCTGCTGGGCTGAGCCTGCCCACCCACACCTGACGCACAGAGGCAAGCCCCCAGGGTGTTTCGAGGGCAGGCCTATCCCTTTCAAGATGTCAGGGTCATGTGCTGCCTCACTGCTGAGGCCCTGTACTGGGGGACGGTTGGGCTTCAGGGTGATCATACGCTGGTTTCTCGTCAGATCGTATAAATCTTTCGCCTTTTACTAAAGATTTCCGTGGAGAGGAACATTTAGGCGTTTCGACCCCATTTTTTGAGGCGTCACTTCGGTGAAGCTGCCCAATACTGTGGAAAAAAAATAGAATCTCCTACCGCACTACAGTCAGTAGCCTGTGCTCCTCACGGCCCAGCTGGCGCCACATTTATTTATTGACAAATAAAATGTGCAGAATTGTAAAATATTGTGCCTATCGTTTAATTTTTTTGGCTCAGAATTCCCTTAGCCGTAAACACTGCTATGAATGCCAGGCTGTCAACCCGCTAATCTGTAGCCATAGCGTTCATTACAAAAAATTTACATACAACCCCAATAGCGGCTATTTTGTGCTTTGATCACTGAGGGCTCAGAAGGAGTCTTGTTAAAGGACTGACCGCTACTTCATGTTGAAGGGAAAAGGTTTTGTTGCTTGTTATTTTTTTTAACATCACATGTCGGTTTAGCGCTGGGATGGATTAAGACAGGCTCGATGACGCCAGTCCTTGGCTGGGGCCCTCTGCCTCATGAAATTTGCAGCCAAGGATCCTTGCTGGTGTCCTACAAGGGAACTGGGTCTGCGACAGGGCATAGTGAGCAAAGACTGGGCTTTATTTCATGGACCTCGGGCACATGCCCTGAGACAGCGTTACAAAAGAGAATGCAGTAGTTTGAAAGGACTCTGACAGCAAAGCAACTCACGCCATTGGCACCTTTTCACTGACCAGGAGGTGGAAGCATGGGTGGGTGAGTGAGGCTAGAACTGGTCCCAGGCCATTTTGGTGTGGAAAAAGTCCGTTTGGCAAAATAATTTCTGACTAGCCCTAGGGCAGGTCAAAAGTCCCCTCACATAAGTGCTTCCACCCCACCCATTTCATCCCATGCTCTGGCCCTGACCGCTCTCAGGCGCAGCCTCACTGACTACTAGAGCCCTGCACATCTATGGATATGTGGTTTAGATCTATGGGTAGCTGCAGACTGTGTTTGCACATTGGATGCAGATACAAATTTTGTATCTGTGCAGAGTGCTAAGGCTGAGGGCTGATCGCCAACACATTGATACATGTTCATTGCTGCTGGGACACCTGGCATTGGAAGATAGGATACTGAGCTAGATCGCCTTTTGGTTTGGCCCCGTATGGCCATGCTTATGTTCTTATTTGTAAGTGCAACTTTCCTGATAAAGCGTTTGCAGTACAGTATTTATATTAAGTAAGTGAATTGAAAAAAATACGATTTCTTTTGTTCATTTACAGTGCAAATACTTGTAATCAAATATAAAGTGAGCACTGTATCCTTTGTATTCTGTATTGTAAATGATATCATTATATTTGAAAAAAAAATCCAAAAATATTTAAATAAATGGTAGTCTATTATAGTTTTACAGTGAGACTAGGTGCATGAGTCATTTTTTTTAATCGCTTGACAGCCCTAATTACTATGCAAATGGTAGAATATTTTCACAGGCACTTGCCCGAAGCAGATAAAGAAGTTTTCATTTCCCTTTGAACTGCAGAATTTTTCCATTCGTGCCAGACATGGCTCTCTGTAAATCTCCTGGCAACCACTGTGCACTGCTAGCATCTGCTGCCCTTCGAGGGCCCAGTGGGAGGGTGATGGGAAAGGCGACCTCAGCAGATGCCTGCTGCAGAGAGAGAGAGAAAGAGTGTGTGTGTGTGTGTGTCCCCGTCCCCCGAATGTCCACACACTGTCTCCACACATTCAAGGCCCACGACAGCTTCACTTTGTCTGTGGAAGTGAACAAAAGGCATGTATGCATCACAGCTGAGCCTTCCTTTGGATATCTCAACCCATTTAATTGTCTCTATTTTCTCCCTATGATGAGTGCTTGCATCCATCGGTCAGTATGGGATAGTTAGAGTGTAAACCCTTCAGTGTCTGGGGACGTTTGAAGGAGGTAGAAGGTTGGCATGGCTAGGCAGTGTTGTACAGGGGTAGGGGGAATATCCCACTGACCATGTTGCCTGCAAACTGAGGTGGTTCACTGTGGAGGTCCAAACTGAGCAGTGGGCGTTGGTTTGGAATGATTTAATCTCACTGTAGTTTTGTACTATAATTGTACAGGCTCATTTTGTTTTGCAGTCCACAGAGGGGGATGATCGTGGCAGCTCGTTGCTCTTATGAGTCATCTGCAGGTATTCACTTAAGAAACCACACTTGTAAATCAGAAAAGACCTGAAGCAACAAAACTATATTTTTAGCTTAATGAGGCTTTCAGCTGATCCTTTTTCTCATGTTTTTTGTGCTGATTGATGGGTGATGGCCTTTAAAATATGGTGTTAGCAGTTTAGAGCCAGCCCAACTCTGGAGGGTACCTATTCTCTGCCTTTCCCTTCCTTAAAGCAGAAGGCAAGCACGTTCCAATGTTGCCTGTTGTTTAATGAATCAAGAGCAAATACTTCCTCCAAAGAGATGCGCTTAAGTAAAGAGAACAAGATGAATTTTTAAACCTCTGATTGTTACGTTAATTTTACTCCTGCAAACTGCTGGGTTTTGGGGAAGAGGCTTCATAGTGCAAATGGCACAAAGGCATTTCAGTGGTAGCAGCTAAATGCTGACAAAGACCAAAGAGGGAAGCCAGTTAGGATAATGTGTATATCAATGAAACTGAAACCCAAATCAACAGCAGAAAAACTGAACTAGCTTTCATTCAAATTAATGTTCAGTCTCTCTGTGCTCAGCTGGGACAAATGTAGCTTTCGCTTTTGTTAGCCATCCAGCCATCTCTCTCTCTCGTGTGTGTGTGTGTGTGTGTGTGTGTGTTAAGGAGGATGCCTACAACAAATTTAGTACAGCGTTTCTTGTAACTTTCGTGTGTTTTCTATCATCATAACAGAAACTGCTTATTACTGTAGGTGCTGATTTTACTGTACCAAAAGGAACATTTTGACCACGAGCTCCTTGAATCTCTTTTGGGGAATTTGGATCCAGTGTTAAGAGGACAGATAATGTGAATTCTCAGTGAAACTCCACAAATCTCCCCAACCATTTTTTTTTTTTAAAAAGCACACTATATGTGCTGAAATATGGCTCTATCAACCCCCCTCCCCCGCCAAAGAAAACCACAATGCCATTCCACCCCTCCACCCCCCTCAACCCAAGCTGTCTGCTGAGGTTCTGGAAACTTTACGCTATTTCCTGTGCAGTTTAGGAATCAGAAGCTATAAAGCCTGAGAACACATGGGAAACTTCACAAAGGCTACCTTGCACTTTCCCAAGATTATCGGGTTTAGGATATGGGGGGCAGACTTGTTCACCCCACCTTAAGAATTAGGGTAAGTCATACACACACAAGTTTCAGGATATAGAAGAGGTATTAAGTGTAGCTAGCTAATAATGACCGTTACATGCTTGGAGCTACAGCCACCGCGATGTCAGTGCAGCTGAGGAAAGGGGCATATGGGTGGGTTTGTGACACCGTTCTGCTCTGCTGAGGGCTGGTTTGTGGTCTGGCATCTATTGTCATACAGCAACCCTAGGACTGCCTCTTTCCAAGCCATACCTGTGTTAAACCCTCTACACAGGAGACTCAGGAAAGAAGCAAAGAGCTTTTTGCCAGGGATTTCCATATACCAGAGAAATCCTCAAGTAACTGGTTGTGTCCTTCTGGTTTTATTTAAAGTAAATTTAGTGATGATGTAATACACCATTCGGGTTTGGCGCCGGTGGCTACAGTCTCATGCTCAACAGTGTTATCCCTACCACTGAGTTCATGGCAGAACACACAAAACCCAGGGAAAGTAACATTCACGAGAACAAAGTCTAACATCTTTTATCAATGGTTTGAATAGCCAAGTATAGCTAACTTCTGCATAGAGCCATGCATAAATTATAGCTACAATCCTTCTCACATCCTCCCAGGTAGTATTTGAGTCTGCAGGGTCTCATGGCTTGATCATGAGCAGAGGGATGATTCCTGCTGGAGTTTTTCTGTAGGGAATGCAATTTTCCTAAGTTGGGCACCTGCATTTAGAACGTGATGCTGACTGCATCTCATACCATGTGCAATAGCCTGGGTCGTGGAAGACCAGGGTTCAGTTCCTGCTGTGCCAGACGCATCCAGTGTGACCCTGAGCATGTCATTGTGGGCTGGTCCTCACTAGGGCGTGGGATCAACTGTAGATACGCAACTTCAGCTACGTTAATAACGTAGCTGAAGTCGGCGTCTCTACAGCCGACTTACCTCCCGTCTTCACGGCAGTGGCGGTCGGCGGCGTGCTCCCCCGTCGACTCCGGCTTACTCCTTGCAGCGAGCTGGAGTTCCGGAGTTGACCGTGACGCTGCTGGTGATCGATTTATTGCATCCTGACAAGACGCGATAAATCGATTGCCAAAAGACGGATTTCTGCCACGCCAAGTGAGGACAAGCCCTTAGGCCCTCTGTACCATAGGGCTTGTCCTCACTAAGCGCAGCAGAAATCGGTCTTTTGGCGATCGATTTATTGTGTCTTGTCAGGATGCGATAAATCAATCGCCAGCGGCGCCGCAGTCAACTCCAGAACTCCTACTTGCCGGGAGGAGTAAGCCGGAGTCGACAGGGGAGCGTGCCGCCGACCGCCACCACCATGAGGTAAGTCGGCTGTAGAGATGCCGACGTCAGCTACGTTATTAACATAGCTGAAGTTGCCTATCTACAGTCGATCCCCGCTCTAGTGAGGACCAGCCCTCGGTTTCCCATATGTAGAATGGGGATAATAGCTCTGCCCTAACTCACAGAGTGAGGATCAATACATTAAAGATTGCTCAGCTATTACAGTAACATGTGGCCAGATAAGGACCTAAGTCAGAGAGAGAAAATTGCACGATGTAGTAATATTTCTCTAATTGTACCTACAGTTTAAGTACATCTAAGGGTTTGGACTTTACAGCCATACTTTCTGGAAATGTTTAAAACAGAAATAATCCATCAGCAACGTTTCAGAAGTATTAATTCCTTCTAAGGAGAGAGAGCATAGCTAAGATAGTGGCCATGCTGACTGTATTTTGAACTAAGTGGGGTTCATGATGTGAAGGTCTTTCAGGACTGATAGCCACTACAGCTTTAATAGAACAGCCTTGTGCTGATGGACATTGAGTGATTTAAAAAAAAATGTAATTTTGCTAACTATGTTAGGCACTTTGTGTAATTTTCTTAGTCTTGATACTTTTCTGAAGTAAGAACAATCTGTCCTATTGCACATAGCTAGAGGAAGGTGACCTGTTATAGGAAAATCCATACAATAAAAAAAAAATCAGTGCCTTGTTCCAATTAATGTTACATAATGTTATAATATTTATTTGTTGTAAGGTACAAGGAAAGGAGAACTTGAAACTAAATGGAGGACAAATGTCACCGGGAGTGGGACCTGAGATTATAGAATAGGAATAAATGGTAACACACAAGTATTATATATAAATACCTACAAAACAGATTTAGCCTAAAGTGTAAGTCTATCTTGGGTGCCCAAGTCATGAACAAAGCACTGGGTGGCTTTTGTCATTACTGAAAATCTCCATTGAAATTAAAAATTCTGCAGGAGTAAGAGTAAATTATTTGTTTGGATGCCCAGAATCTGGTCTCAAATCCATTCAGTGTAAATATAAAACTTATTCATTGGGTCTGCAGGACCCAGAAATGCGGTAAGCATGGTAGGGCTGTATGTATATGCAGGCACATACAAGATTTTAAAAAGTAGCTAGTGATTTTGGGTGCCCCGCTTGAGACATCTTTCAAAGGAGTGGTGTTCAGCCCCTTCTGAAAATCAGGCCATGTTAAGATGTCTTCAAGTGGGCACCAAAATTGCTAGTCACCTTTGAAACCCAGGCCAAGGTTGTTAGCTTATGAAGAGGTTACAATCTATATTTTAGAATGGACATTACAAGTGATAAATATTTTTTAAAAGGGTGGGGAAACAGTATGGTGACAGTGAATAAAAGTTATGACACTAAGAGCAAGCAGTTAATCCGTTTAGGCCAGGGGTGGGCAAACTTTTTGGCCTCAGGGCCACAGTGGGTTGCAAAACTGTATGGAGGGCCAGGTAGGGAAGGCTGTGCCTCCTCAAACAGTCTGGCCCCCGCCCCTTATCCGACCCCTTCCCACTTCTCACCTCCTGACTGCCCCCCCACACAGAATCTCTGATCTATTCAACCCCTCCTGCTCCTTGTCCCCTGACCACCCCTCAGTACCCCACCCCCAATCCAACCCCCACTTGCTGTCCCCTGACCACTCCCTCCAGAGGCCCCTCCACCCCTAACCACCACCACCCCGGGGCCCTACCCTCTATTTAATCCCCCCTACTCCTTGACCTCTGGCTGCCCCTTCCTGAGCCCCCTCCCCCAACCTAACTGCCCCCCCAGGACCACACCCCTTAGCCAACCCCCATTGCTCCCTGTCCTGACTGTCCCAACCCCTATCCACCTGCCTGCCCCCTGACAGATACCCAGGCCTATCCAACCACCCCGTTCCCCATCCCCAGAACCTTTGCCCCATCCAACCGTCACCTGAGCGCCACCTGGGACTCCCTGCCCCTTATCCAATCCCCACCCCCCCACAACCCTCTTACCATGCTGCACAGAGCAGCACGTCTAGCAGCCACACGGCCTGGCTGGAGGTAGACATGCTACCCCGCAGGAGTGCTCAGCCAGAGCGCTGCCCGTGTGGCAGTGTGGCTCTGGGGAGGGAGAAATGCGGGAGAGGGGCTGGGAGAACCTCCCCCGCCAGGAGCTCAGGGGCCAGGCAGGACGGGCCTGTGAGCCATAGTTTGCCCACTCCGAGATACACTCTGCCAGTGCATGTTAAAAGTTCCCCAGCATGCATTAATAGAGAATGTTAAAGTGCACTAGGACCCTTTACTGCACACCAGCTGGGCCTGCATGGACCAATCAATGCACAACATGCTCGCATGCTGTAGAATGTACATCCCCTTAGGGTGCATTGCTCTGCCATGTAGACAAGTCCTGAGTCTACATGTGTCAGGTTCTTCATAGTTACCTGCGTAGAGATGTACTATAAGGAAACTGCCAGGCATACCTAAACTACTGTTCTATTTTCTATATTAGACTATGAACTTCAGGGGTGAGAATCTCACCATGGGGCTGTTCCATTTCTAGTAGGTAGAAAAGGAGGAGTGGTGTAAATGGGCTCTAGAAATAAAATGGGGAGAATGATCTTGCCCTCCTTTGTAAATGCTATATAAGAGCTAGGTATTAGTTATTATTATTGAAATCCCCGATTCTGGCTGAGGGAGGATTTCCCTTGCAGAAGAGAGCTATAAAGCTACTTTCTGTGAACACCTTACAAATCCTGGTTTAAGGGCAGGGCTACAGTACTGCTGAGATGCCATAAGCCTGGGGAGGGTTCTATAACTTGGCCAGGTCTCTACAAATGCCTAAATTATGCAGCGAACCTCTCCAGACTCTGGAGGATGGGAAGGGTGCAAAAGTGGTTTAACGTCGTCTTAGCCCCCCGTTTGGCATTCCCTGCAGCATGACAATTGTCTACTTCTTTAAACCCTTTTAACATTTTTTAAAACGAATATTTTACTATGAAATCAACCAAAAATGAGAACTTTATGTGCTATGCTCGACAGCTAAATGGTTAATGTAGAGGGGGGAAAAAACAACCATACAGTGACCAGCACTGTAAAGGCAGTGGGTATCCCTCTCCTGACCACAAGGAGGCATAAACATGCAAACACTGCACAAGTCTAGGTAAGAC
Organism: Dermatemys mawii; assembly: GCA_007922305.1. Classification (NCBI taxonomy): domain Eukaryota; kingdom Metazoa; phylum Chordata; order Testudines; family Dermatemydidae; genus Dermatemys; species Dermatemys mawii. Next base: position 24,250,730 of record ML677363.1, on the reverse strand, counting down.
ATCACTGATACGGAACAATTAATGTTTCATAGACTCACAAGAAACTCTTCTTTTAAAAATGTAATTTAATCCATTAATTCTACAGCATCATCATACACATCAGCACAATACTTAAGTACATTGGACAGATATCCAAGAAAGATGTAATTACCCAGCAATATTCTTTTGTTAAAAAAAAAATAAAGAAACAAACTTCTAAAGATGTAACCGGAAAAATATTGGTTATAATAAACAGCAGGTTAATAGACTAAACACGTCACTACTTTTCATTATCAAGTTAAAGGCACTTATCATGTTAACAAACTCCAATTTGCTAGGCTTCCTGTCTCAAGTGCCCTAAAATCTAGAGGACTGAAGCCAGATTTTGATCTCTCCTACCTTGCTGTACAGACAACATAACTCCATAGAAACTAGTGGAGACTAGCGTATGTCTGAGATCAGAAAATGGCCCTTAATATGCAGGTGGTGTTATAACTCCTTTGTGTCCCACAAGCCATTTGGCTAGAAGCAAATTATCTTGCCACAACTGTTGTCTGCTCTGACGGCACTGGGAAAGATTTCCTGGCATTTGGACTGTATCATCATAGCCCAGTTCTCCTCTCACTTGTGTCTGTTTGGCACTGATGTAATGGCATTGATCTCAATGGCATTATCCCAGATTTATACCAGAGAAAATGAGAAGAGAATCAGGTCCTAACTCTCTGGGTCATGAATATGAGCCAATTGCTGCACTCAGTTGCTGATATACCATTGGGCCTAGGACTGCTGAGCCTTTCCTTGCCTGAAACAATGCATTACTCCTCATTCATGATGGGCCCATTGCTCACCTCTGTCCCAATTACTTCACAGCAATGAGCCAAAACAAATAAAATGGAGCAGATGCTTGGCCGTGCTGTGCTGCGAAATGAATGGCTGTTGTGCAGAGCTGTGCAGGTTAAATTATCTACTGCAGTCCTGATTGCTATGCTGGACCACATATTTGGAGGAAAGCTCTTTAGATGTTTTCCAAATCCACTCCTTGGATTCATGAGTGGCATGGATTGGGTGTATTTAATGGGAGCTACATGCAGGCAAGCATACGAGGACTAAATTTGTAGTCAAGGGGGATTGTCTAAGTGAGCACTGAACAAAAAAAATAACTCAGATCTGGCTGCTCCTTCTTTTAAAAACCTGCAGAGGAAACAGAGGCATGTGGGAGAGACTTCACAAAGGCTAGCACTTTCCCAAGATTATCGGGCTTAGGAGATGGGGGCAGCATTTGTTGACCAGCAGAATAAATGGAGGTTGGGGGTGATGAGTCACTGCCAGAATCTGTGATCTCTAGTGGCTGACTGGATGTCATAGCCAACTATTCAAAGGCAGGTAAAGGGCCTCCTCATCCTGGTCCTAGACAACTTGGCTTCATGTGCTGACAGATACTGCCCATATTTTCTTATCCTGGAACAGCCATTGTAGGAGATTTGCAGCCTTTGGCTGTATTAACTTTTGAGCCCATTTCCTGCCATTTGGTGGCAGAGGGTGGAGGCTATATGCACTCCCACCATCTACATGAATCTTTGCTTTCCACAAAGGGCTCTTGGTGCAGGCCAAAGATGGTGCCATGCTTGCAGCTGTCTTCCCCATGCCCCAATTCTGGGTGAGAATGAGGAGAGGGACACATTCAGACAGGAAGATCTGAGCCTGAACACAGAGCACAAGACTTTGCACCCTTTGAAAGCCAAGAAGGCTGATGCTCTTTGCAGAGATGGGGTGAATCAGAGATGGAAAAGGCCTACTGACTAGTGCATTCACCTGCAAGGGCTGGGATTGCTTCTAATAATGTGTTTTCTAGTGCTTCATGGAAAAACACCCTATTGTGGGTGTTCACTGTTCTCTAGCAGCAAATCACTTTTAGGGATGTATCCTTGTTTTGATACAGGCTTGGGACTCCAATTATTTTTAATAGGATTTGTATACACATGTTGCAGGAAGGGATCCCATTAAATCTTCAGTGCTACACTTAGCAGGAAATTAGTTCCTTATAATAAATCCATACATAATGACTGAAGGTACAGCTTCTCCTAGAACACAGCAGCAATTGCAGTCCAACTGCCAGACATGTTCAGTTGGGCCTTGAGGTTCATCCAATGACACTATTCATGAGACATATTTGTCTCCATTGCACATATTCATTTATTATAGCATATCAGTAGCGTTATATAATCTGAATTATCACAGATGAAGGTATATGAGAGAGGTGTTACTATTGTAGCTTTATTACTGCATGTTATCACACACTCCTAGAGCATACCAGATTTTATTTTATTTAGCTTAGCCCAAAGTTTTCAAATTTGGGGCCTCTAAGACAAGCACTTTAAATCCACAGTTAGGCACATAAATAAATGGCCTGATTTTCAGAAGTGCTGAGCATCAACAACTCCTGTGTCTTTAACAGAAACTGCAGCCGCTCAACACATCTGAAAAAACAGGCCACATTTATAGGTATCTGCATTTATGTGCCTAATTCTGGTCTCCAAATTTGACAGATTTGGCCTTGGAGCACTGAAGACATGGAACTTTACAAAGCAGAAATATAAAAATAGTTGAAACCACAGTGCACACACAATGTCAAGACAATCAAGAGATACAGGGAAATAACATCCAAAATATTTTTTCTGCATAGATTCAAAGAAAGCAAAATAAATAATCTTAATTTTACATTCCTGTTTTATATGTATTCTATAGGCTAGCTCAGCAGTTCTCAAACTCTGTACGTGCTATGGATCACTTCTTAAAACAGAGATGAGCTCTTTCCTGGACACTTTTCCCTTCCAATTTCCTAATCCCAATTCAAGTTTTGGTTACTTGCAAAACTAGTCTCAGAACAGTATGAAGGAGACAGAATGAAAATCAACTTAGTACATTCCCACATTTTTTTTTCATGTACTATTTACTCCCTTTCTCTGGATGTGTGGAAGGAGTTTACATGTGGGATTTTCAAAAGAACTCAGTGCTGGCCTAACTCTGCTCCACTGAAGTCAGTGGGAGCAGTTATATCAACATTGAGCACTTCTGAAAATCCCACCCTAGGCTTGTTAGTACTAAATCTCTCCTTGGTGCCTTTCTGCACCTGCTTTCATCTGCACTTTGGTCATATCCCCCCGTGTTTGCGCTCTCTCTCCACTTTAGGTGTTGTCTCTATATTTGAATCCAGAGCAATACCAGACAGAGAGCATCCTGGCGCAGCTAAATACAAAGAGAGCAGAGTGTGCTTCATTTATTCAGTTTAAAAATAAAGTCCTGGACTGGACTACAAATGGCAGGGAACATCACCAACTGGAGACTGACGGATGCTTCGCTAGCATGACATGCCTCCCGAAGGGATCCGCAGATCAGTCTGAGAACCCCTGTGCTAACTTCAACTTAGTACAAAACTGTAGTGGCAAATTTAGAGCAATGACATTCTTCCTGCTAGACAAAGGAAAAACTGTGAACATTTCCCTCTTGAAAAGCTGCAGAGCAGCAAATATTTTCTAATAATAAAATACAGGATGTACATTAGTGCTAAAAAGCGTGATCCATCTAACCCCTACTAAAGCAGATGCCATCTGCCATGTGGAGACTACACCTATGCTACAAAGAGAAGTTTCTTACAACATAGTAAGGCTCTGTTTAAAAAAAAAAAAAAAGACCTACCGAACTCCGCAGCATTTTGGTGGACTGCATACTTATGGACTGCATAATTGCTGAGACAAAACAAATTTAAATAAATAATTTTATAAAATACATTCTTCGTGTGAGGTGAAATTTTAATGTACCATATGGCTCTGTTAAAGCATCCTGAATAATTCGTTAGCCATAACCTTGCTCAAGATAAATCTGTCACACCTCAGAGAAAAAATAATTAAAGCAAAATGTAAAAGATAACCTGTTTTGCATAACGTATATTTCAGCTGCTGGCTACAGCTATCTAGTACTAGGAATAGGTAGACTGACCTGGTATGTCAGCATGAAATCAAAGAAATCAAAGACTGAACATAATTATATATCTAGTCAGTCCTTGGTACCCAGACAGATGTAGCCGATACTAAACTGAAGAGGGCACTGTGACCTCAGCCAAAAGGTAGTGAAGTGGTTAATTACCATACATGATACATTTAGTGTGTTAAGATTTTGACACATTTATATATTTCTGACAGTTGGTGAGTTGCTTAAATATTTAGCCACAGACATTAAAATATAAAAACATCTACTGTAAGTGCCTGCTGATTCTAACAATAGTAATGATATTAGGATTCCCAGTGAATACTATGTATAAGAATATCCTAAGTCCATGTCGCATATACTTTATGAACTTACAAATAAATAGATCTACAAAAATCTGGTCCTGACTCCATTCTCTCTCTCTCTTTTTGTAAAATGCAATATGCAAAAAAGGCTCTTTCTGGTGATGAGAAATTAGGAATTGCACATTTAGTAGGATGAATATATTACTGGTGCAACACCTAAGTCAACCACTAGTCAACAAAAAGACATCATATGAAACAAAATTTTAAATTTTATTTTACATATTTATACATAAAACTTTCAAGGTAATTCTCTGTAGCCAACTGAATGTTAACAGCACATCTAAAAATGAATGTCAGGTAGTCAACATTCACAAAATGTTGAAAACTGATTAAAATATACATATTACTGAACGCTACAATTTCACTACGAGGCAGGCATTTTTTTTGTTTCTTTGTTCTTTTTTTTTTTTTTAACTTGTATAGCACCGTCAATTACAGTTTCTTTGTTTAAAACTACAGTGAAAAATAAAAAGTAGTCAATGGTAAAATACTGTTCAACTTAAAATCTCTAAACAAACAAAAATAAAGGTAAACTACCTTTTCTTCTTATCCATGGTTTGCAATGTTATAAGTACTGTACATTTTTGTAATAATATTAAAATGCCTGATATTTAGTGGCACAAGTAAAAAATTAAAATAAATTAAGGAGCAGAGGCCAATCACTGGACATAAAGCTTCAGACATTATCAATGACTAACACTCATTTTCTTGTGTGCCACCTTGAGCATCAGCATTTGTACAACCACAGAAGCAAAATAAATGCTAGCTTATTCTGATGGCTTCTTGCTTTATTTTGCTGGCATTTTCTCTGCCATGTGCTTCTGCTGACTTTCAGCATGTCTGGGGAGGGGAAAAAAAGCTATGTTACAAGAAAAATTAAATGGACTATTCAACATCTTAAAACATACTTCAACCTAAATAAGGCTTTCCCACTGAAGAGAATATTAAGCAATCAAATATTACTGTGTTCAAATTGGCTTAGTGTAACATTTCTTTCATGACCATGGTCTGGTTTCCTACTGTACAACACATGTTGAGAGGAAAGAAACATTCCTTCAAGTTAGACTAAAAGGAAACTCCTGGGATCATGTAACCTGCAAACATTTTCCCTGCTCCCACCAAAGAAAATTAAATTTGTTAGTTTCAGAACAATTAGATGGTGTGACAAGCCAAAGAATTAGCCAGGAATTAGGGTTAACACTGCATTCCTTGCCCTTTGGTGACATGACTATACAGAGTAATATCACAAAGTGTAACAACAAAATACACTGCTGTAGAAGATGTCAAAGACACTTCTAAACAATTTCATTTACTACTGGTGCAAAATGCTTTCAGAATGCTGAAATGTTTTTGGAAGCACAGAAAAAGAAATAGATGGAACATCTAGCAAACACTGCAAGTTATGCAATGATAGTAAGTGGTGTAAATCACTGTAAATTCCTGCAGTACCTATCAAAACAAAAAGTACATATAACATCCTAAATATCATTTGACAACACAAGCAACACTCATTACTAGCATCTCTCAGAACTGATTATTGTCCAACCACCACAACTAGATAATCCACTGCTGTTTGTCCCAAAGTACTGCGTCGAGACGCACTAGCTGCTCTACTTCAGGGTGTGGTCGGCCCTGCTCATGTGAGCTTTGAGTGCAACTGGCTCCAGCTGGTAGTACTCAGCATTACTATTCAAGTAATGAGCAAAAATCAACAACAGACTGAGTGGATGAGGGCCAAGTTCTTCAACAGTGATGAAAGTGGATGAGATAGACCACACTGGGCAGAAGAGGAGCTAAATCTTCAAAGTGGTCATCCATGCCCTCAGGAACGCAAGGCATTAGGTGAACGAGTTCTTGGGAAGGGAAATGGTGTAAAAATAAACAAAATCAACCCTCTGTCTCTCCAGTACCACCAGGGAGGCAGATCAAAATGAAGGAGAAACCAGCGATGACAGCAACAACAGCATCAGGGTTAATCCCCCTCCGTTATTACTGTGATACTGGACTCCAATTACCGTATCATTTATGACAAAACTTTTCCAAGGTAGTGGATAACTGTAATTTAACCAAATGCAACATACCATAATGCATACAAAGGATCTTTTTTTTTAAAAAAATCAAACGTTTCAGATCATTTCTCCCTTTTCCATATCATCAAAATGGAGTTTTGAAAGTATAATTTTAAAATGACTTTGTTTAAAAATGTTTATTTAGAAAGATTTTTAAAAACTATATTAGAAATGTTTTTGGCGTCCCATACAATTTTACATAGGTAGTTTAATGCGGCAATGCTGAAAATACTAGCTTTGACCAATAAGCACTGGAAATAATCCAACATCTTTTTAATCTTTATTATGCAGAAACCATTAAAATCTGTTAGATTAACTGACATAATATTATACAAGTTATAAATATCCCTTAAATCATATCAGAGACAATGGATTAAGAGGACTTGAGGCCTGTATTCTGTCACGTTTTCTCTCAATCCACTGCTTAATGTTATTGTTATATCTCCTTGCAATCCTTCTGGTTGCAAAGTCCACCTCATCTGGCCTGCACCACACAAATGCTATGGGGAATTTTTTTTTTTTGACCTTTTCGATGTGTTGGGATTAAAACATTCTGTCAGCACCAAGCCAGATTTATTCTTAACTAGTTTCTATTCCCTACCTTTCAGAAATGACAGTGCCAGATCTTGGAAAAGCAAAATATCAGAAATTTGGTCTGTAGGGATATGGAGTTGGACTGGTAGTTGATATTTCTCAGCAGAAAGTTGCTGAAAATACTTAGGATTGCCTGTGGCTAAATTATTTTTCTGTTTGTCGCAGAAATGGCCTTAAAGTACTGTACCACTGATGGAGACCACTGTGTAAAAAGATATCCAAGGGGTTAAAAGTCACTCCTGCCCTGAGGAAGACAGTCCCTGGCTCTAGCCTGCTGCTCCTCGGCCAAAGTTAACTCAGGTTTCCCATTTCCTAGCCATAATCATCTCTGAAGTTTCACTTATTTTACTTGAGTGCTTTTAGAGAAAGTAACAGCAATTACTTATATATTATTCTGTATTGATTTGTGATTGATTTTTTTTATCAGTCAAAGCACCCCTTACCTTGGCAGTGTTCTAATATAGATTTCTAAATAAAACACACACAATAATGGTACGAATTGCAATAAAAAATATGTAATGCAGGATCAAAGTGGTAACTTCTTAAGTTTTTAATGCTTACACTGGTGATATTTAGCAGAAGGAAGATTTGTTCATTTCAGCTGCTCTGTGACAGCTTACAGATACAAGGTTTACCCATCACTACCAACTTTTCGGCATTCTATTCAAATAATGCTTCAAAACATAGAAAGTATATTAAACTTGAAATATTCTTAGCGGCGGTGTTTAACAGAAGACTTTACTAACCTGGTCAAGTCTTCAATGTCTACCAGCATTGCATCCTGCTCTGTGTGCAATTCATCTCGAATAAGAAGCAGCTGCACCAATTCTTCATTCAAGCCTGGTACCAGAGACAAGGAGTTTATCATTTAATTTAACCATAGATCCAGGGATTAATGATTATGGAATCTTTTAGCTCCTCTTAAATCATCATGTTGCATATAGTAAACAACCGCTTACAAGGAGAAGCAGAAAGATTCACTATGTGGGGTTTTGGTCTCCATAAAAGGAAGCATATCACCAAATGGAATAAAAGTAGTGATTATCTGTATTACTAATACAGCTATAACAAATAGGGATTTTAACTACTAGGGTTCTCACGAAATAATTGAATGTAGCATCCTCTCAACTCAAACTTTAGGTTTTAGCTAATACATCTACTTAAAATCGGTTGGAAAAGACTTTTGGTCCGAGTAGCCTCACCCACTAAGAAAAAATAAATCACTCATTAGGAAAAATATGTGAAAAAATAACCTAAAGAAATCCATAAGCAGAAAATCTCTCTAGTGCATAACAAGCTTCCTGGAACTCTCTCCTTCTCAATGCTGCCATAACTGGAAGCCTGACACTATTTTGTAGCCCAGAAAATTGGTATCTTGATCTGAACACAGACCTTTTCTGTTCAAAAAGAAGAATGGAAATGAAACAGCGTGAAGAAAGAGGGCAGTATTTCAAAACAGCTCAGATAGATGAAAGAGCTGTTCTTCAGTTAAAGAAATCAGTGGCAGATCTGTGGTAATGCGAGACATCTTGAATACTACAACAGACTTTCTGAGCTCTTGCAGCCTGTAATCAAAAACCTGTGGTTCATGTCTATTTATAGGTTAAGGAATGTAGTGATTCTGAGCAAAAATACAGCCCAAATGTGATGCAAGTGGCAGTGGGTAACTATATAAATGTTACAGGATGCTAGTTCTGCTTTGCCTGGAATACAATACATTGCGTTTCAGAATGGAGCGCAGATGGGTTCTTCCTTAATATAGCAAAATGGTATGATGACATTCTGGAGAACGGTAAGGGACTACTGAGTTTCTGACTGACTGCTAGCTAATCCAGAAACCACCACAAAGGAAAGTGCACTTGCTCCTTCATGCACGCACATAAGCTGGAAGCAACATACCACAATTCAACAGATAAAGGTAAATAGAAGGGGGCCTGGGTAGGGTGTAGGCAAGAACAAAAAGAACGCCTGAATGAAATGATCAGAATAAAAATATAGTGATACAGGTTGTGGTTATGCTAATGATTCACTGTCGCAATCAGAAACTGAAAATAACTGAATCAAAATAAAACTGATTTTTGATTGATTCTCTCCTTTATGTTCCAGTCATATCATATGGTCTAAAAAGCTTGACTGGTGTCCTAGAATATAAAACAAATAATATTCCAGCAAGATTGCTCAAAAAAAGCAGCCTCTGTCGCAGGCCTTCAGGGAAAAATCATTTACACCCCCAGCATAGCAGCATGACAGTAATTAATGACCACAACAATCTAAGGAGCAGTACAGTGCCCAACAAACATTTTTGACTTAGAGCCACCAGAATACCCTAGTCCAAAATTAATTAATTCTTAACACTGGTAGGTGGACATCCCTTGAGAAAAACTCTATCAGACAGCCAGGAGATATCGGGGTGTGTGTGTGTGAGAGACCATGACACTTCACACACAAATGTATGTTATGCATTTTTTTTTTTAACTATTATTAATTGTGACAAAGCTCCAAGTTTGTACTTGTGGGTCCTGCGCTTCCTGGCAGATTGAGGGGCCTCAGAAACTCATCTAGGCCCCAGAGTGACCTCCCTTTCTCAGTATAATTGGCAAGAGTCACCGCCTAGTGGGTTACCTTCATCACAGGCCAGTGCGGAAGATGGAAAAGGGGGGAGCCCGGGCCCGCCCTCTACTCCGGACTCCAGCCCAGGGATCCTAATAGTATCAGCTAAGATGGCTGACCTTTTAGGCACAAAACACAATACAATTCCCTGGGCTACTTCCCCACAGCAGTCTCCGCTTTTTCAAACCCCACTTCACCCTTACCTCAGGGCCTCCTTCCTTCTGTATGATATGTTGTCCACCACTCAGTCTCACCAACAGCACAACTTCCTCTCACAGCTCCTGACACCCACAGCCCACCTGACTAACTGGGAGGTTTTTATCTGGTTTCAGCCAGTCCCTGATTGGCTTCAGGTGTCCCAATTAGGCTAGCTGTTTCTACTCCTTTCTAGAAGGTTCTTAATTGGCCCCAAGTGTCTTGATTGGCCTGGAGTAGCCTTTGTTTGGCTATCCAGGGAACAGGGACCTGCACATCCTGAGACTAACATACCTGCCTTCCAGCACTCTCCTATATCCTTCTGGACTGACTCCATCACATAATGCATTAAAACACAGAATCATAGGACTGGAAGGAACCTCAAGAGGCCATCTAGTCCAGTCCCCTGCACTCATAGCAGGACTGGTTATTATCTAGACCATTCCTGACAGGTACTTCTCTAACCTGCTCTTAAACATCTCCAGTGATAGAGATTCCACTACCTCCCTAGGCAATAAGAGATTCCACTTATTCCAGTGTTTAACCACCCTGACAGTACAGAAGTTTTTCCTAATGTCCAACCTAAACCTCCCTTCCTGCAATTTAAGCCCATTGCAATCTTCCCTCACAGGTTGTTTTCCAGACCTTTAATCATTTTTTTTTGCTCTTCTCTGGACCTTCTCCAATTTGTCCACATCTTTCCTGAAATGTGGCATCCAGAATTGGACACAATACTCCAGTTGAGGCCTAATCAGTGCCGAGTCGAGAGGAAGAATTACTTCTCGTGTCTGTTGACTCATATCCAGCTTGTGGTCCACTGTGACCCCCAGATCCCTTTTCACAGTATTCCCTCCTAGGCAATCACTTCCAGTTTTGTATGTGTGCAACTGATTGTTCCTTCCTAAATGGAGTATTTTGCATTTTCCTTATTGAATTTCATCCTGTTTACTTCAGACCATTTCTCCAGATCATTTTGAATTTTAATCCCATCCTGCAAAGCACTTGAAGCCCCCTCGCAGCTTGGTATTGTCCGCAAACTTTATAAGTGTACTCTCTATACCATCATCTAAATCACTGATGAAGATATTGAACAGAACTGGACCCAGAACTGGTCCCTGTGGGACTTCACTCATTATACCCCTCCAGCATTACTGTGACATTGCAACATAACAACAGGGGAGAGAAAAAGACATTTCGAGAAATAGAAAAATAGGTCTGTGATGGGGTGCATTTGCTCTTCACTGGCCAAGAAAGGGTTAGTCCCACACTCTGGGTGGAGGAAGCCCCGCCTCCTCGCCCCTGCTTGGCATGCTCCAATTGGAGCAACAATATTAAAGGGAGCAACTCAGCTCCGGCTGCGCTGACTGCTGAGGAGGGAGGATGCACCTCGCAGGCTCCAGCCTGGGAGCTGCGGAAGCCCCAAACTGTGGAAGCCAGAGGGGCCAAGACCCAGGTGGATGCCCAAGCTCCAGCGGACACCCGAGGAAGGATGGAGCTGTACAGGCAGAGGAGCCCAAAGATCCCAGAGATGTCTGGATGCATAAGAGAAAGGATAAGAAGTAGCCCGGGGGACTAGTCGTGCTGGGTGGCATCAGTGTGTTTTGTTAGGCTCCTCTGACTCAGTGGGAGCACACTTGCTACTCCCAGGGCTGCATCCTGTCCCTACTGGCCACTGGGCCACACAGCCCTGTGGAGGAGGGCAGCCTTACTGACCCGGGCCATTGGGCCATACTTCCCTGGGGTGGGAGGAAGGAGACATATTGACTTTGGCCACCAAGCCACTTAGCCCATAGGAAAGATGACCATATAGACTTTGGCCATTAGACCACACTGCCCTGAGGATAAGGTAGGCAGGTGGACTTAACCGTGGGGCTACAATGCCCAGCCCTTGTCCAGTCTCAAAGGGGGAGAGGATGCACTTGCCCTGCAACAATGTCCATACAAAAAAATAAAAATTGGTAGGGGGCCTCAAGAAAAGATGTATTTTCTAAAGCTAGCTTTAATTAACTAGATTTTGAGTTGACAATGGCCCCGTAAGCCCTGGAACAGGAATGGTTTTATACAGGATTTTTAAAAAGCTTGATTCTGTAAAAGGTGTTGAGAACCCCCAACTCTCCCTGAAATGCAGGGAGGCCTGGTCTTCAGATCTTGCAGGAGCTGCTCAGCACTTTGGAATATTAGGCCTCGCAGGCTATTGGATCTCTCTAAAGAGATCAGAAGGGAACAAGAACTTACGTCTTAACACATTAAATCTGTTACACAGGCACACAGAACTGCTCAGTTCACCTAAGCAAATGGACCATACTTGCCCGTGGTGCATCTCCACTGACCTCATTAACGGGACTGATTATGGCCCGAGTTACTTTACTACTATACTGTACTAACCACGCAACTTCAGATTGTTTTATCATGTGAGTAGCTAGGAGGCCACACACTTTGTAGCTTGTATAAGCTGAACTCACTGCACACATCAAGGGTTCCTTGCATTCTTCCCAACAAGCAGCTCTCTGTGTGCCACCCTCCTATCCCCCACCATTTCAGGATCTCCATGAAACTCCCCCACCCGCTCCCTCTCCCTGGGACTCTGCATGTTCCCCCCCATTGCCCACTCTTCTACATGCCAGGGTCCCCAGTTTCCTCTCTGTCCCCCAGCTCTGTGCGCACATCCCATTCCCCTCCATTCCAGTGGCTGTGCATGCATCCCTACTCCTCCTTCCTCAAGTGCCAGGATCCTCCAATCTCTCCTCCAGCAGGGTTTCTGTGTCCCCTACCTCACACTCAGATTCCCCACTCTCCCTCATGTGCCAGGGGCTTTGTGCCATGCCCAGATTCTTCTCAACCAGCATTATTCTTTCTGCCTGGGAGAAAAGACAGCATGTCTCAACTCTACTGGGAGCGTAGGCAGAGCTGAAATAGGAATACTGTTATGCTAAAAGGAATATTGTTCTATTAAAGTATACTGTTATACTTCGTGCCATTAACCAGTTGTTTGAGCTATATACAATTGCAGAGGTGCTTGAAGCTGTGGGTGTGTTAAAAACTGATGGCCTTGTGCCCCCCTTTTCCCCAAAATCAGTAGGATTCTGCCCACTGATGCCTAGAACAGTCAGTGAAATTTTAGAATTGATAGGATGTGGCATTTAAAAATTATTACATTACATATAGACAACAGTGCATATGAGGTGAGTTGAATTTAAGGTCCACGCAAGTTTGGCCAAATATGATTTTTCAAGTTAATACATCAAAACGAACACATAAGATTTACTTTCTTTCTGTGGTAACATACATGTTGCCCTTTTCCCCACACCTAAGTTAATGTACTATAGTCAATTAAAAGGAAAATACCAAATAATTAAAACAGAAAGCACTTACTTTCTATTTGTGAGTGGAGGTCATTGACTATCACTTGTAGCTGCCCAATAGTCATATCTCTCAGGTCAGTGGGTTTTAAACTTCTTTTCATCAAGCATTCACTTATATGAGGCATATGTGGCAGCTAAAGGTAGATTAAAAGCCTTTTAGGTTATTATTACTTCAAATGATTTATATTTCTAAATAAAAATGACAAAAAATGTGATATTCCAAGTACTGCCCTCCCCTTCTCCCACCCCCTACCATGCACACTCTTTCATGTAGCCACAGAAAGCCCATTTACTGAGACTTCTAAAATGAAAACCTGTGATTAATGTTTAAGTCAACCTTTGAAAGGAAAGAACAAGGATGAATAAATCCTTTTAAGAGAAACTGTCACAAAAATAATCATCCTCCCTGTAGTCATAACCTTCTAGCTTCATCACTTCATTTCCCCCACAGATATCACTCCATAAAGGACCCAATACAGTGACCCATGTTGACTCTGCAACTACTGATTGAAATTTCATAGCTAAATCTCTGGATTTATATGCAGTTGTACATGGTAACTGCACTTCCCTTTGGCATATATGGATATTCCTGACTGAGCCATTTCTCAAACACTAAGAATCAAGCTTAAAACAAAGCGTATAGCCACTAGACTGTGTCTACATCATCACAATATAAATGCTGACGTGGCATTAAACTAGCAAGAGTCAACGTAAACAGAAAAATTCCTGAGAAAAGTCATCTAAAAAAGCAGCAGTTACCAATTACTGACAGATTTAAATTAAGATGCCATTTTAATTCTCTATCAGCCTTTAGGTTTAACACAGGCAGACAGGGTAGATGGATGAATGGTTAGCTTTACTTTTTTGCTGCTCTTCAGAGAGTGATTTATACAATATAGTACAGGAGAGATTTATTTGAAAACATACTGAACCATTTTAAATCTGGGATTAACTTTTTCATACATTATATTACTATATATGTTGGAACAATGATATATAAAGAATAAATGTAAGGTCTCACCTTTAAAATGTACATTCTACTTTCAAATACTTTTTTTGGGGGGAGGGGTTCTTTCCTTTTCTGCTTAGCAGAATTTTGTTTCTGTTGCATTTACTGGTTCTTCAATGACTAATTTGAACAGATTTGTGAATAGCGGTAGTAATGATTATATATTTCTCTCTTAGTTCTCTCTATACACACATTATACACACAATTAAAAATGAACAAAGTCTTATTAAAAAAGTTAATTCTCATTTAGTGTTAATGGGCAGATGCAAAACTATCTCCTAAAACAACATTTAAGCCTTTCAAAACGCTATTAAAAATTATGTGCATTTTATTTTTCAGCACACACAGAGATATTGTATATGAATAAATAGGACTTCATTTATGGGTAGCGCCATTGGCTGCAAAAACATCCTTTTGAAGTACACTGTACTGTCATTCCTTATTCCATTTCTGAATTTGAGTATCTTCATTATTCTGTCAAATCTTCTAAAGCAGTGATTCTCAACCTTTTTGGGATCAGGACCCCATTATAAATGTTGATGGGCTGTGGTAACCCAGTAAATAGTCAGGATGGAGGACCTGGGCTGGTTTTGGTCAGGTCTTGCCCGGCACTCACCCCACAGTAGCAGGTCCTGTTCTGTGGGTCTGGCTGGGTTTGGCTCTCCACTCCAATATTGCAACCTCTGGGGTTGCAGAGCCACTGAGGTTTGGCTCTGCTTCCCCTGGACAAACCTTGTGTGAGTGGACTTATCACCTGGCTCAAGGGGTTGCAGTGCCACTCACTCAAATTTGGCCTACTAGGACTCATCATCATCATGAGGGCTGGGTCAAATCTGACTGGTACCGGTACCCTAGAGATTGTGACACTTGGAACAGGGAGGCGAGCCCAGCCAGCCCCATGGGACAGGAGCCACAGGTTGAGAAACCCTGTTCTACAGTTGATAGTTTCCAGCTGAATAATCTTAGATAATTTTGTAGCAACCATGAGTTTCCTAAGAATCTCTCTCTCTGTCAAAGGCACTTATTAATATAAACAAATAGATACACAGATATGAACACACAACCTCAAACTTGTAAGACATAGTTTGGCTTCATTATTATAAAATACTAAGTATGGGTTTGACCCTGCAAATGTTTACTAGCAGGTTGTAGTGCTTGATCTAAATAAGACTACATGTGGCGGTAAGCACTGCACCCAATGAAATGTGTTTGCAAGATAGCACCTGAAAGCTACACCATTTATTCTATAGAATTTATTTTCCCTACTTTCTTGGACTGTAATGAGCACTAAAAATTATTTTAAGTGTATTTTACTCTTTGTAAATAAAACATCCTTTGTTCATGTAGTTTTGCAGATATATGGATGCACTAGTACAGAATTTGGATAATGAGAAAGAATTATTCTCAAGTGGTTCAGTATTCCAACAATAAAACAATAAATTATTGACATTTGGTGGTGATTGAAAATATACCGGCCTGTGATTGATACTCACAAGATCAGCTACGGGGGATTTTTTCCTGTTCTGCTTTTCCACCTCCACTTGCATTTTAGCCATTGGTTTTGCCATAGCCAAAGCCATTTTGGCTTCAGCTTGCAGTTTCTTTTGTCTAGTGAGAAAATCCATGTCATCTAGGGATTCGGATTCCTCTTCAGTAGTGTCTCTATCAGAGTAGGAGGAGCTTTGCTTGCTCTAGGAAAGTGCACACACATCAATTGTAAGTGTGTAATAACATTCACACTTTAAGAGAGACAATATTATAGGAAATTTCAGCTTTAAGCTTCAAAATTTTCATGTATGCAAGTGGTGTGATTTCTTCAGGGGGAATGAAGATAATTTGAATTTTATTTATTTGCTCAACAAAATGATTTTTAAATATCAAAAACCATTTTTCCAAGACAGGAACACTTAAATGCTAATGGTAACTTGAGTTTTAGTTAGGAAGAGAACCTGCAATATCAGTGAGTGTTTGAAGGGAGTGGATTGACTCAAACTCTGGGAAATCCCAGTAAGGCTTGGAGGCCTTTGTGTATTGTTAATATAGGGGGAAAGAGGTTTCAGAGTAGCAGCTGTGTTAGTCTGTATCCGTAAAAAGAACAGGAGTATTTGTGGCACCTTAGAGACTAACACATTTATTTCAGCATAAGCTTTTGTAGGCTATAACCCACTTCATCGGACGCATAGAATGGAACATACAGTAGTAAGATATATATGTATACACACACACACACACACATATATACACACACACACACACATATATACACACACACAAAACATTAAAAGGTGGAAGTTGCAATACCAATTCTAAGAGGCTATTTAATTTAGATGAGCTATTATCAGCAGGAGAAAAAAAAACCTTTTGTAGGGATAATCAAGATGGCCTATATCAAAGAATTGACAAGAAGGTGTGAGGATACTTAACAGGGGGAAATAGATTCAATTTGTGTAATGAACCAGCCATTCCCAGTCTCTGTTTAACCCTAAATTGATGGTATCCAATTTGCAAATTAATCCCAGTTCACTGGCTTCTCGTTGGAGTCTGTTTTTGAAGTTTTTCTGTTTTAAAATTGTCACCTTCAAGTCTGTTGAAGTGAAGTCTGTTGAGTGATCAGGGAGGTTGAAGTGTTCTACTGGTTTTTGAATGTTATGATTCCTGATGTCAGATGTGTGTCCATTTATTCTTTTGCATAGAGACTGTCCAGTTTGGCCAATGTATATGGCAGAGGGTAAAAGAGGGAATTTTAGCAGATCTGCTAATTTCCTTGCTACAATATTGTTCAGAAGGAAAGGGGGTGGGACACTGATGCTGCTCCATGCCATTCCCTTCCTTACTGTTACCAGCCCTTAAAAGGAGGGAATTTATTCACATACCTAGCACATCTGAGCTACCTAGAACATGCAGTTTGTTGTAGCCGTGTCGGTCCCAGAATATTAGAGAGAAGGTGGTTGAGGCAATATCTTCTGTTGCATCACTCACCAACAGAAGTCGGTTCAATAAAAGCTATTATCTCACCCAACTTGTCTCTCTACCTAGAAATAGTTTACCAACTGCAGCCAGTAGTGAAAATATTTTTACAGATAATCAAGGACTGTTCTTAAGTTTTTGTAACCATCTTGTTATCTTAGCAAGCTTCTTGTCTGCTTATATCATTGCCAGTTTATGACTTTTCCCATTCACAACTTAATTTATACCCATCTTAACTATATTAAGAATGGCACATGCATGTCCTAAAGAATGATTTTAAATGATAGAAGCTCACATACATACTTGTTCTTTAAAATCTTTTTATTTTTTTTCACTAAGGCCTTTTATGAAACTAGTTATCAGACCTACCATTGGAGACAAAGGCGTATCCAAGCTTGTTTCAGTTTTGCTGTCATCGGCATCGCTATCCTTGTCACTACCACTGTCATTTACAAAACAAATCTGCAGGTTCATCCCACTTTGTAGCCTGGAGCGGGGAGGAAAGGGACAGGTGTTAGCATGCATTCTCTCTCTCTCTCTCTCCAACAAATCCCAAGTATTGTCACCAGCAATCACTGTTGCTTAACAAGATGTGCTAACATATTAGCAAATATAGGAGCTCTGATCTAAATCAACACTGAAGGTTTAACTGTCTCTATCCACATATCCTTCTGGGAGCCAGATATATTTCTAGCAGAAAAGAAAATGCTAGAGTGCCTTAAGCACAAGATATTTAACTTTTAAACAATGCCGTCAACTTGATTTTTTCTTCAGTTTGTGTAAAAACAAAAAGTGTTACAACTAGTTTGTTTTTTTTAATGAAAAGTATTTGTTTTTAGACATAATGAACATTCCTCATGATATTATTTGAAACCTAAACATTGCAGCACTAAACTTGAAAGTGAAATTGACTATAAACAAAAGTGTAATTGACTTAACTGATTCTCAGTGTTGAAGAGGAGAAATATACAAAGAGTAAACAAGGAGCACAGAGTCAAGTAAAATTCATTCATTTTTAATAAATCTAGGGTGTTCTTAGGAACATAGCTAAAGCAATATATTTAACAAAAACAGCCTGATCCTCTGGTGTGGCGTGGCTGCTTTGCCTTGCAATGCTCTTGAAACTTATTATTATTATTATTAATTTGCATTACCAAAGTGCCTAGGAACCCCAGTCTTGGACAAGACCCCATTGTGCTAGGCTCTGTACAAACACAGAGCAAAAATTAAGCTGAGGAGTTGGTGGATCCAACACTGGAAGGGAGACATCAGTACAAGAGAGATCCTCTGATAGCCCAGAACCCACATAGAAGCTCTTGTGCTACTCCCCATCCCTGTTGCTGGGACAGTCTCCCCTTCATGCACTGATCTCCAACAACGAGAAGTTAAATCCCCATATTCAAGAACCAACTCAACAGCAAAGCCAGGAACAGAACGCAACTCTTCTAACAGAAAGTCTTGTGCTCTTCTAGGGCAATACTGAAACACAACAGCTGATTTTAAATTGGAGTTACTGTGTTTCAGTTAAAAAGCTCTCCCAGTCAGTAACAGTACTGTGCTTTTGCTGCCATCTGTTGTTGTATTTTAGTATTACTAAAAGCTCTACATAGTTTGTCATTACACTTTTCTTGCTAGAAAACATACAGTTTGTAATATAATGCACAACTGCCACAGTGAAATGAGATTCATTTAAGTGTTTAATTTAAATTATTCCTATTAATGGCTTTAGTCTGACTGCCTTTCAGACCATCTCCACCTAGTCATTCCCTTCCACCCCCACTCCTTGTGTGTGTGCTATTATTGTAAACTCTTTGGGGGCAGAAACTGTCACACATAATGTGTTTGTACAGTACCAAGGGACTGGATCTCTGTTCACAACTGCAGCCACTAGGTGCTAATGGGATACAAAGTAACAGATGTGCCTTAACTGGCAAAAGGAGGCAAGGACCACTGTCGGCCTTTCTGACTTTCTGTGCTATGAGAGATTTGCCCTGTCCAAGAACACCCACCCTCATCTGTCAACTGAGTTTTTCCCCAATTTGATGACTTAGAACAACTCTGGGTGGTGTGGTTTCAAAATGCAGATAATAAGGCAGGTCTGTGTGTTGGGGAGGGGGGGAATTAATAGTTCTAACGCTGAGCTTTGCCCCACTTTTGCACCTGACTAAATCTGTCAGGTGAATTTTAGAAGCAGCATATGCATGCCTTAACTTTATCAATCTTTAATTCGAAGATTCATGGAGTTTAAGGCCAGAAGAGACAATCAGATCATCTACTGTAGGGGTGGGCAAACTTCCAGCCCGCGGGCTCCTCCTAACTGTCTCCTGAGCTCCATCTGGGGAGGCTTCTCTGTCCCCTCCCCTGCTGCCTCAGCATGTTGGGAACAGGGGCATTGGATAGAGCGTGGGAGTCGCAGGGGGCCTGTCAGGGGGTGTGGGTGTGGATAGGAGTTGGGGCAGTCAGGGGACAGGGAGGTTGGATAGGTGGTGGGGTCCCAGGGGGGTATGGATAGGGGTGTGGGGTCTCGGGAAGGGGCAGTCAGGGGACAAGGAGCGGGGGGTTGGATAGGTTGGAGGTTCTGAGGGGGGCAGTCAGGGGGCAAGAAATGGGTGGGGGTCAGATACTGCGCAGGGCCAGGCTGTTTGGGGAGGCAACAACCTTCCCTACCCGGCCCTCCACACATTTTGAACCCCGATGTGGCCCTTGGGCCAAAGAGTTTGCCCACCTCTGATCTAGCCTGACCTGTGCACTTTATTGATATTGCATAATGTTTTTATTAGAATATCAGCTGTACTAAGTCAAATACCTTTCAAAAGTCTACATACATCACATCTGCCGTTATTTTTATCAACCAAATTTGTAATCTCATCAAAGAATAAAAGATGTATTTTCCAGAAAGCCACAGTGACTGCCCTTAATTATATTACTATCCCTTACTTCTTTACTGGTTGAATCCTGTATCAGCTTTTCCATTATTCTTCTTGGGATTGATTTCAGGTGAACCTGCCTATAGTTACCTGGGTCATCCCACTTGCCCTATTTGAATACTGGCAAGACATTACAACTCTTCCAGTCTTCTGGAAATTCCCTGGTATCCAAGATTTATTAAAAATTAAAACCAGGGCCAGAGATCACATCCACCAATTCATTTAGGACTGTTAGGTGCAAGTTAATTTAAGATTAAAGTTTATATATAAAACAACATCTGCCTACCCCTCTCCCAGCAAACATCCAAAACTTTCTAATTAGACCCAAGATACACAGCAAAACTAAAAATTCTGTAGGGGATGTTTCTCCTTTTTAAATACAGGGAAGTATGTGCACAAATTTCCATGCCTCAAAATGAGAATGAATCCTCTAGCTGTGGCCATTAGGATATAAGAGCTCTTATAGCATCAAAAATATCCAGAGGAGTTTTCAGAAAGCGTCAAAAGGAAAACAGGAGAATTGCCTGGACAGAGTGAAATGAGACGGCATTTAAAACCACAGGAAATCTTCTTAGCACCACTTTGTTTCTGTGGGAATGCAGACGCACCTTCTTTTAGACTAAAGCCTGTAATTTCTTTACATTCCCACTAGAGGTAGTAACCAAGAAGGCTACACAGGCAAAAGTATGACACTACAGTTAATGGTTTAAGAGTGCACTTTGGAAAGCATTTAAAAATAGATTGAAGTTTCCAGGTAGATCCGATTGCCTTCTAGCTTGACTGCTGCTGTGCTGATGGTCTCTGCATATTTCACTAACTTTAGTTTCACTTTGAACTTTTACAAACAAGACTTATAAAATTCTCAATGGCCTATTATGTGAACACTATCTTTCAGAGAGGCAAGGAGCTCTGTCACTCATTCCAATTGCAATATCCCATGCAAAGGCAGATCCCACTGCAATCCCTACATGTAAAGGGCTTAAGACTGCTCTGTCCATGCACTCTCAGAGGTGCAAATCATTACAAAGGAGATGGGGGAAGAAGCTGAGAGAGTGTCTCCTGAGCTACAAATACTTCCTTAATGTTTCGAGCCCCCTCATGGAGGATGGAAGTTTTTCGTAGTTATCTCAATCAGAGGTGCCTACTGAGTAGGTAAAGAATTGTGCAGGTTTTCCCCATACTCCCCATATTTTCCTATCCTACTCTTAAAATTAAGGACTGCTGTACCCTGAAAGAGTTGAACTTGATTTACAGACACTGGGGTGTCTGGAGAGGAATGAGTCAGATTTAAAGAAAGCTAGTTTCTATGCCCAAACATTGCACATGCTTTTTCTGTTCTTCCCAGACATATGTAGTTTCCATAAGGAAGCTGCGATTTGAGAATTATTCACAATTCGTATTTCACTAAGAATTTCAAATAAGAGGGGGAAGTAAACATATCACTACACACTCAACATAGCATAACTCACAATCACAGGCTCTGAGGCGTGTCATTCTTCATTCCTTATTCCCAGCAGATTTGCTTATATTCTATTTAGTGGGAATGGTCAGTAGAATGTCATTTTCCATTTATTTTAATGGCTCTTTTGATGCACTATTAATATGTAACATAATTATAAATAATTGCACACTGACATTATGTTACATGAGGTTTTCCAATGGGTTTTAGGCATAAAGAATGAATTACTGCTACCCAGGGAAACCTGTAACACCATGCATTATTTTACTTTGCTTAATATTGTATTGTTCAGAAAGGGAAACAGATATAACATGCTGGTTTGCTCAACTCCGACGCCTTTAAATGGCACACCCTGAGCATCTCAAAAACACAAACAATAACTGAAAATGCACACAGTTCAGGTTAGAGAATAAAGAACTCACATGGGAGATAACCTAAAACTAGATTCTATTGATTGTGAATATTAAGAAGAGCTGTATTGTTCAGGGCAGATTAAAGTGCTACACAGATTTAAAGAAAGGACTGACTACTAGGTTTAGCAAATGATTACACTGAGAGGGGAATTTACAAAATTGAGAAACTCAGCTGGATTCTCCCGTCCCCCCAAAACAGCCTCCTGTTAGGATACATGGCCGGAAAACACAGAAAATAAGAAGCTTTTTCAGATGATGATTTTTCAGATGTGTATATTGTCACGTCTCCTGTGGGCTGGTGCAGCTCAGTTTGCATGGAGAGCTCTTCAGGGTTTTTATTTTTACGCCTGCATACATTTCTACCAGCAATGGCCATTCATATCTTATTCATAACACCTAAATAAAACTCTAGAGTAATAAAATGTTAACATGGACAAATGCCTTTACTGCCATTATTTGCTCTCACAGTGAACATACCTCAGAACTCTAAAACAACAGGAGACGAGATTTCTTGTTACCTTAGAGCAGCAGTGGCCTAAGAATTCCCTACATTGCACACATACAAGTACAGTGTATTTTTAAATTCAATTTAACAAAGAAAAAAATAAATGTATCAAATAAAAGTTGCATTGAATGCACATTCATGTCATGACAGTAGCTATCAAAACCAAAAAGTTCAGTAATGAAATGCTCCTCACTGCACTCCACAATGGGATTCAGCCTTCAACAATACTGTCATTTTCATTATTTTCTGCCACAAAATTCTTGGAATATATTTCATAGTGAACGGTAATGTATCCACCACACTATTATTATGTATTATTTGTACTACAGTAGTGCTTAGAGGCCACAGCCAGATTAAGGTCCCAGTGATCTAGGCGCTAGAGAGACACTTAAGACACTGTAGCGAGTGAATGAAACAGCAGGGCCACAGTAACATGAGCATGTGCAGAATTTCTAGGCACAGGAAGGTTTTTTTGTTTGCTGCTAACAGACAACTTTCATAATCTGCATTTTTGTTTTGAAGTTTTGTCTGAGAATTTCATACTCTTGAAAGATGACAGATTAACAGCCCAGGCTATTCACTCTTGTATTCATTCTTAGAACAGGTACAGTGTGAGCCACAGTGGTGCAAGCTTCCCTATATGACACAGTAAATATGTCTAAATCCTGATGTGGAGGGACCATCTCAAGAGGTAAAAGTCAGTCTCCATATCCATTCAATATTTGGTCTGTCTGCTGAGATTGCAAAGAAGACTGCCAGTTGGTGCTAATTGCAAGTGGTAGTTTTTGCCATATGGACAGCTGTTCAATAGGAATTAGCTCATTTGACAAAGGCCATTAAAAAGAAATAAAATCATCTTCTGGTCACTAACAACCTGAGAGGGATTCAAACTGGTAAACTGAAGAGGAAAGAATATGTATTTCATGTTGCCAGCTCAGAATAATTTTTGTAGGGATTCATAACTTCTGTAAAAACTTTATGAAATTACAGAGTTTGAGATACATGAATCACAAACTTCTCACTGGAAAATCCTATTTCTTTCCAAATCAGTTTTTCGTATATGCAAACAATGCATCTTACACACAAATGTTGATTGAATAAAGAGTGGGGGGAATACAAGAGCTGTACATAGGGCTTTGGAGCGGAGCCCAGAGCTGGAGCACGGAGCTGCAGGTTTATGCCCGGAGCTGGAGCGGAGCAATGCAAAAATTTGATTGCTCCAAATATCTGTCTGGACACATGTTGTGCTATATTCACTACCCATATAGTAAAGGGCTTTTATTATGTTTTTGTTTTCTACATACCATATTCTTTCTCAATATGAAAGAATTCCTATGAAGATTCCTCCACCCCCATATAACAACCACCAATGTGTTTCAAAGTTCTGACCAGTGTATAAATATTAACAAAATTCATTGGGTAACTTCACTTGGTACATCTGTCAAATTCTGCTTGCACACTGTTAATTATACCTGTTGTATAATTAGAAGATAGGGATTACTGGCTTTGCTTTAAAGGAAAGTAGTTATTAAACAAAGTCAAATTGTTTTTCTTTTCAATTTATTTGAAGTTAAGCTTGATTTTATAATTGTAGCCTCTCACAAATAATGGTTAGTTCTCTCCTGCTTTTGTGCATCTCTAAGATTTTGTCTCTTGCCACACTCTGGAAACATGAACATTTTTACATTTAACATGAGAGTCCTTTCAGAAACTTCCTAAATGAGGTTAGCTGTTATGGAGAACAACTGGTTCATCACTATCTGGGTAAACATACATCTGTGGAATATTTGGAAACTTATTGCAGGTTTATATAATGGGACTGTCATTTTAGTATAAACATCAAACAACTTGATAGTGAAGTATGAGAACAGAAAGAGCCAGATCCACAGATATGGTAGATGTCCACACATAGTGCAAGCTAAAGGTGGCTTAAAGATTATCTTTCCATTCTGTACATCTTTTCAGGGATGATTCCCCTTAACTGAGAGTATGGTTACACTTACAAGATTATAGCACTATTGGTTATAGCATGGCCACATTTGCGGCACTTAATACGGCATTAAGAGCAGCGCATTAGGACAGGTATCCCAGCATTGAGCTGGGTGCAACGTGCTTTTTAAATGAGGGAGGTGAGGGGGAACATGTTGTGTGTATGCAGAGGGAGAGAGCCAGTGGTTTTTCCATTCTTCTGAAAGCCTGTCAGCAAGCCTCCATTCACAGAGGGCTTTGTTTTCACACAGGCTCCCTCCTTAAACATTTGCATTGCTTATTTGCCGAGTTAAGAGAGAAACTCTAAAGAGGTACTTCCGCATTCCTCCAGCCGAGTTCAAAAGAAAGGGAAGAGACGTCAATTGCTTTAAATGGCTCTACGCATCTCAAGAGATCACTTGTAGCGCAGTGGGTGTCCACATTCTTTCTGTGTGTCCACAGCAGCTGCACTACAGCCCTTATTCCCCATGCGGAGGTGGATTACCAGGAGTGCTATAACTCCACGGTTATAGCGCTCTACGTGACTTGCCAGTGTGGACGGGGAGGAGGTTATAGCACTCCCGGGGGCTTTATAGCACTATAAAGTACCAGTGTAACCATGGCCTAAGATAGAACAGGCAGATGGCTGCTTTAACTTATGCCAGCTGTAAACAGATTTAGGATGCCAAAACAATGCAGAGGCATATTTGCCTCTCTCTCTGCTCTGCCCATGCCCTCTTCCCCCTGATGTGTGTGTAACTGGGGGAGAGTGAAATGACACATGAGCTCATGTATTGGCTCTGCATTGCTGGGTCAATACCCTTACACTGCAGATATCCCTCCAGGGCCAATTATACCAGCACTAGAGCTAGTTTATACTGGGGGCATGGTGAAATCAGCTGCAATTCTCAGGAGAATCTGGCCCATAGGATTCTCTCGCTGTTCCCTCTGGATTTAAAATTATTTGTAAAAAAATTACAGATGCCTTATGAAGAAAGGCTTTCTTTAAAAGATCCTTTTATACTGCCAGTCAATATTATTTTTTTACATTGGTGGGTCTTTAGGAGGAGTTTGATGAAGTCTGGGTGCACCCTGGGGTCACAGGAGGCTGTTCCACGCACACAAAAGGCAGCATCAAGCCATACATTGGAGAAGATCAAAGAGACATCACTGAATGATCAAAAGCGGTCATCTGAGCTCCTCTACCATGGAAAGCAATAGTGAAAATACACTGCTCAGAGCACCTGAAAGTTAAAACCTGGGTCTCTCCAACTGTATGGCTCTGTGAAATATTGTCGTGGAGGATAAAGTAAACTCTGTAGCAGCCAGATTCCAGTTCATTAAGGACTCTGTAGATTAGGAACGGGCTTTGAATACTTATGAGAAAGGGAAGCTGGTACTTTGCGGAACATTCAGTACGCATCTGTTGCTTGTATGTCATGTGTCCACATCATTCTTTGTTGCTCATGAAGTGCACTGCTGAGAGTTGCACTAGCTTAAGACTTCTGGTGGTGGCTGTGTTTAGTTCCAGGCTGAATGAGCTGGATAAATCTAACCTAGAGGAGATGAAAGCATAGATCATCATGGCTTGACTCTATCCAGAAAGGAAAGGGGATACAGTGTCCTGGCTAAAGGAAGATGCTACCATCACCTTCAGGAGTAGTGACTTCAGAATGATTTCAAGGCTGCACATCAAACTGATGATACCCTGGACAGCTGGTGAGCATATTGGCAATTTCCTGGATATATTTCCTCTTTCTACTATCACAACACTCGCTCTTAGACTGACCATGAAATCCGGTTGTTTTATCCAGGCATTGGATATCTTGATGACAAAAAAAAGCCCAACAGTTAAGTTGGCAGTACAAGAGTTGAGTTTCATCCACATATGGGTGGCACATGACTATGTGACATTTCATGATCTCTGAGTGACCTTATAAGATGTTCAAGGAGAGAATAATAAGCCTTCTGGAACTTTCGTGGTTGGGGCACAGATGAGGAAGATCAAAAAAAAAATGCATTTTATTAACTATAGGAGAAAGTTTTACAACAGAGAAGACAAAGGAAGGTTCATACTGTTGCTTTCTTTAAATATTAGAAAAATCAGAAAATATAACAGAGATTTCTTATTTTGTGCTGAAAATGTTCCTAAATGTATGCGTTCTGATTTGAAACAAATATTGCATAAACATATTATATTAGATTCATAATGAGCGTTTTGATAAATGTATTTAGAAAAACCAGAAAACTAAGTTGTTCCCGAGTTAGTATGGAATGAATGTATCATTATTTTACATACTGAAGAGATGTATATGGCCAAGAAGAATGCCTTTATGTGGGAGTAATTTGTAACTAAGCTCTTATATATCAAATGCATAGTTTAGTTTAATAAAGAAAAAAAAAGAACAGGACTACTAATTTCTGCAACCTTATCTTCTTCCACGTCCTGACCAAATTCCCTGGTTTCCTCTATTGGATTATGCCTACTTCAGTCCCAGATCTGGAAGCATTCATGTGTGTTCCTTACATTTAACTCCTCACATACAAAATACCTACTAAACAACAGTACATCCAAACAGATTAACCAATGCAATATATTTCTTTCACTCTCCCGTTTTCTAATGACATACACAAACCAAGACCATTCAGGTACTGTTTTTGAGAAGGCACATACGTAGCTGGATCTATGCTGTAATAATACTATCTCTATTGCCAACTTCTTGCACACCTTCAGGCAGATAGCATTGTTCACCTTTAGCTAGGGGAAGGGGGGAAGAGCTGCAACATTCGCATTGTCCAGACTCATGCTATTAATTGCAACATTTGCTTGTGCTGATTATTTTATTTTGGGTTTGTTCAGTAACAGCAGCAGCAACAATAAGAACAACAAAAGGACAGGTCAGATAGATCAGCTTTGGAATTAAAACCAGAATATTGTTTGCTTGGATGACAAATAACAGGTCATTCTATCTCTGTTCTGCTATGTTTTCATAGCTAATCAGTAACTTGATCCTGCAAGGTGCTGAGTGTATCCAATCCCACTGGAGTCAGGGAGATTTGAAGGTGTTCAGGGATGTTGAAGGAATGAATTGAAAGTTCTGTTCCCCACTGCCATATAGCCGAACACTTTAAGGTGGAAGAATTCAGCTCTGTGTAAAACCCTTTGCAACAATAATTATCTCTGTCAGCAGGACAGGCAAGACAGAGCCATTTATTATAGAATTCTAAAAATTAAAGAGGTAAATTACAGGTTAGGCCACCTACTCCATCTTCAGCAAATTTTTTTTGTTTTTTTTTAAATTATTCACAACAAACTAACCTGACAGATACCAAATTTGTGTGGAACCTAGGAAACCATGGATCTAAACTGAGGGCGATTGAAAGGTATGGTTGCCACTAAAAATCTCAGGAGGCAACCAGAAGAGAAAATGAAGCCTTCAAACATCAGGGCCTCCCTCAATATTCTAATGAGTTTCTCATAGGACTAAAGATACAATACACTACCCAAAGCCTCATATTAGTTTTTTCCTTCCTTAGTCCCACATATTCCCCTTTAAATTCACTTTGATGCTATGCCACATTTATATTCCTATAAATATTGGGAATGCTCACTTTGCCATTTTACTTACCGAGAAGAAAGGCTTGGCTTGCCACTTTTGCTGCAGCTGGTATAAATTCCTGGGCCATCATCAAAGAAACTTCCAAGTGCCAATTTCTGCCTGATCGATTCTCTCTCATTTTTCTGAGCCTAAAAGTGCAGGTAGACAAAATATTAACCCATCAGTGATAAAAACACATTTCAGTATTCAAGCTGACAACAGTACAGAATTAGCATTTACGGTATTGTAACACTAGACAAGCAAAGTTAGAAACCCACCACCACAATGAGGACATTTCAAAGGCTTTGTTTTAAATTAAAAATCTCCTTTCAGTTACCACTGATGTACATACACTAATTATCTCAGCTTTGTTTACCTCAAGCTTATCTAACCCACTTAGCCTCAATGCTTTAAAGAGCAGCTTCTTCATTTTTTCCTCACATTGACTGTCGCTCAAGGACCTAGTCTCCAGTGGAGATGATGATAAATGAGGATGAAATGGTGGTTCTAGAAAAGAGGTACTGAAGGAAACCAACCTATTAAGCCAAATAACTCATTGTAAACCTAGAAAATTACTGTATTTACCCTATTACTTGGATTATGGACTCATAATATTTTAAGGAAGTTTTTCCAAGATATTAGCAAAATACTTTCATATTCAGCTAACAATAAACAAATATCTGTTCAAAAGGAAGCTGCAGCTATTGTAGAAAAAAGAGAATGAAATCATTGGATCATACATAAGTATATAAACATGTATTAACTTTCTTAAACATGCAAATGAAGAAGACAGTTTCATAAAAAGTACATTTTCAGATTTAGATGATTATTATTAATAATAATATAGTGGTTGTGCCAAAAATATAGGCAGTGTGAAAAGACCTTTTTTCTGTCTTAGAGAGCTTACATTCTTACTTTTTTATATATGAACTGACACAAAATAATTGCTGGAGCAGAATAGAACAAACATCTGGAAAGTAACCAAACCAAGGGTGGGCAAACTTTTCGGCCCGAGGCCACATCGGGTTTATGAAATTATATCGAGGGCCGGTTAGGGAAGGCCCTGCCCCCAATCCAGCCCCCTCCCACTTCCCGCCCCCTGAGAATCCCTGACCCATCCAACCCCCCCCGACCTTGTCTCCTGACTGCCCCTTCCACATACCCCTAACCACTCCCCACCCAATTCCCCTGCTCCCTGTCCCCTGACTGCCACAACCCCTATCCACCTTCCCACCCCCAACCACCCCAGAATCCCATCCCAACCAACCCACTCTACTCCCTGACTGCCCCCTCCAAAGCCTCCACCACCACCCTGGAACCCCCCCATTTCCCCTTACCATAGCTTCTGTGTGTGTGGGGGAGCCGAGCTCTGCCCGCGCAGGGTGGCTCTGGAGGAGAGGGGGGAGTGCACAGCCCCGGCTCCCAGAGCTCTGCCTCTACGGCGCGGCTCTGTGGGGACGGGCCAGTGGGCAGCCCTGGCCCCCAGCGCACTCCCCGCGCCGCTCCAGGAGAGGAACCAGCACACGGCCCCAGGCCCCAGAGCGCTCCCGGCCCAGCTCCGGGGGAGGGGCCAGCGGACAGCCCTGGGCCCCAGTGCACTGCCCCTGCGGCGTGGCTCTGGGGGAGGGGCAAGCGCTGCCCCTGAGGCGCGACTCGGGAAGAGGGCACAGTATCCTGCTGCGGGCCAGACGGGATGGGCCCGCGGGCCGTAGTTTGCCCACCCCTGAACCAGACTGATCTGAACTGAATTACCACAATCCAATTTTATGTTTCTTTTTCTGTCTATATTTTCTTATGTTATTGTTTCTTCTCCAAACAATTTATTCAAGATACATATATAATGACTACCCTTTAGGGGTTTTTTAAAATATTTTACATTTAAAAAAATTAAGCTACAAAGTGCTTTAAAAATCACCAATCAATGGCTGTAGACTTAGTTTTATATTTGGACTGAACCGATCAATATTCAGTAAATTAAAACGTTATTTATGTTTAGTATTAACAAAATACTGTACCAGAGGGCCATAAATAATTGTGCATCAACACTGACAGCAAAAATACGTAGGAAGGCAAAGGACTAATAGAAAGAACATGTTCAGCCTATCAACTGCTCTAAGACAACACACAATACATGCTGTAAAATATGTAATAGACAAAACAAAAGTATACTATGAAAGTCTGGGTTTACTTCTGATGATGTCATATAAATGCAAGTGTAATTAAAGATAAAGTACCTTTCTGATTCTATGTGGTAATATAAAATTACATGCAAATTTTTTTAAGCACAAAAGAGCCAGATCATCATGATTTAGTTATGGCCTCAATCCTGGATACCGATTTTACACTATTATATCATCAGTTATATTGTCAGACTCTTAGCAGAACTTGATCTTCATTGGAGACCTTGACTGTCCTCTCTTATCACAATCTGACAAGTATGGCCAACTTTCTACTGTGTGAAAACTGGATAGTGAGCGCTGAGAATCTCTCCCGCCTCCTGCTCCACCTCCTTCCATCAAGGCTCTGTCCCCTGCTCCTCCTCTGCCCCTATTGCTCACTGCTCTCTCCACCTCCCTCCCCTGCCAGCTGATCAGTGCTGTAGGGGTAGGGGGTTTACAGGAGGAAGGGCGGGGGAGCGGGAGCCACAACAGGAGAGGGGGAGCCTCACTCCGGGGTGGGGTGGGTAACTGGAGAAGGACGGGGGAGGGGGAGCCACAACTCCAGAGGGAGGGGAGCTGCAATCCGGGCTGGGGTGAGTGGGGGCAGGATTGGAGAGGGGAAGCTGCACTCAGGACAGAATTGGGAGCCACCAGTACCTCTCTCCACTGGAGCTGTTACTGACTGTTCTTCTAGACTCCAGCAGCAGCTACTGCTCTTCCCACCTAGCACCCCCACAAGGCAGAGGCCAGTTACTGCAAGTAACCAGACTTCCAGTGTCCGGTCAGCAGTGCTAACCGGACTCTGCCAGTTTCCCTTTTTCTCTGGATTTTCTGGTCGAAAACTGGACTCTTAGCAATCCTAAATCTAACCTCCCCCCCCCCCCCAAAAAAAAATTATAGGCAGGCCTGCAGGCAAAACCTATAATTAAAGTTGTCTAGCATTTTCATTTGTAAGTCCCAATTTTCAAATGTTTATAATTTAGCCAGACTAACTGTTCTGGCTATAATTGTCCATGTTTGCTTCCTTCCTCAGACTGATCTTATATATGTTTATTTTAGCTTCAGCAAAAATGGTTTAGTCATTTCAAAGAATAAGTTTACGCAAAAATGGGTAGTTTTGCTAATACTACTTTTTCTTCCCAACTGTTTCTTATTTGTTATTTTATTACCTCTCCCTGGAATTATCTGAAAACCAAAATACTTTTGATAGCTAGTGATGCCATGGGCAACTTCACACACAAAACTTCCCTCGTTATAATAAAAATATATGCCCTAGGACTATATTCTTTTGCAGCCTCCAACAATTACTAGTAGTCCATATCCTGCGCTTGATTTTTATGTCAAACCTTCATGGACTTCAGAGAGTGTCATGTGATAAAGAATGGCTGGATATAGCCTACGGCACTTTTTCCAACATAAAACTCTGCACTGGGTTTCTAATTGTAGCAGCATACCACTACTGCCAACTTTGGAGAACAGTATTGGGGGGAAAAATGAGAGGAAAGACTTGAGGATGATTATCCAAAGTAAAACTTCAACAATCTCTTCAACTAATGAATGAAATACTAATTTTTTGAGGACAAGGAATGTATTTTTAAATCTCAATGTTATTTTATTATATTTTACTTCATGCAATGAAATGCTATGCTAGACTATGCAAATGATACCAGTTAACTGTCTCTCTAGTGATCAGTGCATTATACATTTAGTTACAGCAGCTAAAAAGGCAGAAAAGAAAGTCTGTTTCACACACTACCAGCCAGATAAAGCAAAGCTGTTCTTTAGATTCTAATTCCTTGATTGTTTGTCTTACTGTTTGTAGCTGACGCCACATTGTCTGTTTTGAAGCAATTACATTAATCCCTCAGCATCAGTGAAACCTTCTGTCTAGTGAATTCGAATAGCACCATTAGTAGCCCTCATTAATGAATAAACCTAGATTTGATGCTCACTATGTACTATTCTCTAAAATTACTGTAATTTATAGTTTTTCATTTATCCAGTATATAGCTTTTCTATCCAAACATGATGAAGTAACAAACTGCAGCACAAAACAAAAATCAATAGCTTTAAAAGCACATTTACTGAATTTAATAAGCTGGAATATTAGTTTTCAGTACACCAAAAATGCTGATACCATAAAGTAAGCCACATCAAATAATTCCTTGATTAGATTTTTCATGCAATCTACTACATGCGGAAGATGCTTGCACCCCTAATCTCCCTCAGCATTTTTTAAACTAGAAAAATGTCAGTTTGAAGAGCAAATCAAGATGTGAAGAAGGCACTCACTAAAGAAACAATGTACTATATATCAGACGGAATTGGCCCACAGGCCGTAGTTTGCCCACCCCTGGTCTAAAAGGACAGCAGAACTTTTGTAAATGTAGCTGTTACCTAGGAGAACGCAAATGCTACATTTCACTAATATCATGAGCTGTTTTGCCTTCTATCCCATCACCTAGACTTTCACTAAGCAAAACAGATTTGAATGAATAATTCCAAAATTGTAAGTGCTATAAATAAATAGCGTTATAATTCTGCACACTACATCCTGCCACTAGACCAGCTCCTAAAGGAAAAGGAAAAGTTACATAATCTCTTCCTTCCACATCCATTGTAAGATCTAATTTTAATCACAGGAATAGAACTGTTTGATTTTTATTTTTTCTTTTAAACAACAATACCAAAAATATTTACAAGAACATAAAAAAAAAGACATGGGGAATTCATCAGTATATAACAAGGTCTAGCACAGACCTCATGAATTAATCAGTGGTTGGGGAATTGATCATGTGTGACTAAGTTCCTAAAAACCTTACTGAGAGTTAAGTTTCAAGGCCAGTTTGCCTAAACCAGTGAGGTTTCTGTGGTTTAGTCAAGGAAAGGAAAATGAGACTCTCTACATCTAAAACACTAATTTCAAGTAAGTTTACACTGAGAGAAGTGCCCAACTTTCCTCAGTAAATTAACAACTAAAATGCCATGGAGAGGCCATCATTTTGACCCTCTGTGATCAGATTCTACCATATCACATCTATATACTTACTGCTTTTTAAAATATATATGAATTACAGCTTTGTTGTTTACTGACCCACACATTTACAATTTGTTTTCTTAATAGTCCCCTATCTTTCCCACAAGAAAATATAAAAACAAAAAACCTCTTACCCCTCTTTTAACCTCACTGCAAAAACTTCCATTTACCACACTTGTCCCAGCCATTTACCATCTGTTCTTGCCAAATATTAGAAAGGAGAAACATCCCTAGAGCTATGCTGGTGATAACACCACAAACAAGACGATTATAAAAGTTTTATGTATTATATACATACAAATAAAAGCACATGCTGCTCTGCAGACTTATGATACTGTACTATATACATAAATAATGTTTGTAGCTGTGATTTTTCATTGTGTAGTTATGGATTCCACGTTTTCTTGCCAACATATTAAAAGGGCAAATGTTACACACTTCACTTGGAAGTTAGAGTGTTGAAAGTTATGCTATTAACTTTGGAGCACCTGTCCTGGCAAAACAACAGTTACAGAAGTTAGTCAATCTATCTAAAAGGTATTTCAATGCTGGCTAAGTATTCCTATATGACAATATAAAGTTGATTCCATGGGTCATGTATTCACCATGTAAATTTTAATCATTGATGTAATTCTCTTCTGCCTGAACATCTGAACTGGTTTGAATGTTTGAGAGGATACAACTTCCTCAGTCATTAGTAGCTGCTTTTTGGCATTGGTCTACAGTCCTGCCAACCTCTCTACTGCAATGTCCTGCTCTGTTGGAGAGTGACATGCTGTTTTCTGTTAATCTGTAGATTTATTAGCATGACAAGAACAATGTGGATAGGAATTATGGAAGTTTCTTGAAAGGTATATATCACATCCAGTAGAAGTGTAAGATTTAATGCTGATTGGACACATGGAGAGAGTACTATTTAGTATCTGGGAAGATTAGCCCTGTAAGACAGTCTTTTTCCAGCAGATTTTGTTCATAGACTTAATACAAAGAGGGAGTTTTGCCATGTACAAACAGGGGTTAACAGATAAGCTTTTACACTTATCTTTTTTCACAACATACCAGATGTTTGAAATAGTATTACATTTGTTGATTCAACACAACAAATGTGGCAAGACTCTATCAGTTACATAGGGGCCAATCAAGAGAAACTCACCGTGTCACTTGGGTTTATACAAGTGTAACTGAAAGCAGAATTTGACCCACTGAATCTACATTCAAGGACTAAGTAAAGTGAACAATATAAATGCTGTCATACCTCTGGCAATTTAAAGGATTAAAACAGTTGTGCACATGTTGCCAACAGTTTACTACTTCTCACTTGCTTTGGCTACATCTGCTTTCCTTTCCTGGATTAACTCCACATTTTCTTTCTTTACTTTAACCTGCTTGTAATAGGGTTGGGATTAACAAGAAAAGAAAAGACTTAAAAATACTTTAGTGCCACAATATTACCTCCAATTCTTACTTATCGAATAAGATCAGGCAAATTTGTTTGAAAAGAAAGCTCTATATGCCCTCACAAGAAGGAACAGTCCAATGATCCAATTGCGTATTGGGAATACAGGTACTACTGAGTTCTGTTTTATTTCTAATTCATCCACTGTCGGATAGTTCTAAGACAACATTTACTGGATAAGCTTTCCTGTTTTGCTCAGTTTTATTAATGTTGTTTCTGAAATATCCCTGGGTTATTCCCATCTTTTATACTGGGGTTCTCAAACTGGGGGTCAGGACACATCAGGGGCCATGAGGTTATTACATAGGGGCTCGCAAGCTGTCAACCTCCACCCCAAACCCTGATTTGCATCCAGCTTCTATAACGGTGTTAAATATATTTTAAAAGTGTTTTTAATTTATAAGGGAGGGTCACACACAGAGGTTTATATTTGAAAGCGGTCATCAGTCCAAAAGTTTGAGAACTACTGATTTATACTGTATGTTAAGAAGAATGTGAATCCCACAAAAGAAACTTGATAGCTCATCCATCAGTAGTAATGCATTAGACCATTATATTTTACTAACCCGCTTTTATGTATACTTCATTCCACATATAACAAACAATAATTGACTCTGATATGGGATTTAACAGCTTGCATATGCAGTAGATGTTATATCTATACAGTAAATGGATTTAAACAGAGTTACCGCTGAAGCATTTTTACTGGGCAACAGTGTGAAATCTGTTCCAAACATGGCATCTTCCCTGTACAAGAAATGTACTGCAGAAGGTGTTAAGATGTCATTAATGTGGACATTTATCACCTCAGACTTTTCCCCTT
Organism: Dermatemys mawii; assembly: GCA_007922305.1. Taxonomy (NCBI): domain Eukaryota; kingdom Metazoa; phylum Chordata; order Testudines; family Dermatemydidae; genus Dermatemys; species Dermatemys mawii. The sequence goes on along the minus strand of ML677363.1, from coordinate 24,215,250 downwards.
CTTGGTAAACACAAGCCACGACAGGCCAATAAACAGCAGAACATGAATCAGCTCTTGGGATTTATTTACAGTATTTCCAAAGAAGTAAACAAAGTTCATACTTTACTACTTACATAACCTGAGAAGTGATTATTACAATGCAGCTCATTGTTCTAATATATTTTGCACACCAAGATGTTATCTGAAATAGTGAGTATATACAAAACTTATTAAAATGTACATTTAGAACTAACATGTAGCAGCAATGATACAACTCTGCAAATATTACCTCACCTAGGCGAATCTTTATTCAAGGACACTGCCAACATACAGAAGTGTTTAAAGGTAGAAATATTTTATTTAATTGGACTAAAAATCCAGAAGGGTTATGGCAATTTTGTATTTCATATTAGAAGCAATGGCCCAAATGTTGAAAGGTGCTGATGTTAGATACAATGGGTTGGATGCTGCCAGGTGCCATAGTTAGTGAGAGTTGAAGATGGTGGGTCTGTTATGGAATGATACTTGTTTCCTTGGGAGAAGGTTTAGGGGGACGAAAGAGAAGTTGTATAATAGGTTGGCTCTGTAGGGACAAGCATATACTTGCAGTTAATGTCAGGATTTCAACCATGCAGCTGAAACTATTTTTGCCTTAGGTCTGTCATTACCAGACGTAGACAATTACTATATTTAAAGTTCCAAAACTGTACATGGCATACTTTATTTTTAAAGGGACAAAGACTGTTATAATAGGTATGAAAATCTTGTACCCATAGAATACATGATTTTGTATCTTTCAGTTCAAGATGTATTTACGGTGAAGTACAAATAAAATGAAAATTTAGAATCAAAATTTTTCATTTCTTAAGCTGCACTGTAATTTGTATTAAAAACTAGAGGGTCACAATATTTCTGAATTATTTCTTAAATTACAATTTTGGCAACAAAATGTAGAGTCTAGGAAGTTTTACAGAACATGTAGTACACCAAAAACAATTAAATTTTAATGAAAATTACTTGTGTGTTAAATACAACACAAAGTTTCACTATTTTAGCAAATAAAGATAAAAATAATCATGAAGAAACATTTATATATCTGGATAAATTGTAGCATAGGGTGCTGTGAATGGTATTGGCAAGCCTTCAGATTTGAACTCTCTCTCTTTGGCAAAAACAGAGCAATTGTTAGAAGACAAGCGTCCTTTTTGTCTCTTACCTTTTTATAATTCCCCTCCATCTCCAACGTGGATACTTTGCTGATGATGTCATCCATTCCATCACTGTCCCAATTCATTCCTTAACCCTCAAACCCCCTCACTGCAGATTAAATATTCCTTGCTATTATAACTATTCATTGTATCCATAATTTATTTGTCCATACTCCAAGATCTGTTTGGATTTCTCATTTTTAAACTGAAATATCAGATGAAAACTGAAATTCTGTCAGTGTTCTTGCTCTTTTTCATTCAGAGACACTGTCCAGTACTTATACCCTTGCCTCATTCACTCTAGTGTGACGACAGCTGCCATCCCGTGCAATTAAAATGTGACTTCTTGCTAACACTTCGGCCTGTCAAGGGTATGGTCTTCTCACAATCTGCTATCACCTTCCCCTGAATAATTCTGCTAGAATCCTCTTCAAAGCACGTTTCTTTTCCCTAATAAAGTAAAAGGCTGTCTTTGAGCCTTAGCCAGCTGATTACACTGAGTTCACTGCTTAGCCAGTGTATGTTGTAGCTACAAGAGGAAAGCAGCAGTCTTCCTCCAGCCACTGGTAGTGCAGGATAAAAATAGATGGAAACTTGACTAGCAGACTACACCAGGGCAGAGAAAACCTGGTATCTTATGACAAAATTAAAACAGTGTGGTTCAAAGTCAAGGCTACAGGAGGCAAAAATGGATTCAATTCAGGGACTTTCATGTAGAACCACATATACAGTACAGCAATACTTTCTGTACAGATTGGTTGTTCTGTTTTAATATCCACAACTTTAGTCTATTAGGGGAAGCAAAAACGAATTCCATAATTTGTTTGGAAATTCACCCACAGTGCCTTTCCAATTTCAGGAGGAGCTCTTCGTTCTTTTTATTGCCTTTCTTGCCTCCAAACATTGCATGCATGGTTGTCTTACTTGCTTAAGAGACAGGAGTAGCAAAATCCACATGTGGAGGATTTTTTTTTCCCCCATCTATTTCTTTCACAAAGTACATAAGTAGGGATTTTCTATTTTAAGGGTGATTCTTTGGCTGGAATATTTTTTTCAGACATCATAAAGCTTTTAGGCAAAAAACCATAAATCCCAACCCAGTGAAGAAAAAGGAAGCACCCACTACAAGGAGGATGTGGAAAAAATGGGAAAGAGTCCAGTGGAGGGCAACAAAAATGATTAGGGGCTGGAGCACATGACTTACGAGGAGAGGCTGAGGGAACTGGGATTGTTTAGTCTGCAGAAGAGAAGAACGAGGGGGGATTTGATAGCTACTTTCAACTACCTGAAAGGGGGTTCCAAAGAGGATGGATCTAGACTGTTCTCAGTGGTACCAAATGACAGAACAAGGGTCTAAAGCCACGAGACAGGCAGACCCCCTTCAGAAACGCCGCCAAAGGACACCTGACTGCCTCCCTGACAGTGACTGGCAGGTTGCCCCCCGCGGCTTCCCACCCTAGGCACGCGCTTGCTGCGCTGGTGCCTGGAGCTGCCCCTGGCTGCCCCCATATGGTTCGCCAGGGGAGAGGCGGCCGAAAATGCCGCACCTGCAAATCCTGCTGCCTTAAGTGACTGCCTAGGTCGCCTAGTGCTTGCGCCGGCCCTGCCTGCATCTTTCCCTTTTTAATCCTTGCTCAGATTAAATGTAATTTCCACGGAGGAAGACACCATTTTAAGTCACTGGAGAGTATTAATTCTGCTGCATGTCAACTGTCCGTGGAGGAAGGGAGAAGGAAAGGGGGAATGAGTGAATGTAAGAAGAACCTCCTGCTGCATAGGGGATTTAAAATTCCTGTTGAATATGGGATACTGGTGGCCAGTGCTTTTGGTGCTCCCTCTCCCCGCTTTACAGGGAACCTGGGCATTATAGCACCACATCCCCCTTGCAAGGGGAGGGTTAAATTTTCCACACGGTATATAGTTTCAGAAACATTCACATCCTGCTCCCCTTGAGAAAAGGTTGGAGCCTGGTGTCTCTGATTCAGGAATGGTGAGATTGTGGAGAGAGGAAGGAAGGGAGGGAGAGAGAACAGATTCCTCTTCTTCCCTCATAAGAGCATAACAATGCCCATACTGGTTGAAACCAATGGTCCATCTAGTACAATATCTCCCCAAACACTGCATGGGTATTTGAAGAAGGAACTTTATTGGATTCTTCTTAGCACTCATGCATACTGTCAAGATACATCAACTCTCAGCTGGTCTTCATTTTCTCAGATAGGAGTGAAGGGTTATTGACAGTTTCTGCTGCAGGCACAGCCAATCCAGCCAAAAATAATAGAAACACACCAGGAATAAAGATTCCACTTGTGTTGGTCCTGTTTTTGGGACACAGAAAAGAGCATGCCAGAAACACAGAACTGAGCTAGGAGCTCCAGCTGTGGCTAATGGGAGACCAGCTGTGATTAAGTCCTGTTTATTTACACTTTGCAGTGATGTTCCCAACTAAAAGGGCTAGGAAAAAACGGTGTTTTTTTAAAAATGGAAGTGTGGGTCTCCACCAGTCATTTGGTACTCTTTTGCAGCCTCCCAGAGCCCAGTGGTTGATTAGGACATCCTTAATTTGCCAGTCGGTTCTTAATACATCTTTCCTCCAAAGGAAAAAAAAAAAACAGAAGTCTTGCACATTAGTGCTGAGATTTTCAAAGGGAATAAGGGAGTTTGCCACCCATTGATCTTCAGTACCTTTGAAAATCCCAGACTAGATTTTACCAAAATCTTTCAAATAAAACTCATCTGAGGTTTTTAAAAGTGTTTTTGAGCTATGGGCAAAAACCAAATGCACATAAAACCACACTAAACAACCCTCTCCAGTGCACATACATTAGACTAATTTTCAAAACATCATCTTCCCCTCCCCCAACAAATCTCATAAATTTCTGATTACTATCAATTTTGGACAAAAACTATCTTCTGATCACAGAGCAGTTATGCAAATGTTGAAATGGGAATGAGTTTAAGATGGAGTATTTTAGAGTTTGGCGTAAGGGGGAGGCAAGATTTGTGTCAAAGAAAGCAAACTTCAGCCCCTATTATGCAAAGGCTTACATTTCTCTATAATGTAAGAAACTGGGTTTTGTTTTATCATAGCAGCAAATTTTGATGTCGGAAAAAGGGAATAATTTGCATTGTTGCCTCTTTCCTACACAGCAGGTATAAGCCTTTTACAGCTAGAAATCTATATTCCAATTCTGGCTCATTTCGTAAGTGAAAGTTAGTATAGTAGTTTCTTAATTAGATCCTGGTAGAAATATTTAGACTGCAGAAACCCACTATGCACATTAGCATGATTTACGTGATTTTTCCAACTTGTTTTAGTCAGAGCTTTGCAGATCAGGAAGGAGATGAAATGACTGAGCCCAATGCTTGTACATCAACCTGTCACTTTGGTCAGCTCTAGCTTAATGCTATTAGTTCATTGCTTTCATGATTATTGCTAAATTTCACCTACTAAGACTCAGCTCCAGGAAAGCACATGAGTCAATGTGAATTTTCATGCACTAAAAGTTAAGCATGTGTTTAAGTGCTTCACTAGATCAGGACCTAGATTTCTAAAGGATAAACATAGGTAGGATGGGATTTGTGTTGCCAGGCTACAATTTTCACATCTGTGCAGCAACGGTGATCTTCAAAAGATATCACATATGCAATAAAAGGGCTGGTATCTAGTACAATACAACTAAACTGTATATCAGATTATTTGTTTCACAGTCCTAAATTGCTTTTAAATCTCTCATGAAATACCTAAATTGTACTGACATGTTCACTCAAAATGCATTTTTCCAGTTAGCTTACTAGCTTTAATGATGTATGAATGATGCATAGTAATATTCTAAAACATTCTACTCAGAAGTTTAAAGAAAAAAGCATTAATAAATAGGGCTGGCTAAAATCAATTATTTTCCTAGTTGACTGCTTTGCAATTACTGTACTTTTGCTGCACAAGGGAATTATAGTTATGTGTTTGTTTTTATTATTTTTGGTTCCTATCCACTGCTGACTCAATGTGTCATTTTCCAGTGTTACTAAAATTAACTTCCTTTTTCCTTCAGTAGGGCTCCTGATTTTTATTTCTGATAACATTATCTGATTTCTCAATGTCTCCCTTCAAAATACATTTAGAGACAGCTGAGTTATTGGCTAAAGGGAAGAAAAGTCCTTCCCTGTCAATTATTCTTGAAAATTACTACAAAACGTTCATACTATGTAATTCACAATCTTAGAATGTTCAAAAATGTATTTACTGTATATACCAAACGGGATCTGTGTGTGGTATGGGCAGGAGATTGGGGGCTAAGGTTTGGTCAGCAGGTACACAGAGCTTTTTATTTTACTTAGGGGCATGAAAATTAATCCACACCAATTAAGTGTGACTTCACTGAAGGTAAAAATCACATTTTACTCCCTTTTAGCTACATAAAGTTGGTAGCCTATCTAGTAAGGATATCAGATGCTATCAAGCACACGTTCGGAATCTTCAAATTTGGGTATGGAACACATGGATTAGAATTACTGCACTACACTTTCAGAATTCTCAATTTATATTAAGTAGTTATGCATTCTGGGATTGAAATATTGTACAATATATGGCAAATTCATTTTTGGAAATAAAGCATGGAATGCTTTGAAAATATTTCTCTTTATGCAAGAAATGTTTTAGGTTAACTTGCCTGGACAATATATGATCATTACTAGACAGCATAAGGATTAATTTATAGAGAGCAAATAATTGCATTTTTAAATGAAAAACATCCTAATGGAAGAAACATGGGAAATTTTCTCATAAACCTTCACAGTTCTTGTATACGGTAAACACTGTAAATAATGATTATATTAAATAGTCTCTCTCCTCTATAATTTCAGTATAAATTAATCAACTGTATGAAGAGCTGGTGTTTATTCAGCTGTTTTACACTTGCTTCCCCTTTAAATTATTTGGAACAGCCCACTGTTAATCCAGTGATATGCCTATTAAAACTGATATTTAGAAATGCTGCCAAAGTATTTTCTTCATGGGGTGAATACATTTCATGCAAAGGAGAAGGTTCTGTTGAAGCAGTTAATCACTACAGGTTGACCACTTGTCCCTGGATAAAGAGCATATTCTTTTAACTCTTCCTGACAGAGCAACATTGTAATAAATCAGAATGACTAAAGTAAAAAAACCAAAAAACAACACGCCCCGCAAATTAAACCCCAAACCCTACACCTTCCCACTTCAGGTATTGAAAAAAAAACATCTAAACTGTTAAATTGCAGAACCTGCACAAAGAGTTAATACATCAATTTAATTTAATCTAAGAGAAAGGATAGTTTTGTAATTAAAGCCCTGGACTAGGACTTTGGAGATCTGGGTTCAGTTCTCCCCATCTGTTCTTGGACAGTCACTGACTCTGTGCCCTCATTTTCTCACCTATACAATGGGAATAAAATGTCATGTTTTATCTATTTAGATTGTAAACTGTATAGGGCAGGAGTTCCCTCTTATTATATGTAAGTATGGTGTCTATTACAGGGGGCCATGCTCCCAGTGTGGATCTCTATGTACTATCATCGCATAAATAATAAATGCAATTAATGTATGTGATGTTAGGTCAAGCTTTTGGACTTTGTAATTAAGTTCAGGAAAAATGAAACGAAATCACACACATCACTGCAGTATCCAACTCAGAATAGTTTGCTTCTTTCATTAGACAAAAAGGAGAAGGGTTCTATTTAAAATACATTCACACAGAATCTTTCACGTAAATTGCCTCCTTCCCCTTCACTTAAACTTTTTCAGGCTAATTACCCTGCCATTCAAGTACTGTTGGAGAAATGTCTTTGCTGAGATTCTCTCAGGACTAACCTTGTAATGAGACCACCCTACAGAAAAAAAAAAAAAAATCTTATCAGTTCATTTAGCTTATTAGTAGTCTAGAAGCTGATAATTCTGGTTTTAACTCAAATCAAATCACAGCCTTAAATGAAAATTCTTTGTTCAATGAACGAACATCTTCTTTCAAATGAGAGAGAAGAAATCAATTGAGAATACTATGCTGGACAATAGGGGCATCTTTGCACAATCTGGGGAAATACCATTTCTGGGGTCACATTGCACCCACCAGCAATTGCCATTCCTCTCAGTAGCTTCTAAAGTGCTGACAGGACTAGGGTCTTTCTACAAAGGCATTTTACCTCCACTTCTGTTAGAGGGCATGCCACTACTAAAATTTAAATAATTGCATTGAAAACTAAACTATAAAACAATGAATTTTTGGGTTGTCACAACCTTGCAGAGCTGACTGGGCATTTCAGTAGACAGCTACTTTCTTCCCATTTGTAGTTTTTCTCAGTAAAGCTGTATGTGATGTATCCATGCAGATAAACAGTTCAGTCCACAGGCCAGCCACTCTGGCACCTTTTATGTGCTTTAAATATATACACACAAAAAATTTATTGCAGTCAGTTTAACGACACATACCAAGCTACATTATAAGGTACACTTAGCTTTTGTACTATTAGGTAAGGGTTACTTTTGTGAGAGAGAATTCCATGTAAAATTTCATCAGCTATGAAACTGGAATCATGGTTATAGTTAACAAAAATTGTTTCTCCCTTCAGTGAATTTAAATGGTAGCATTGGAGGAGAGACAGTTTGAAGTCTGAGGTTGTAGCTGGGGCATCCTAACAAAAAAACTGGACACACATATTTAGTGCAGGTCTACTTTATTATTATTAGTTGTATCACAGTAGCAACGTAGAGGCCTCAGTCCAGATGGGGGCTTCATTGTGTGAGGGAAGTATAGACACACAGTGAGATAGTCTCTCTCCCTAAAATAGTTTATAATTTAAATAGATGAGACAAAGGGAGGAAGAGTTAGCACAGGCATAAAGAGGGGAAGTTACTTCCCCAAGGTCACAAACAAGGTCAGTGTCTGAGCCAGGAACAGAACCAAGTTCTTCTTCTAACTCTCTGTACTCTATGCTACATGTCACACTGCCTTCCTGTGGCTGAAGCTGCTACAGTTTAAGAATCTAATGTAACAACCCCCAACCCACTCCTTCACATTCAAGGATCAAAATTAGTCACACACCCCCCCCTTGAACATATAAAACTATTTTACACATCAACTTCAAGCTACACCATCTTTTTGTGCATGCAAAGTCTGGGGAAAATGCATTTCAACTTTCAGGTTTTATAAAAGCAAGAAAACAGGCCAGATTAACTTTTATTTAGTCTTAACATCAAAAACTTAATTTTTCACACTGATAGTAAGGCATGAAACAGTAAGTGCCTTCTGCTATTTTTTAAAAAAGGTTACTAAAAATGAGCAATACAATTGTAATTGAAATTGTTATGAAATAGCATTCACAACATTCAGATTTAATTATGCATGGATAATACTTATCTGAGTCAATGAAATAACCTAAACTATGAACTATAAATTTTCTAAGGTCTGCCATAAAGAGAATGATTTAGGTATATCAATCATGGATGTGAAGAAAAGTTAGCCCTGACTGACATAGCTGTGGCAGAAAAAGTCCCTAAAATGGCTTAAAACAGTGAGTACTTTAGGTCCTCTCTTTCTTTTCCAAAGGAAATCAGATGGCTGTTGGCATGTCCTTGATCTACAGACAATTCTTTACTGAAAGAACTCCTTTCAAAATGGAGAGCTTGTAGCCTACAAGCCGACTAACTCCCTAAGAAGTCTGCAAAAGAAGAGGCATTTACTGACAAATACCACTCTCTCTCCCCTTCTTTCTATGGAAGTGCAGCTGGTGAAATTTAATTCAATTGTAATATGGAGGGGCAGCTTGATCTTTCAGCACAAATATATAGCTGCCAAATTTTGTGCAGCTCCATATGACATTAATGCACAGAGATCATACAGAAAGCTTGGAGAAGGGAAGTGATGAAATGTTGAGGAACGGGGATTGGAAAACAGGATCTGGGAACCGAATTATTCCAGGGAGGGAAGGTCCAATCAAATTTCCGAAGTGATGCTGAACATGTTTAAGTTCAGTTAACACATGGAATTAAAACAGTTTTTAGCCACAATTCGAGCTGTACAAGTTGTCAGCAAAAGGTAAATATCCTAGTGTAGACAGAGCCATACTTTCGAAATTCCATCTTCTAAGTGGATCTTGTCCCATGAGTTGTGTCTCAGGCCCTTCCTGAAATACCTGTTTTTGAGCTAATTCTAGGACTTCTAAGAAAATCAAATCCAATTGGTCATATCAGTTTTTAGCTGTGTATAAAGCCCAAGAAGGTTTGATCTTTCAGTTAACAGAAATAGGTATAAATCCAAATCAATGGTCGTCTGCAAAACCAAATGACCCCCACGGGCAATTTTCTGTTTAGGGAGTATTATATACACAGATTCAGTCTCGATGTTTTGGAGTCCAGAAATTTATCAACTTTTAGAAGATCTGAAATAAGTCTGAGTTGTTGATATTTAACATTACTGTCATGTTCACAGTAGTTTTAAGGTGGCATCTATAGCAGGGGTTCTCAAACTTGGGGTCGGGACCCCTCAGGGGGTCATGCAGTTATTACATTGGGGTTGCAAGCTGTCAACCTCCATCTCAAACCCCGCTTTGCCTCTAGCATTTATAATGGTGTTAAATATATAAACAAGTGTTTTTAATTTATAAGGGGGAGTCATGCTCAGAGGCTTGCTATGTGAAAGGAGTCACCAGTACAACAGTTTGAGAACCACTGATCTAGAGGCTAGGATCCCATTATGCTAGGCACTGTACAAATATGTAACAAAAAGGCAAACTCTGATCTGAAGAGCTCGCAATAGACTCATTCATCAAGATGAAGTAAATATGCAAGAAGCTGACATCAGTTTGATTTTCAGATTGTTACTCTATGCAAAGGGCACCTCAATGATTTAATGGTGAACTGAAATGCATTATTACTTAATACAAGTTAAAATCATTAGAATAGTACATGGGTATATTTAAATTGCAAGGAAGTACATTATAACAAAATATTTTATTTACTTTTATTTACTTATCAGGGCCTGAGTTAAGGTTGTGTTTCTTCAATGCACATTGAAGACACAGCAGATGTCTCAAGTGTTTTAAACAAATGTGCAAGTGCTGGTATTTCTCATGTCAAATTTGCAGGAGAAAAAAGAGCCCTAAAACTCAGGTCTTGGGAGATTAGTTGAAAACACACTTGCAATTTACTTTTTAATTGTATTTATTCATAATGTTAACAATACATACGAATTCACTTAAATATTTCACTGATCTTAACAAGTGTTTGGCATTACCTACAAAAATAATTTCAAATCACTTTTACTTTGTGCTGTTAATATAGCATCATATCAAATGCCAATATGCCTGAACTGGAGAGGTGATCCATAATGGTGAAAGGGTCCATGCCTATTGAGTCAATACTAGGAGGGATGACAGTGGTTTGTGTAATACTTATCAGTTGGGAACTGGAAGGAGGCTAACACAGCCTCGGGTGGTGGTAACTTTTGGTCACCACTGACCTGGTATGGATTCATATTGATAACCTAGAAGTTAAAGGATTCATATCCCATTACCGCATGACATTCAATTTCACAGCAATCAATGTATAATTCTTCCAGCTTAAGAGATTCCATATATAAAAGCACAGATCTTTAACCTTCCCAGGAGGGTTATCATATTATTTAGAATAGGATATAAAACTGTTTAATAAACATCTAGAATTTTTCTTCTTAGAATTGTTAAATTCTATTAATTTAAAAAAAATAATTTCATGGATCATTTTCTCAAGAATTTAGAAAGGAGAAGCAGCAGCTGATTTAGGTCAAACATGGTCTGTGTTGTGAGATGTATATAAATAAATTGCTTTTTGCTGTTTCAGGTTATAAGATAAAACTGTGCTGCTGATCCACTACTCTAGGATTCTTTTAGTAGCAATATATACAGTCCTGCTTAGCATTTAGAATTTATTTTTTAAATACCCATTGCAGGGATTTAACATCTAAACTATATATGTTCTCTCTCTTTATTAACTGTATTTTAAGGCTCTGATAAAACCTAAAGCACACTTCAAAAAGGAATTTGACCATAGATATCACATGTGACTATAGCAGCCTTAACACTGACATTTTCCCTTCCCCCATCACAGCCCGTGTTTAGGGAAGCCACCCTTCCTCTCTAGCTTGCTGAAATCCAATCATTTATGGCTTGTAGTTTGATTCTAAACCCTGGATTGCTGATCACAGAAGGATTAAAACTTGACCTCCAGGTTAATGGGTTTGATTATTTGGGTTGTTTTGCTGCTCCGTGCAATCAAACAGAAGTATTTGAACAAAATATAAAGATCATTTTCATATGATATTTTTCTAAAATAAAGATTCACATACAACTAGTGATTAATATTCAGTATTTTTGTTTTGAAAGAACACGTTGTATTGAATAAACAGATTAAAATTATTAAAAATGTAGCCATACTATGATCACACAAAACCAAATGCTTAGGATGGTACTCAGCCTAATAGAAGCATTCTTTACTGAACCTAATATATCTTCACTTAGTCACAATTCCCAGAAGACTGGCTTCCATTTGAGAAGAGACAATAGGCGACCTTTAACCCTTCAGTTCCCAGAACTATGCTGGGAAAACATTCTCAGAGACACAACAATGATGCTATTTATTAAATTACTAAGATATGACATGCTTCAGAAAACTATTTAAATACATTTTTAGAAGGGGATAGACTGGAATAATTATTTTAAATTGCTAACTGGATTAAAAATCTTCAAACTCAAAAATCATTTTTTTAACTCTGTACTATGTATATTTACTGGTACTTTGCTTTATTTCCCTTTATGCTGTAATGCTATTTTTATACATGGGGATACATGTGTTTAATGGTCCTTCAAGCAGGACCAAGCTCTAGGAGTGGAATCCGCTACATGGGGGGTGTGTGTGTGTGTTTATAATATTGTCCCTCTATTCTTAGGAAAGTGAAGTAATGTCAGTGTAAACTCCTAAATTCTTACTTTGACCTATGGAAAGGTAATACATGACTCTTTGTTACCAATTATCTTCTCATCTTCATCTGTGATTATAAGCATTGTGGCAGTGCCCAGAGGGCCAACCAGGACTGGGACTCTATACTGTGCTGATGCTACAAATACATAAAAAGGCACTGTCTCTGCCCCAAAGAGCTTGCAATCAATTAATACGTATTTTGATTATTTATCAAAATAGCAAACCCTAAGGTAATTCATGAAAAGACAGCATTTGAAAATGACCACTACATTTTAATGCATCTACTGTGATAAACAGGCAATTACTGACAGTGAATATAGAACTCTTAAAAATATTAAAACCTAATCTCTCTTCAAATATAACTACGAAAGTGCTAAAACAGCCACTTCGCACAAGTACTCATTTATACTTGTAGTAACAGAGTAAGTGTTGGTGCATTATATAATGTAAAATGCAGCTCATATATAAACACTCAAATGAATACATATTACTGAATGTAAAGTGTCAATGAATGGAAATGTCAGAGAAAATAAATAAGTTATCTGTTCCTTTTCAACTTAGTTCATCTAAAGATTTTTACTATATTAGTGCACATAGTGTAGTGTACACAAGAATTTAGGCATTGACACACAGTTAAATTTAAATACTGTTTATTATTATTTTATGCACCTGTTATTTGTTCCATAATTCGCTTCCCAAAATTGTTTCCCATATCTTAAACAGTTCTTCATTTAAAGGAGCTCCTCTATCAGTACAGGCATGTGTGTCAGGACAGATTATACCTATATAATTCACATTTCATAAGCCAACTAAGCATTATTTTCTACACTGCTCATCAGATTTACAACAAACCACAGTACTAACAATACTGTAGAAGCTGAAGAGAGACAACCTGCTGCACTGAAAAAGGCAGCCCTTTCTCTTCCCAAAGGATTGCCTATCATCGTAACAGAGCTTTAATTCTTACCTGATACGAACAGTTTTCCTGGTGTACCATCTCAGTGCATCATACAGAGAGCAGACACCAAAGCCAGGAATGTTTACAGAAGCTGCACAGTTAAAATTTACAGCATCTGGAGGAGAAAAGAACGCCCTTGTAAGGCGAGAAGCTTCCCGCAGATTAAAATGGATGCTGTTTCTGCTGTTTCAACCTGCGCAATGGCACTGCCTTTGCTAGTGAGGAGTGTAGCAGTGCTGTTCTCCTCAGGGAGCTAGCAATGAGGTCTAACAACATGTAGCTGAGACTGTGATGGGGGAGGGGGTTCACTCATCACTAGCACAATCGGCCAATTATATTATAGACACAAAGAAAAGGATCAGTCTGAGGCTGGTGTGACCTTCTGGTGCTTTCTGAAGGCAGTTAACTGATGTGGAAACATTCTAGTCCTCATTAAAGGGAAAAAGGAAAAAAAAGAAAAAAAGGATAAATCAATACTTCCCTTGAACATTTCTGACCTTCGGCATCATTCACCCTCTCTATAGCCGTTCTTCGATTAATGCTTACAAGTTTTAATGATGCTTACAAACAGAGAGTCATAATTGTATTACAGAAATATAAACAATTGCCTTTGTAATTGAAAAACATGAATCTCTCTCAATCAAACAACATTTCTTTCTTTGGACAAGACCATTTACAGCTGAATAAACCAAACTCAGGTGTAGATTCCATCCAAAAAAGAATCGAGGTATGTATTACATTTTCCTAAAGTAGGTTTAAGATATTGAATCATTAAATAATAGGTGGGAATGCATTCCAGTTATTTTACAATGTATCTGAGAAACATAAAATCTTTTCTTGAAAATGTTTTGTCCTACATTTCCTGTTAATTGTAATTATAGGATGCAACGGTGTTTAAAGAATTTACTTTTGATATAATAATGTCCATTTTGAGCTGGAGTTTTGACACAGATATTATCCAATTCAGGGAACAGTTAATGCCACACAGTTAGTTTCAAATGAAACAAACATCTGTGTTCTTTGCAATAGCCCCAAACAAAAAATAGGCTATTTTATAACTAAATTTCACTGATGAAAAGAAATCTGAAGATCAGACAAATATCCAGAAAAACTATATCAGCCATAGTTTGCCTGCACAGCATTTTTAGGAACAACTATGACTTGGTATTTTAGATCTGAGCTGGTTTTTTACTTTTGTAATACCCTGTCATCCAATCCTCAGATGTGAGATAATTAGGCCTGAAAATTCTTAGAGGTTGGACAAATATTCCAAAACAGCACTGATAATTATTTAAGAATACCTAAACAGACACTTTTTTGTAAATCTTCTACTGCACTTTCAGAATAATATTTTGAAACTATACATTGTTTTACAAATGGCAGTACCGGTCAGGCTGTAATTCTCAACATATAAAAAACTAAATACAAACTTTTAATTCCATTGATGAACAGTCTTATTATAGAAGACAAGAGTGAAAGAAAAAATAAAATACTACTTTACAATTTCTCAGGATTTGTGACTTTGGGCTGAGAGTTTTAGCAAATAGCTCACAGAAAAACATGAGATTTCAGAGTCACTTTCACCGCTGGGCTGCTCACCTTCAATTTAAAACAGTGAAAAAATGATCCTGGCACATTAACAGTCAAGTCAATCCAGGAGTGGGCAAGGGACACATTGGGGTTCAAAACTGTATGGAGGGCTGGACAGGGAAAGCTGTGCCTCCTCAAACAGCCTGGCCCTGCCCCTATCTGACTCCCACCCACTTTCCACTCCCTGACTCCCCCCCCAGAATCCTCAATCCATCCAACCCCCCTGCTCCTTGTCCCATGACCGTCCCATCCTGAGACGCCCCCATCCTACTCAAACCTCTCACTCCCTGTCCCCTGACTGCCCTGACCCCTATCCACACCCTGCCCCTTGACGGGCCCCTGGAATTCCCACGCCTATCCAACCACCCCGTCTGCCCCTCGGGACTCCCTGCCCCTTATCCAGCCTCCAGGCCCCAGCCCCTTTATCATGCAACTCGAGCAGCGTGTCTGGCAGCCACACGGCCTGATGGAGCTAGGCATGCTGACCTGCAGGATCGTGCAGCCCCTCCCCCTTACCATGCCACTCAGAGTGGCAGGAGCACACAGCCCCGCCGGAGCCAGCCATGTCGCTGAAGCGCTGCTCAGATGCAGTAGGCCAGAGTGCTGGTGGCTCGGCATGCTGAGTCTGCATGGGAGGGTGGACAGCAGGGCAAAGGGTTAGTCTACCTGGCTGGGAGCTCAGGGGCCAGGCAAGATAGTCCCGCAGGCCAGATGTGGCCCGTGGGTCATTGTTTGCCCACCCCTGGTTAATCTGTAAAACACTCAGGCCAGATTGTGCCTAGGTCTTGTGTAGGTGCTAGGACACCAGAGCATTCTTTTGCTCTTGTATACAAGAAATGCTCCCTCCTAATACCCCTACTATTCAGAAAAGGGCATGGAGACACCCAACCATCAAGAGAAGAACACATTCCTATGGTATGTCACACGGGTCATTCTTCCCCCCTGAATGCTGCAGAACTCCAGGAGGGATTGTGCCAGTCAGAGACAAATCCCAAACCAGCCAGTGCCTATTATGCACAATCTAGTGCTCAATGTTAATAGATACCTTCAAACTCTGCCAGTCTTTGCACAGGAATACTAGATGTATCCAGTCCTGCAAAATGCCACCCTTTGGGATTGCCCCTTTAATAACATAGCTATGATGTTCCAATCTCTTGCTAGCTCACGTAATGAGGATATCAATGAAGCCATGTTTCCTTTCACTGCACTGCCAGCGGAGAAGACATGCTGACCTGAAGTCCCCATATTCCCCTGGAAGAGACTTCCGCTTAATGTATTATAGACTAGGCTATTGGTAAAGCATGGTAAAAAGTTAAAATGTACTGAGTAGTATTCATATTTGCACAATATCCTGTATGGTATGAAAATGCAATAAAACTATCTCTGCAATGAAAAGTAACTATATGCTTCTCCTTCCTAAATCTAATGTGTCTATAAATCTGAGAATGTCAGTTTCATTACTGAAAACGTATCAGTGTATCCCTTCTATTTTATATTAGCACTGTTTCCTAGGCCTGTGGAAGCTGAGTTCACATATTCAAATGGCCATGGGAAAACAGGAATCTTGAGTTTTCCACAGAGCTCCTGATTCAAGTGCCAAAAATCTCTCCCTGACTCAGGATTTCTTTCTCAAAAATGGCCTTGCATGATGATCTTTCCACCCCCACTTTTCTCAGCTCTTCATCCTTGCAAGTACATTAAAAAAGCAGAGGGGAATGTGGGCAGATGGAGATTCACTAGAGTTTTCACACAAGTGGGAGGACAAAGAGCTGAAGGGAAAAAAAATCCCATAAAACCAATTGTTTTCTCCATTTCTTCTTTCAGGGTCTTATCCAGTATCTCAGCAGAAAAGCTGATATGAAGTCATCATCACCCCAACCACCACATGAGGAGTTCTTCATCTCTGCAGCACAGCTTCACAGGAAATGAGGGCTCAGTCAACAACTCGGGGTGTCTCAGTGTCCATCCCACCAGAGAAAGAATGCTACATGGCTACAGTTTGTAAGAACTGTGGGAGAGGAACAGCTCCAGGCTGCTTTCAGGGGAGAGAACTGAGCAGAAATAAGAACTACCTTACTTTGGAGAGGGAGGTTTCAACTATTCTGCTGCATACTGCAGAGATGTTTGGATGGGGAAGGGGAATAGAGCATCTCTTTCAAAGTTTTACAACTTTTACAAACAAACAAAAACCAAAACCAACAGGTTGGGGTAGGGGGGAGGAAGGCAAGGAAGCCTGGTTGTTAGGAAGGATGGAGAAAGAGAGCTATCCTTCAAGCTTTTAATACTTTATTCCTCTTTTTGACTGAACTCCAAAATGGAAGACAGACAACTGAAAATTATGACCAGATATTGGCTCCTCCAGGTGGCTGATGTTCACTCTCGTGGAGAAGCCCTTATCAGTGCATGTGGGGAATTAATGTTGATGTTTAACAAATCTCAACATAAATTACCCAAGATTAATTGCCACAAATGACATAATTATTAAACAATTTCCAAACTCCAGCTCTGGGAAGAGGGTTAAAAGACAGGACTCCTAACCAGGTACGCAATGGGATGTAGAGAGGGGATAAGCCCCCTTAAGTTAAGAAATAGTCTCTGTGGCTCTCGTGCTATGGAATCTCAGCAATATTTGATGAGTTAACATCAGCTAAAGTGTTTTGGGTTTGTTTTTTTTTTGGTGGGGGGGTTGAGGCTTGATCAAACCTGTCATTCACAAACCGCCCCTTTTAAAAAGAATGCTATAAAAACACTTACATTTTAATCTTGCATTCTGAAGAAACGTAAAGGGATCTCTCAGCAAGACTTTTTTTCAGAAGCTTCCTTTACAGAGGGCAAAATGTTTGCCCCAAAAGAACAAAAAAAAACAAAACCCCCACAACCAACTCCCCCTCTAAAAAAAACCCCAACAAAACTCCTTGCTTAATGATAAAATCAGCTTCCTGTGTTACATAATCTTGTGATGACATTTATCATGTGTGTCATAAAAAAAGACTCATGAAATTATCCCACTCTTCACACATTACTGGTTTATTTATAGTTGAAGTGACTCAGTGCCATTTCACACAAAGCAGATTTCTAACAAGAATAGCATGAATCTTGTTGGACACAGCTTTGGCGCAGTGAGGTGTGAAGTATACAAAACCACCCTAACTGTTTATTTCTTCTATAGGTATTTGTGCGTGGAGGCTGCTTTATTTTTAACTTTTATTTTGCTCCACAGTATCCCTCCACCTCTTCCAAGAGACTATTCTTAACAGGTCAACTGGTCTGGTTGGCAGATAGTTCCCAATTCTGCAATGAGCTGTGGACATATGCCTGCATCCATGCAGAATCCCATGAAAATATCAATGAATCTACACTGGCACAGGGGTCTGCTGTATACAGCTCATTGCAGGATCAGGGCCATAGTTATACCATAGTAACAGGCTCCACAGGAATTCCTTAGACCAAGCAATGGGTCTTTCTTTAAATTGAAAGAATAAAGGAAAGAGTATCTCTCTAGAGGTTAGTGTACTAGGCTATGAGCCAGGGAAACATCTGCACCTGCTCTTTCTTCATCAGTTTGTGATTATCCATCCAGCAGGCAAGTCAGATAGGTTGGTAATAAATAAAGCTGTGGGTGCTTCAAGTGAATGAAAGTTATTTGGCTGTCTCCCAAGTGGGTAACTACATAATGGCGTCCCTTGCTAAAGAAAAGAACAAGTAAACATTGCTATTTCTGCACCTACATGATGCCAATTCGAATGCCTAGGAACCTCTGAAAGTCCACTAATGGAGCAAGGGGCCTTGAAAATTAACTAAATTTCACTGCCCTAAGAACCTCTGCCTGAAAACAGTGTTTGATAACATGAAAGCATCCACTCTGCAATGTTTTGAGAAAACATACAATATGACTATGCTGCTAGCCTAAACATTCCTTGCTGAGAAGAGATGCCGAGGAGAAAGTTACTGCATGCACAGAGAGAGCTCTTAGCCTGGCAAAGCACTGACTTCTCCAGCTCTTCTGACTACTGCTAATAATGGAATATTTAATCCACCTTGCCCAGCTGCCCTTAGAGGAATTTTGCCCCAACAAATAAAAGGGAAAATGTTGCCTGACTTACAAAATGGTTTTCTATAGTTGAAATAAAATATAAGGGTCTCATATATGTCTAGATAGTGCTACCTACTAACAGTGTCATACAGGGATTGAAGTTGATATGAAAAAGGGCCTTTTTATGAAGAAAAGCAGGAACAGTATACAGCACTACTGGGTCTTAATGAAACACTAGGTCATAAACAATAAAACCTAGCTCTTATATATAAGGCTTTTATCAGTGATTCAGAGCACTTTATGAAGGTGGTTACTGTCATTCTCCCTATTCTACACATGGAAAAACCAGCAAAGGGGAAAATGACTTAACCAAGATCACCCAGCAGGCTAGTAGTGGCAGGGCCAGGAATAGAACCCAGGTCCTCTCAAGTTCCAGTTTTGTATTCTGTTCAACTAAGCAGACCTTCTTGGATAAACAGATAACTATTAAGTAGCAGTTAGTTCCCATCTCATGAAAAAAAAATAGAAACAGAATTTTGGCTTACAAAGGGAACACAGGATAAATGTAAATCTTCAAAGAGAAATAATCCTCCTTCCAAAAACGTAGTTACCAGGATTGGACTCTGCCAGTGTCCTGTAGTTCGAACCAAATAGACCCCCAAGGTGAAAAAACTTGAGATTCTTAGCGAGCTTGGGGACTATCCCTTAGGCAGCCCTCTCCACAAGACTGTATGGGTTGCTAAAGAGAGAAGTTACTAAAGCAACCACTGCCCTAGACTTGCATTAGCATGAGAAACTCCACTGAAAGTCCACCTACAAATTGGATTTAGAATCAGATTGGGAATGGGGGAAAGTGTGTCACTACTTAAACAAGTCACAATCTGTTCAACTTTTCCCTTTCTGAACCCAAGGCTTAATAGAGAGGGGAAAAAATCTTGAGATCTAGGGTTGATCTTTGACAGCAGTCGTGGGAATTGATGAATCACACTAAGCCTGGGATCACTAGTACAAAGCAAACTCTGACATACTGAACCGTTTGGAGAATTTTATGGACAAAGGCAAGAGGAAATCAGTTTGAGGGGATTAGCAGTTAAATGTAAGAGGGCTACCCCTGGGTGTAGGTATCAATTGCATATTCTCTACGGAGGTGACAAGATCAGGAGGGTTGCATGGGGAACTAAGCAGCATGAACCTTAAAATAATGTTATCTGTCTATCTATTGAAGCGGCAGCACTAGGTATTACCATTTGGTGTGTCCCCTGATTCAGGAAAGAAATTTTACTTATCTGTTAGCTTTTAGTCATGTGCATGGCACGTCTCACTAGTCTTTTATTCCTAAAATGTATCTGTTTCTTTAACTGCCATATGTTAAGAGTATTCTTTTAAAGAATGAAGTATTCCGTGCAGCAAGCCACCAGTTAAATTCAAAGAAGCCCTCTTAAATCAGTGTCTATGTAAAAGAAGTAAACTGCTCAGCAGAGAGTATTTTATATTTTCTCATACTTTGCTATCCAAGATTTGCGCTAAACTTGTCAGAAGACTGCACTGTTTTAACAGTGTACGGTGTGCTAGATCATTGATTCATTAGTGAATTGAAGGGAAGTGTACCTCACCAAAATCACTTCCTACAGTACTTACAGTAAGCGTTTCTTGAAGATTTCCATCCAAGAGGTGATCTGGCCTGACCCAACTTAGGCTATATCTACACTTGCAGTTTCAGCGGTGACAGGGAACCGGTAAAAGAAAAGCACTGGTTTCTGTGCTCACTTACTTCCACAGGTGTCAGAGCATGTTCACATGTGTAGCACTTCCATCACTGATGAGAGCAGTGCACTGAGAGCAGCTATCCCACAGCACAACTCTCTCCATTTTGGATAGGTCTTGTGGGAAGGGGTGCAGGTTGATCGTGGGAGATCCTAGGTCCCTGCACAGCCTCCTCTCCCCAAACACTGATCAGCTCCAGTAGCTCAGCATTGCTCTGAGCAGAGGATCCTTTGCTCCATGGAGCAGCCATTATCACCTGGCCAGATGATAAGTAAGTACTTGACAAGAAAACACAAAAGGAGATTTTCAAAGTTCCAGGGGCTTTAAGGGGGGGGGGGGGGAAGAGGGGTGGACATCTGTTTACCTAGGGTCAGAACAGCAGAGGTGCTGGCCGGAGTGGTCAGCTAGGCACTGTGGGATATCCTCCGGAAGCTAAAAGCTGTGTAAACAGGAAGAACGCATCTTCACTTGCCTATCACCACAGAAATTTCACTGGTAAAAACTGAATGCCTCTTGTAGAGGTGGTTTTCTATGCATGGTGAAACTTCTGAGTTTCACCACAAAAAGTCATTGGCAAGTATAGATGCTCCTGCATTTTTTTGGGCAAAAAGGGGACTTCTTGTGCTATAAATGGCAGGTGTACACTTGACCTTATCCTGCGAAATCTTATCGGATCACAACACAACATGGCACGCAGATTGCAAAACTCTTTCTGAGCTTAAATTCAATAAGGCTTTTGGAATGTTTTACAGTCCATACAGGCTGACCATTCCTCCCTGTCGCAGAATTGAGCTATGTCTAGGATTTGAAAACCCTCCGGACTTGCATTAAGCAGCTGAAAAAGGAGAGGAGAGAGATAACATGGCAAAATTAACTTTTTCTGTAACTCTTGCCACCACTAGGGAGACCGGAGAGCACATGTGAAAAATTGGGACAGGGTATGTGGGGTAATAGGAGCCTATATAAGAAAAATATCCCAAAATCGGGACTGTCCGTATAAAATCGGAACATCTGATCACCCAAGCCACCACCAATGCAAAAAACTGCACACCAAAAAACCTGTATAGTAAACCAAAATACAGTATTATGCACTGTCTCAGAACACTAGAGTTGCTGAGCACTCATTTCCCACTACCACAGAAGGGGAGTCAGAAAATGCGAAGTTGTAACTCACCTGGAAGCCATAACCGTACTTCTTCACATATGTAGTACCTCAATATCCCTCATTATAGTTAATTACAATGTGACTGAATTGCAGTAGTTGTATGAACTTAACATTGAATTTACAGACACTCTGTATTAATTCTTAACCATAACATTGCACTAAAGAGTATTTTTAAAGAAGTGAATTTCCTTTCCTACTTCTGGGATTTAAAAAGATGAATGAAAAAGCAAGGTGCTGGTTTATGTGTTATTCAAGCATTTATCAGCAACCTTCTCCCTTAACTTAATTCTTGGCTGGAGCTGATCAGAAGTATTCTATAATGAGAGTAACTCTCTTTCCTGCCTACAATCACTCTCACAGTAAACTGTCTCTCAGTATTTTGATGCCTTATGTTCCTTGTTCTGTACAGCTGGGAGAAAGCTGGGTTTTCTGGCTAACAGTAGTTTATAGTACACAATGCTAGAGTTAGTTTTAGCTTAGTTTTCTAGAACTTCATAATTAATGTATGCCTGGTTCATGTAATGAGCAAGGTAAAAAAAACTTCTATTAGGGCTTTTTTAACAAGTTATTTATGTGTAACAGCAGAAGAGTAATTAATCGAACCACTAACTGGTCACTTGTAGGAGAAAGTTATACAATCCTTATTCAAACAAATGACATGTTACATCTGCTATCCATACCTATCCAGAGTTACTCATACTACTTTTTTCTTCAGTTACTAGTTTTTTCACTAACACTAGAGGCAATGCTGTTCACTTAATGCTGGCAAAAGTATAATGTATTTTCAAGAAACTATGAAAAATACATGCACAATTACTGAAATTTAATGGTAATTTGCTCATGATTTCCTTGGAAATACTTAGCTGTATTTTAAGTTAAACACCACATTTTTCAGGGTTACTGCACCTGGCAAAAATAGAAGGAATGTTTTTTGAAAACTGAGCAATGCTAGCAATCTGTTTTGACAACATATTTGCTTGAAAACAGGAGTCTTTTCTCTGATTACTTTAATATATATAATACTTTAGATTAATTTCTTATTTAAACAGGATGCTGCTGAGATGTTTTCCATAATTTTGAATATATCACTATTCTCTGTAATAAAATAATCCTTTAGAGGCTTAAAAAATTCCTGGCACTTCTACAATTTTAACAAAGATTCTTAAAGTGTTTTACAAACCGCAAGCCTCAAAAAACCCTAGGAAACATAGTAGGATAGAAACTGAAACGCTTTCTTCATTGGTTTGCTTTAGTAGGTCTGTCTACCATAAATTTTAGGTTAAAAATCTCCCACCAGTGTTTTACCACCAATGCAATTCCACCCTGTGGTAGCAAGACAGATTACTACAGCAGATAAGGAGCCAGTTATTTTACCACCACTGCTATCCCTCCATCTCTGCCCTATCTCATCATATTAAAGACAAAGTAGGCTGCTGTTCTCCCTTCCTTCCTCACACACTGGGGATGGCAGAGGGACAGCAGCCCCCCAAAACCCTGTCAGTCCTCTCATCCAAGGAAAGTTTGAAGAGAGTTTTTTCCAAACCCAAATAAAGATATGACAAGCAATTATGACAGTGAAAATATAGTGTAAGTGTACAAGATTTAAAAAACAAAACAAAAAAACCTCCACCCAAAACAAACTTAACAACCCCCATCCCACAGACACACAATATGGGACAAAAGGTATATATAAGGATATAGAAAAATTATGGTATAATGTATTTTGGAATCTATAAGTGATCATGTAGATAAATACTGTATCCATCTATTCAAAGGGGAAGAGATAATGCTGCAAGTCCATTTTGATCTAGGCTTGGTCTACACTACAGAGTAAGACTGACATAAGGCAGCTTATATTTACCTACCTGGGTCAGGGTCTACACTAAGGCCTTGCTCCTGCAAATGCCCTACTACACTGACATAACTCCAGCTTCACGAGAGGCGTAGGGCTTATGCCAGTGTAGTTCAGGTGATGCAGTGCCCCTTACCTGGGCTGTTGGCTGTCTTATCAATTTCAGAGTTCTGCTGGGGCCCTGAAATTGACAAGGGAGCCAGCTCCCAGCTCGGCTGCTGCCCCTGCTCCACTCCAAGTCAGGCTGCCACCCAGGCTCCCGGTTTGGCCTACAGCCTGGACTCTTGCTGAGAGCTCTGCTTCCCCGCAGGGTCCTGGCTCCTAGGTGGGAGCACAGCAACTGACTGGACTCTGGGAGCAGATTTCCCCACCAGAGGCAAGAAGTCCCAGCCACTTCCCCACACTCCCAGCTGGGAGTAGGGAGGCGAGAAGCCCCAGGGGGCAGTTGGGCTCCCAAGGGCAGGGAGCTGTACATAGCTGAGAGCCCTGGCTCTCAGCCCCCCACACTGCCCTTCTTCAGTCAGTGGAAGAGCTCCTGGTGAGGATATGCCCCATGGACAGAAGGAGGGTAGTGTGGACATCAGCCACTGCAGTAATTACGGTTGTGGCTGTAAGTTAACCTAACATAGGTTGACGTAAGACTGTAGTGTAGACATGCCCCTAGAAACATTTACCTGTGGAATGTTAACATACTCTGAAAGGATTTTTTTTTAAAAAAAATTTGCTTTGCTTCTTAGGAGTATAGCATACTGGGAAGCAGATTTGGGATGGGAGGTTTGGCATTAAAAAAAATAAGAAAGTGTGTGTATAAAATAGATGTTGATTCCTTATCAGGAAAATTTTCTTCCTTAAAAAGAAACATGCAATGGGGTATTTACCCCACACTTGCCTGGAAAGGGTGAATACAGACTGAGAAGGGGGCTAATTAATCCAACACGCCACAGCTGAGGTGAATCAGGTGGCTGAGTAATCCTGTGACTGAGGGAGAGAGCCCAGCTGAGCAGGAAGAGTTGGACTGGGATTATAAAGACAGGAAATTGGAAGCAGAGGGGGGCTTACTGGGAAAATCTGTGGTCACCCTCTCGGAGAAGGGGGCATGTTTGGGTTGGAAAATTCAGGAAGCCAAGAAAGTGGGACAGGGTTCAGGGAAAGGCAATCATGTCTAAGAGGGAACAGACCTTGACTGCTGGCTAGAGGGTCCCTGAGCTGGAACCCAGAATAGAAACCAGACCTGGGTTTCCCTGCCAGCCACTGAAGGAGAGGCACTACTAGGCAGCAAATGGGAAGACTGCCTAGGACTACCAGTGAAGAAAGACTTTGATACGCCAGAAGGGGAAACAATTTGGTGACATGGCTGGAAGGCCAAGTCAGAGAGAGACAGCAGCAGGTTGTGGAGAGAGAGGAGGGGCCACAGACCCAGAGAGAGAGGAGAAAATGGGATGCAACCACGGGAAGGGGTGTTGACCTTATAAGCCTTTCCCCAAAACCTCCAGAAGATGACATCTTAGCAGTGAGTGGACCACCCTGTCACAGAACAAAATACTTTATAGGTTGCTACTCTTTTCTTTGTGGCAAAACACTTGTGCAGAACTCTCTTAAAAAAGATAATGTCATAAAATTACTTTTGACATTTTCAAACTTACCCCTTATTAACAACACCATGCATCATAACAAACAAGTGATTTCCATGCCCCTGTTAAATATGGAGAATGGTAAAAGTCTTTTCAGTTTCATATTCCAGTACATTTATGTCTAGTATCTCAAAATGCTTTACAATGAAACATTAACATTATTCCTCAAGTACTGTACATCTCCAGAGATGTATTAAACTGTGGCTTTTACTAACTCCTTCCTGAAGCTATACACAGATCTAGCAAAACTTGCTGATCTAACCATGCAAACTTCTCCCCCTGTTTTTGGTTCTACAATGCACAGGCAGCACCCTCCATGGTTAGTTCTGAGATGGCAAAAAATGTCCCTATTCTGCAATTGCGTTATGAGAGCCAATCAGTAATTACTTACTCTAGTTCATCTGCCAGGTATTACAGAGGATAGTGAAATGGCAAGGGAAAACTATGGTTAAATTAGTTTGCAACTTTATTTCTTTGTTTCCACAAGAGTTCTTTGATAGTTTACCATGTCCTTTTTTCTGATTGACATGTTAACACAGGCTTTTTTCATGGATCTATACAGAAATTCAATCCTCCTCTCCACTCCGCTTTTCTGGCACTAATGATAACTAGATGGTACAACCCTCCTGTTCTGCAGCCCTATTCTACGTTTGGGAGACAAGGAAATGTGTCATGGTTTCCATTTCCATCTACTAAAAGGCAATTTCACTACTTCTGGCGCACACACACAAAGGGAGGAGAAGGGAATCTGAAGTTCTATGAAAGCAGGTGTGTTTGCGGATGAACTGATATATACCACAATGCATTCAATCATAGCCTATTATTCACATCATCTCTACTCAACCAGAATTAAACCTCCTCCATAGCTTCTCCCTGCAGAACTAAAACAAAAAAACATCAAGTGTAAATTAAAACCGAATAGCATTTGTGGTTCACTGATGCGCTGAGATTTACAGTTTTCAGAACTACTTCATACTAGCTGGGCCCATATTTATTGTATTTTCATTAGCAGAAAGAACCACGTCCAAGTCAAAGAAGTCATAAAACCAAAATGTCAGATGCACAAGTCTGTACCAACCAGGTGGACTGGCCATTCATAACAAGCACAGTAGTTCTGACACATTAAACTTTGAGAGAAAGTACAGAAAGCAGTGGAAAATATTGATTGAAGTAATAGATTTTCCCCTCAGGATCCCACAATACACACAGTATAGCTTCCTTTTCCCTAGGAGGGACTTCCTGAGGAGCTCTGCAGAGGAAGTTAAGAAAACCCTATGACTTTTGATTTTAAGACTGCACAAGATGAATACATCAAAGATAGGAAGGCATGCATACTATTGTTATAGAGTCCATATATTTGCCTAAACTAAATAAGACAGAGATAGTATCATGGCTGCTCTATCACCACAAACAGTAAACTAGTCACACACAATGAAAGCAGTAAGTTTTCAACCTTCTACAATAATTCCAATTAAGTTTCGTAGCAGAAAAGTTATTCTAAATCCACATCTGGATGTGTGGAAACACATTGCCCAGGAAAAAAAAAACCTGTCAGAAGGCCCATTTACAACCCTCCACTTACACTGAACACACACACACACACACACACACACACAATTCTGCAAGGCGTTAAGGTCGTGAATCCATCTTTAGCACTAGAAATACTTCTATACTAACTGAACTAAATATTAAACTCATTATGTGTCCCTCACCCACTGTGCAGGCCAGCCACTAGAAGGTGACATGATCAGACACCTATGGTGTGTCTACACTGCACACCACTGGCAGCAGGAAAACACTGCAGTGAAATGCAAGCATGTGTCCACACTGAGCTATAGCTACACACAGCAATGAAAGATTTTGGCAGTGGGGAGGCAACCAGGAAAGACTGTGGCAGCGTGAAACTGCTGGAGCCCTTTCCTGCTGCTAGAGACGTGTAGTACCCTTAGACAGTGAATTACACTAACTTACAAAACCACCCTTATCTTCTCTCTGAGGGCTGGTCTTCACTAGCGCGGGGGATCGTCTGTACATACGCAATTTCAGCTACGTTAATAACGTAGCTGAAATCGGCGTATCTACAGCCAACTTACCTGCCATCCTCACGGCGGCGGCGCACTCCCCCGTCGACTCCAGCTTGCGTCTTTTGGCGAGCTGGAGTTACGGAGTCGATGGGGGCACTGCTGGCGATCGATTTATCGCGTCTTGACAAGATGCGATAAATCGATCGCCATAAGATCGATTTCTCCCGGCTCTAGTGAAGACAAGCCCAAAGAAAAGAACTGAACTGCTGCACTTTCACTATAATTTACTGAAACAAAAACATGGGACGGTACTTACCAATGATTTGTGCAATTCCTAGCGAAAGGTGATAGGGTAAACAGAGGTCTCAAAGCTGCATAAAGAAATAAATGGCACCTCACATTTAGTAAACGTGAATGTAAACAATGGGTAAGGGGGGGGAAACCAGAAGTGGTGAAGACAAACACTCCCTTAAAAATTATGCTGCATGTTTTGAAGTGTCCCCACTTTTTTTTTTTCTAAAAATTGAGATGCACTGATGCTAAAAATCTAAGCTACTAAGATGGGTGTCCCACCTGCAGTCAAATCAGGAAGCTGGATACATTATCATCAGTGATACTTAAATGTAGTTGATTGCATCTCTGCTTTCCTTCATAAGCTCATGCTTTCGAAGAGGTACACTACCAACATTGAAAAGATTCTTGCTCGCTAAAGTACTACCTAGACTATGGAATTGAGAAGATTTCTTTCCTACCTGCCAAAGGTTCTGGAACAATTTTTATAGTAGGGGTGCTGAGAGCCATTGAATCAAACTAAACCCTGCATATCATGGAATCCAATTCAAGGCAGGGGGTGCGGTAGCACCCCTATTTCCAGCACCTATGCTACCTGCTCACAAGAAGAGACAGAGGAGTGAGCTGCCATACTTGACATGGCAGCATCTTGTTATTTGTTCTTTCTAGCTGAGGGGCTAGGATCTCCAGACTACTGCAGCCCTCATTTCATGCTCTTAAGAAAATATTTGAAAACTTAAATAGACAGACAACTTTTTCCTACTTACACCAGATTCTCTGAAATATTTTAAGCTGACTCTTCTTGCATTTGACTGTATAACATTTTCATTCTTACTGTCAAATACACTCAATAGAATCAACATAGTAGCAAAGCCAGGGCTCTTGATTTGAAGACATTTTCAGCTGATCAAATCCCCCTCTTTCAGCTCCATTTGTTTTATAAGGGTCTGAATGTACTATGTATTACTGTGAATTTTTCCAAATGATCTTCGCTGATTTTTTTTCTTCTACAAAAAATAGTGCTGGAGATAGAAATTTTTCAATTTTCAAGACAGGGTGGGTTTAAGATTCAGTTCATGATGACAAACAGAATTTATTTTCCAGACTTTATCCTCTAGCAGTTTCTCATGGCTTCCAGGGCCCTGTCTGTATGTTAAGCGCCCTGGGGACCTGGCTTCCAAATGTTGCGAAGCTGGAGTCTGGAGCGTTTGGGGATAGGGGTGAGGTTGAGAGCACAGTATCCATACTGAGTGACAGCCTTTAATTCTGTTCCTTCTCAGCTACTCTGTTCTGGCACAGCGAGACAGACTACTCTCTGCTGCGTTTTGCAGGAAGCTTATTGCTTCTCCCGAGTTAGGAAAAGCAGAGAGCAGCCTTGCAGGGCTGGTAGGTGGCAGCTGTAGACCTGCTTCTTTCCTCCACTCCTGAAATGGCTGGAGAGAAGAGAACAGTATGCTGAATTGCATATGTAGGGGGAGTGGTAGAAGAAGATGAATTAGGCCATGGTTACACTGGCACTTTATAGTGCTATAAAGCCCCCACAAGCGCTATAACCTACTCTCCGTCCACACTGGCAAGGCACTAATAGCGCTATAACCGCGGAGTTATAGCGCTATTATTAATCCACCTCCTCATGGGGAATAAGGGCTGTAGCGCACCTGCTGTAGCGCTACAGGAAGAATGTGGACACCCACTGCGTATTAATTGGCCTCCAGCCTGTCCCATAATTCCCGTTCGAGCCACTCTGGTCATCACTTGTAAACTCTTTTGTCCTGTCCTCAGGTGACCACACGTCAGACCCGCCCTTTAAAGTTCCAGGGAAATTTGAAAATCCCCTTCCTGTTTGCTCCAGCCAAGTGTGGCGTGCTCTCAGGGAATCCTTGCAGGTGATCATTCTCATTGATCTGATTGATTGCGTGGCGTGGTCTCAGGGAATCGTTGCAGGTGATCATTCTAATTGATCATCATGACTCCACGTGCCATGCCTCATCGCAATAGGCGATCCCCAGCATGGAGCAATAGTGAGGTGCTGGACCTCATCAGCTGCTGGGGGGAAGAGGCTGTTCAGTCTCAGCTGCGGTCTAGCCGCAGGAATTTTGACACCTATGGGCAGATATCACGGGCCTTGGCAGAAAGAGGCCATGAGCGGGACACTCTGCAGTGCCGTGTTAAGGTAAAGGAGCTTAGGAATGCGTATAGCAAAGCCCGCGAGGCAAACGGCCGCTCAGGGGCAGCCCCGGTGACTTGCAGATTTTATAAGGAGCTGCACGCGATACTTGGTGGTGATCCCACGGTCACTCCATCGACCACCACGGACACTTCCCAGCCCACCAGTGAAGGGGGGGGTGAGGAGGACGACGAAGAGCAGGAGGATGAAGAAGAGGAGGAGGATGAGGACGAGGCAGCAGCAATCCAGGGCACGGAGGAGTCCCTGGACGCATGCAGCCAGGAGCTCTTCTCAACCCAGGAGGGCAGCCAGCCACAGCGTCCGGCGGTTGCAGGGGCCAGCTCAGCAGCGGATTGCGGAGGTAAAGCTGCTTTTCTATGGGGAAGGCTGGCAGCTTGGGGTGGAAAGGGATGAGGGGGGCATTCCACCTGGAGCTCTGTTCAAGCCAGGAGGAGGGCAGGGGGGCATGCAGCCAGGAGCTCTCCTCTAAAGCCAAGAGGAGGGCGGCGAGCCACAGCGTCCGGCGGTTGCAGGGGCCAGCTCAGCAGTGCATTGCGGAGGTAAAGCTGCTTTTCTATGGGGAAGGCAGGCAGCTTGGGGTAGAAGGGGATGCTTGCATGCTTGCCTACATGTGGAATAGTGCATTGATGTAGTCTATCACCTCGCGGTAGTCATCCTCAGTAATCTCTTCAAAGGTCTCAATAAGAGCACTTGCAATGCGCCTGCGCAGGTTTCCCGGGAGAGCCAGTGTGGTCCCCGTCCCGGTCCCGGTCACTAGTCCCTGCCACTGTGCTACAATGGGTGGGGGGAGCATTGCTGCACATAGGCAAGCTGCATATGGCCCTGGGCGGAAGCCGCATCTTAATAAAATCCCTTCCCTTTGCTCCTCAGTGACTCGAAGCAACGAGATATCTTTCAGGACAAACACCTACGGAGAATGTTGGAACAGTGTTCAGAGTAGGGCTCCTGCCACTTACCGGCACTCCCCACCCTCTCCCCCGCCACAGCTTTTCAGGGCAGGGAAGAAATCCTTCCCCCTGCCTGCTGCTCACACTGTGGCTCCTGCAACGTACCGGCACTCCCCACCCCCTCCCCTGCCACAGCTTTTCAGGGCAGGGAAAAAATCATTTCCCTTGCCTCTGGAGTCCACTCACCATGGCAGGGGCTCCGTTGCTGTATCTGTGCTGTCTGCGGGACAGGCAAATGGGGAATGCGGGGGAATGATAGGCATGTCTGCTCTTTACAAGGGAACCACTGTGAAATGTATCTTTTTATTTTAGAAGGGTCGTCCTTCACCCCTTCGCCATCGCTCTTATCAACAGCTGAGAGGCTCAGGCGACTGAGGAAGCGGCCACGAAGGAGCAAAGAGGATCTTGTACAGCAAGTAATGCAACAGGCTGTAACGGAGAATCGAGTTGCACAGAGGTGGAGGGAGAATGAGAGCAAGTTGAGGGAGAAGGCGCGGAAGGAGAACGCGATTCACTGCCGGAAAAGCACCGACAAGCTGCTCTCATTACTGCAGCTTCAATTGCAGACTATGCAGCGGCTTGTCACCCTTCAGGAGGAGAAGCTCCGCACCCACCACCCCAATTATCGTTTGCCCCAACTCCCTTCCCCTTCTTTGCCTCTGTACCCTCCAGGCCACTATCATCAGCCAAATGGTTATCACCATCCACAGCTGCCTCCAACCCCTCTGTCTTCACCGAACAACCCCCAGACCCCGGACCATTATCCACTGCAGTCTACCCCTAATAACATGCCTTACTGCCCTCCGCAAATGGGGTTCGGGGGACATGGCCACTGTGAGGGCACTGGAGACTCAGAGACCCAGACATACTCTGATCTCTGACTGACCCCACGACACCCCCATTGCACCTCCCCTGCCTTCCCCCTCACATGCATCACAATATTTTCTTTCAGCAACCGAAGTACCTGTTCAATACATGAATTGTCTTCTTAATAAATTGGTTTCTTTATTAAGTGTACATACATTATTACAGGCTACAGAAAAGCAAATGCCTGTTCCTGTTAAAAGAATGCTCCCTCCCTCCCTCCCTCCATCTGCACCTCACTTTAGAACTGGCTTTCAGCCTCAAAATGCTCCCTCAAGGCTTCCCTGATCCTAACAGCCTCGCGCTGGTCCCCTCCAAGAACCCTGCTCTCTGGCTGGGCATATGTGGCCTCCAGGCATTGAACCTCAGAGGACCATGCCTGAGTGAAGCCTTCGCCCTTCTGCTCACAAAAATTATGTAGGGCACAGCATGCGGAAATAACCGCGGAGATACTACCCTCGGCCAAGTCTAGCCTCCCATAAAGACAGCGCCAGCGCGCCTTGAGACACCCAAAAGCACACTCCACAGTCATTCGACAACGGCTAAGCCTGTAGTTGAACCTTTCCTGACTGCTGTCCAGGCTCCCTGTGTACGGTTTCATGAGCTAGGGCATTAAAGGGTAAGCAGGGTCACCAAGAATCACTATGGGCATTTCCACTTCCCCCACGGGGATCCTCTGGTCTGGGAAAAAAGTCCCGGCTTGCAGCTTCATGAACAGGCCGGTGTTGCGGAAGATGCGTGCGTCATGCACCTTTCCAGACCAGCCAGCGTTAATGTCAGTAAAACGCCCACGGTGATCCACAAGCGCCTGGAGAACCATGGAGAAGTACCCCTTTCGGTTAACGTACTCCTCAGCTAGGTGGGCGGGCGCCAGAATGGGTATATGGGTCCCATCTATCGCCCCTCCACAGTTAGGGAAACCCATTTCTTCAAAGCCAGCCACGATGTCATGCACGTTATCCAGAGTCACGATTTTTCGTAGCAGGATGCGATTAATGGCCCTGCACACTTGCATCAGCACAACTCCAACGGTCGACTTTCCCACCCCAAACTGGTTGGCCACCGATCGGTAGCTGTCTGGGGTAGCCAGCTTCCAGATCGCGATAGCCACCCGCTTCTCCACCGGGAGGGCAGCTCTCAGTCTGGTGTCCTTGCGCCGCAGGGCAGGGGCGAGTTCAGCACACAGTCCCATGAAAGTGGCTTTTCTCATTCGAAAGTTTTGCAGCCACTGCTCGTCGTCCCAGACTTGCATGACGATGCGATCCCACCACTCTGTGCTCGTTTCCCGTGCCCAGAAGCGGCGTTCAACAGCCGTGAGCATGTCCGTTAATGAGACAAGAAGCTTTGTGTCGAATGCATTCGCCGCTTCGATCTCGTCTTCAGAATCATCACTGTCATCCTGCATGTCAAGGAATAACTCCACTGCACACAGAGATGTGCTGGCGACAGTCGTCAGCATGTCCCTCAGCAGTTCTGGATTCATTGCAGCACTCGACAATGGAAGACGGAGCGTGCCTTGCTGAAACCCTTGAAAGATGGCGCCGGAGGTGGAAGGAAACACAGGGATTGCTGGGATATGCCAAAAAGCATCATGGGTAGTTCAAACAGGATATAGAATGCCCCGCAAGTGACGCCCCCCCTACCACAAGCCATTGCGCCAGATCAGGAAGAGGTGTACTGTGGGATACATGCCCTAATGCGCTGCTCTTAATGCCGTATTAAGTGCCGCAAATGTGGCCATGCTATAGCGCTGGAGCATCTCAGTGTGGACATACAATAGCGCTATTATTATTGCTGTATAAGGCGAGCGCTATAAGCAATAGCGCTATAATTTTGTAAGTGTAACCATACCCTTAGAGAACAGAGTGTTGCGGTGCAAAGGAGAGAAAAGTAAAGCAGGGAAAGAGGACAAATGATTGACCTGGAGATGGGGAGAAAAATTGTGTGGGGTGGAATTACATGAATCTGCCCAAAACATTTGACTTCCTCTCAGTTTTGCGACTACCCTTCCTGCCTCCCCAAACCCCCACCCTCCCCCAAAAATTCTATCTACAAAAGCATTTGAGAGATTACATACATACATATGCACATCCCAGAGCAGGCCAAGTAAGGGCATTGGCAGTGCAAATGTCCCCACATTGCCCTGTCTATGTACCTTAATCTTAACCTAGAAGAACCTGAGTGGGGAGTTCATGCTGTTAGTGTACAGTCTAGTCATTCCTTGGACCCTTTGAGAAGCCTGCAACAAGAGCTGCCAATTGCTTCCAACTGAGATGGTCATCTTTGTGATACAGGCACTTCAGAAAAATAGAAACTGAATATTTAGAGTCAGTACAACAGATGAAGGAATCCTAGTTTATTACCACCAGAATTCCAGAGAAGGTGCGCATAAGAGGAATGAAAAGAAACTTGTATCCCATAAAACAAAACAGTGCGAATTTTATTAACTTCATTCATTTTTAATTTCAAGCTACTGCATAAAATGAGCTCACACTAGTAGATTCACAGAATGAAGCCTGACACAAGTATCGTCTTCAGGATCAAGGAAGCTGTAGCATGTAAAGCAATTTTACATCACTAGAGGTCCCTGTGACACAGGAACAAAAATACTATACTTAGGCAGCTGATGTAAAGTTTTAAGCAGAACTTCTATAAATCCTAACTTTGAAAATCACCGTTTAAAAGTAGCTGTATAAAATCTGTATATTTCAAATTATCTTCATGTTATTAGGCATTTATATACAAAAATTAAAAAAATGTTTCCTTTCTTTACATCTGATTCTACGGAAACACATTAAAGCTGGAGTCAAAAAAATAAAAATCCTGTAAGTGCTCTCCTTGACTTCAAAAGGACAGATGTGCCCAAAGTTCAGCATGTTGTGGAAGTGACTCAGCAACTGGTGTACCTCCTTGTGGCTAGGCTTGGGTAACAGGCTCTCCCTCTGGTGCCTGCTCCGAACACCTGCTCCAGCCCAGCAGTGGCCTTCATCTTCCAGGCAGGTCACATTCAATTCCACCCCCTCCAGAACAACAGAGTCCAGAATTTCTTATACCTCTTGTCTTCAGGCTTTCAATAATTTTTATCCTTTGCATCAGGGGCTTCCGCCTTCTTCATTGCACAGACTGGGATCCCAGGTTCTCTCTCTACTCTGGGTTCCAGTCCAGGGATCCCATAGCAAGCCACTAAGGTCTGCTCCTTCAGACTTTTCGCTGCTTCCCTGGATTGCTTCTTACCTTGGCCTGTCTGAAGACTGTTTTCCTCAGCCCCTTTCCTGGCTATGCAAAGTCTTTTCTGCCTTTTGTAATAAGAAAACCTCACAGGTTCTTCTCCCTGGAAATCCAGATCTTGCCCTTTTAAAGCTCGCCACATGAGCTCACTTCACCCTGTGGGTTCTCAATGTCTCTCCTGGTCTTTTACCAGAGTTTCCTTTTGGAAGTGGATCCCAAAAATCTCTTCACCTCCTGGGCTTCCTGTTTCCTTCTGGCCTAAGCACTTCCTCTATATTTGCCACGCAGCACCTCCCTATCTGGGTCTCATCCTTCATTGGCCTGACAAGCTCTGTAGCTGCCACCACATACCCTAATTGAAGTCTCCAGCTCCCCTTAACCTTTACCCCATGTTGACACTGAACATATGCCACCACACATGCTTAAGTGCATGCATTCTGGGGGTATATTTACAACTCAGTCAAGTTTCTATGTGATTCCAATTATTTTTTTAGAGAATTTACTGGAAATCCCACACCCTACAGTTGAACACACAGTTACAAAGTCTCCTACCAGTTTGGGGAATTGACAGTCAAAGCAGTCATAGCCATTTTATGCATGAAACAGCTTAGGTCTTTGAAATGTGAATGATCTCCTAAACAAAGGTCTGGCAGCAGAATTTTTATATGCAACCTATAGTTACATACCTCTGACCTATTTGTCTTTTGATGTGGCATGTATCAATAAGAAATAGCTTTAAAGCACGTTCATCTGATAGTGCAATTTAGATAACTGGCATGTTGTTACTTTCCATACCACACTAGATGCAGTCAGCATATATATTACTGAAAAGGCTCTAGAGAGCTCAGGAAAGATTAGCAATTATAGTAAGGACTCTCTTTGATTAAAATACCCCATCCAAACCATACAACCATTATCCCCAACCCAAAATATACCCACTGTAATGCACCGGCCTTGTGTGCATGAGCAACGGATGTTGCCCTCTAACAGCTGACCCACAGAGAAGATACAGACATTTCAGTTCAAGTAGCCTATGTTTCTGGTGCAAAAGAACCAAAGTTAATTCCCTGGCTTCCAAGTGTGAGGGAGGAATACGGTGACATCAGCAACACATCAATTCTCTTTTATTGCTCCTCAGGCTTCTGATTTTTCTGATATTTTAATAAGGACAGGTGCCCAGAGAAGAAGAATGGGCACTTACTGATCATATGAATATGAAGAAATAAACTGCATCACCACCATAAAAGCAAGGTTCTCCTTTTAAAAACACATAACCAGATAATATCAACATTAACACACACATCCCCAAACTAAACATACAACAGTAAATATAGTGTTAATTCCATTCAAAATACAGTACTGTAGAACCAGTAAAGCAGATCTTAATCTGAGGCAGGCTCAGAAAGAATACGTGGAAGATGAAATTTCCAGAACTACATGAGGAATTTTCATATTTCAGCCTCTACAACCAATGGCTGGCATAATCTGAGAGCATAATTCTCCAAAACTCACAGCCCTCCAGTTGGGAGATTCAACAGCTAAAATCTCAGCAAACCACATTGTTTGGGAGTCTAATTAACATGCAAAGTAAAGTCCTATTCCACTGAGTAATCTGTATAAGAATCTGGGCCTTAATTATGTTTAGTCTACATTTTAAGTCTTGGTTTTATCAAAAATGAATGTAAAGATAACTTTCTAAATTCTCAGTCTCAATTGTCAATGGATAAAGAGTAATAAAAAAGTGCTGTATTTGAATGCATTCAGTAAAGTCATAATACACATTTTTTGGTACAGATTCCTCAGGATGCTGGCCTTTTTTTAATGGGAGTGGCAGAAAGCATGTTATAACTAGGTCCTACACAAATCAGCCAGCAAATCATATACTTGTTTAAGTCTCACATTTTGGAACTGACATCAAATGACAGCAATATTATTCATGCCAAAACCCAGCAATAAAATAATATTTCAGTAATCATTTCTGAAACCATTGACAAGCTGTGTTCTTAAGAGTTGGAGAAACAATTCCTAATATTAACTCAAGATTCTCACGTTGATAAAACTATTTGAAATCCCTGTGTGAGGGTATAATTTTTGAAAGGGAGGGCCCACTAAGCAATAGGATATAAAAAGCTAAAAACAGGAAAATCAAGGGTGAGTCTCAAGTGAGTTTTATTAGTCATAGAAGGACAGAGAACATGCACTGGCTGTTCAAATTAGGACACAAAGCACCATGGACAAGCAAGAGACAGTATCTCATGTCTTAAATCTGAGTTTTCTCCCTTGTTGGATAAGATTTTTCTCCTCTTAATATAAAACTCCAAAATGCTGGAAAGTTTCTTCACTTTTTCA
The DNA here is from genome assembly GCA_007922305.1 of Dermatemys mawii. NCBI lineage: Eukaryota > Metazoa > Chordata > Testudines > Dermatemydidae > Dermatemys > Dermatemys mawii. Next base: position 24,178,192 of record ML677363.1, on the reverse strand, counting down.
TTTCCAAGATCACACTTTTTTTCACAGTTTTACATGTATTATTATTAAATGTTATTAATATCAAAGGTGATTCAATTTCTTGTATCTGCTTCAATGAGAATAAAACTGCTTAAAAGTTAGGGGGTAGTGTTGTTGATCACAAAACCTATTCCATTTAGGACCAAATTTTGGGTCAAATTCAGTCCTCAGCTAACCTTATGTGAAGTCAACATTTGTTACTACTATTCACAAAAGGGCAAAATTTGTTTTCAAAAACTTGGGAGAATTCAGAGAAAGAAAGGTGAGATGAAATGGCTATCATATATATTACCCAGTGTAGATCAATAATAATTCAATAACAATTGGTTTATTTTTAAAATCTTCTCCAAGTCTGATCGAAGCGCAGCCTACCAAACACAAACCTGATTATTCCTGTTTTCCCTAATTTCCTCTTTTAGTTCCTCAGTAGTTATCATAATTACAGCAACATATTATTTTTACAATACTCCATCTTTGTCTAGCATAGGATGAAAATGAACAGAAAAATGATTGCCTTGTCACTGAGTTACTACAGTTAATTACGTCTTCACTAAAATCAATACAGAAAAAGTATGTGTTCACTGAGAGAAGAATACTTGCGAAGCCATAACACATACACTTATCAAAACAAGTTACAAAAATATGACTTAAAAAAAATACTGAACCTTTTACTTCACTGAGTACATATAGAAAATCCAGTCTAGCAAAGTGGTGCTATGCTGCCTTCCTGTAGCTCAGATGACAACACAGAAAAGTACTCAAAAAATCTCTGCGAGCACCTGTATGAGTGTTTCAAAACTCTTTGGGTGGGGGAGGAATGACAGAACATGCAATTCCTATACATAGTCAATAAAGGTTAAGATTTCACACACTACTCAATTCTTCGTGAGGTCAAAATGCAAATAATTAGTATTTGCCCACATGCTAGGAGGTATCTTCTATCAACATGACTGCAATGCACTAAGGCTAAAATATAACAAAAATGAATGCTATGTTTGACATTTCAAACTCTCTTTGTATTTCCATATAAAGCCCATACAGAGTATAATGCTCAGATTTCATTAAAGATTTCAGTGAATTTTACAGGGGCAACTGAATGAGGATGATTAAACAGGATAATCAAGGCTTTAAACACACAAACATTCTTAAAAACCAATTCAGACATCAAACACAACAAGAAAGGGCAACAAAAGTTAGGGAGTTCTACTGCAAATAAAAATACTGGACTACAACATGGGGAAAAAAAGCTTCTTTACACACTGCATTACGGAAATATTTAAATCTTGATAAGATTTTTATTTCTGTACCCTTGATTCCTTTAATTCAAGTGCCACAGAATGTGAAATTTATTCACTAAAGAAATATTTTCATCTCAATGTGGAACATCAGCACTCTTCATGATGATTTCCACCTTTTTGGGCAACAGGTGATTTTCATGCTTACTCACCAAACCAGGTCAGAAAGAGACATTTGCTTCCTTATATGAACTGTGGGCTAAGCCCCACCTCCTCAGTGCAGGCCACCAGAAAGATTCTTCCACAGCTGTTAGAAACACTCCAATTTATTATTAGCATCAAGACAACAACTTTATATAAGAAAATTAAATGTCCAGGTGTCCCTTTTAGGGAAAATTTCAGTGTGTATTTTGGTCACTTACCAGACTATCAGGGAGGGAAGAATGAAAAAGAAGTTAGTAACAGAAAGAAAATTATCAGATAAGAAATTTTTCTATCTGTTGCACAGCTTCTATCCCCATTCATTACTAATGGAAAGTACTGAGCAGTGGATCACAGATGTATGAGGGAAAGAATAAGCAGAGTTTTAATTATTACAGTAGAACAATAGGCAAGAATGTAAGTTCCACCCAAATCAACCAAAAGCTTTGTAAACTGAGGAATTATGTGGGAACCAACCTGGTGGCATCTTCCTACCAAAGGATACCTCTGAGGAAGAATGGAAATTTGCTCTGCAAATTTTCCTCTAATGAGGCTCATTCCAGCACCCTCACCTCCCAGGGCACACTTCTGAGAAGTTTCCCAGATGACTAGCATGCCAACTGGTGCAGGATTTTAACTTCTTGCCTGCAGCAACTTTGAGGCCCTAAGGCCTTGGCATTTCTGATGGAATGAGATGAACTGGGTATAAATGCATACGTACCTCCTGTATTCTTGGCCATTATTATGAATTTATATCACTGAACTGCCTGGGAGCTCTAGTCATAGATCAGGATCCCAGAGTACTAGGAATGTCAACTTATGCCAGAATTCTAAGAGTTAGAACAAAATAATAGGAGAACTATTGCAGAGGCATGGCAGAAAAGGGAACTTAACCTTGGACGAAAGTTTCTGGGAGCGATAACAACTATCTTGTCCTCATGTCCACAGGAGCGTGATCTTACACACAGAGAGGAACAAATTCCCAGACCTGCCTTTTGGAGGTAATGGGGACTTGAAAGGCCAGCTATAGACTTGTATAACATGGGCAGCTGTGGACACTCAAATAGGCTGCTATAACTATCTATATAACGCTGCTATGGCTAGTACTCATATTTTTATGGTGCCTGATTGTAGGATTCCAACCAACACTCATGTAGTTGAGATTCTCAGAACTCGGTGATTATAATGTTTGGATTATGGTACCAATTGGATGAAAGGGCCCCATTGTACTCTGCACAGAACAAAGAAAGAGGAAGTGCCTGCCTCAAAGAGTCTCCCTGGCACCAAAAACATAATTTGATTAAGTCAATGAAAGAAATTTCCTAGTTGAGCTTTGCCTAGATAGCAAAATGCAAAAGGCTCTAATGGAGAATCCCCGTTGAACTATGCTTGTCTACACCAGCAATCCTAGCTGCCGCCTATAACTGGCTACACATGACCACTGCCAGGAAATGACTCATACAATGAAGCTTTGGACCTTTACAAATCTTCACCATTTATACAAAGGTAACATTATAGCCAGAACAAAGTCTGTTTTATCTCTGAGAAACTGAAGGCTTTTCTTGATCTTTAAACAACTGGTGGGTATGAATCCTTTTCCAGCAGCTGTTAAATTCTGAATGGGCACTGATTAGCATGTTATCTGAATAGGGATAAGTGCATAACTTGAAAACTGAGCCTTGCTATGCCTAATGCCAGCTGTTTCTTAAGACTCTGGGTACAGAGGGTGGATCAGAAGGAAGAGTCTTGTACAGGAATTGAGCTCTTGTGCACAAACACTCGTTTTAGCTTTGTTATGCTGACGATTTTGTTGGTTTGGAAAACATTTTATGTAGGTTTCCTTGGGAGTTTCTGGTCCAGATTTCATCCTCTGCTAGTAGAACAGTCCCTTCTTTGCTACTGTTGGTGTTATCAGTGACCAATCCATTGCTAGGCTTGTTCTGATAATGAGAATTCAGGCCTATCTGCTATCTCAGCTACTAATTTCTCTTTACTCAAAAAGTTCCTCACCTGTAAGTTTGGACACACAAGATATCCATTTAAGATGATTTACTGCTATTCATGAGTATATTATAATTTTCTCGAAGCTAGAAAATTAGACGCCAAGGGGTTGAGACCAGGACAGAACCCAAGATATACGGGCTATGTAGGATTAAAATCAGAGAGGCTACAGCACAAAATGAATTACACCTACCACAGGACATAAAAGGCAATAAGAGGTTTTTTCAATACATTAGGAGCAAGAGAAAAACAAAATAAAGCATAGGTCCACTACTTAGCAGGGAAGGAGAGCTAACCACTGAAGCCTCCAGCCACACCACTAAATTGCCTCTAAATTCCAAAGATGGGGAGCCATACAATATTAGTAATTAATGAGGTCTATGCAACAGAAAGAGCTGACTTAATAACAAGTTTTTTCAAAGTACTGTTTTGTTTGTTTCCGGTATAGGATTGTGCTGCAGAAAATTTTAGATCACACTGCAGTATCGTAGCAGATAATCAATTTAGCCGGAAACCAAGGATGACACTGGATTCAAGATTCTCAAAGACGCCAGGATATTTCTTCACACCATACAGTTTACTCTTTTCATGCCATTTTTACACAAATCACCTCTCCTTCTGCATCTAAACTCATTCATCAGTAATAATTTCTGCCATGGCTAATTGAGTTATTACCCTCAAACGTCTGAACACTCTAAAACAAATTAAAATGGTCTTTGACTACCAGTCGGGGCAGAGAGGGACCCCATCCTCATTCAAGTCAATGGCAATTTTCATTGATCTGAACGAAGCCAGGATTTTGTCCCAAATGCCTGGGATATTTCTACGGGGTTTGCTATTTTGCCTAGTCCAGTTCATAAATCAAGATGAAAAGTTACCAAGCCTCCCTTAAAAATAAAGAATAATAAACAAAATAAACTTATGGTCAATTTAAACACAATTCCATTGCCCCCTTCTTCAAGGAAAAAATACTTATTATCCAAGCATTTGGTGTTGAAACATTAGTTAAATATTTTTAAACATACGATACATATGTACGTAGAACCACTAACCACTGGGAGATCATTTTACCTTTCGAGTTTCTTACGAAAACTTCACAGAATAAACATAGCAATAGCACACATTCCCGCGTGTCAAACAGAACTGTAAACTTCAATGCAGTACGTGCATGAGCCCTTTAAGTTATATGAAAAATAACAATATTTGCCATTTTAATCTCCTGACAAGAAACATTTTTCCAAAAGGTCTTAAAAAACAGAAGGCTCACCAGGTCCCTGAGCTCTGCACTGCGCCTACCACTGACTTACAATCCTGCATATTCCCCTGATTTTCTGCTCGCTCCCTTTCACTTCTACAGACTATCAAGTAGTTAGAATTTTACCCCAAGTCTTAGGAAACTTTCCTTTCTCCACTGAAGTCAATGGTAAAACTCCCTTGGACTTCAGTGGAGCCAAAATTTCTCTAAATCTTCATAATTTCAGTTTGCTTTATCAAGCACCCCTTACCCCTCTCCTCCTTTCTGCTTTTTGACTAAAAGCAAGCCTGACTTTCTGCTTAATTAACAGGTCTGTTATTTCCCCTACACACCTTATATTGGGTCTTCTGGCCCCTACCCGGTGAGGATCAAAACCCTGTTGTACATATAAACATGTTGTTTTTTATGTCCACCAAACGTAGAACAAGTAATAATCTGCAGCAAGGGAAATTTAGATTAGATATCAGGTAAAACTTTCTAAGTAAGAATAGTCAAGTACAGGAATAGGTTATCAAGGGACATTGTGGAAACCCCATCACTGGAGGTTTTTAAGAACAGGTTAGAAAAACAACTGTCAGGGAAGGTCCAGGTATCCTTAATTAAGCCTCAGCCTGAGGGAAGTGGAGTGTAGGGGGGGATGGATTAGACAAACTCTTGAGATCCCTTTCAGCCCTACATGTTTATGCTTCTATGATTTTGTAATAAGATATGGCCCATGCCCTGAAGATGATAAATAGACAAACTGAACATTTTTCTATTAATAGACCCTCCCCTCCCATATATACTTTTCTTTTAATTTGCGGACAGAAGTGAGGCCTAAAATTCAGCTTGATGCTATTTCTTCACCTTCCTATAATGCAATAACTTCTGAAGCCCACACTCCAATCAATTCCGCAATTTTAGGCCTCAATGGGGAAAGCCCGATTCGTGATAATGAGAAACCCAGAAAAGCCTGATTCCACACAGTGTTCCTCTGAGTTCCAGGCAGAGGTGACAAAAGTACCTCAGCTAGTCACTTCCCTCCATTTCATTTGCATACTTCAATCTCATTTGTTGAATGGAAGAAGCAAATAAAAATACAGATCAGGACTGACGTGATTTGAGAGATTACAGGGGAAGGGGATTGCATAATTTCAGAACTGGATTAACAGAGGCTACTTCAGCTCAGGAGTCATATTGGTTGTGTAGAAGCGAGGCTGGAGATCTGCTCTGTGGCTCCATCCACACTATGCTTGGCGCAAGCAATATCATTTCTCTCTGCAGCACCAAATTGGCACTGTCAAGGGAAGAGATGACCATAGCAGGGTTAGGGTTACTGGAAGAAATGAGTGATGACTGGCTTTGTTGCCTCTGATGTCTTTCTACTGCTCGGGCTCCTCTCTATGCAGCACCAAATGGGAACTGCCAAGAGGAAGTTGTTGACTTGAAATGATAAAGCAAAGAGAAGATGATTTAACAATAACATTTTATTATTTTGGTGGCAGTGTTCCGTAAAATTCCTACAGGTTCACTCACCTGTCAGCTCAGCTCACATTAGCAACAAAGCACACAACCTTATGGTCCACTTCAGCTGAATTCTAACAATGCTAATGTGCACATTTTTTTGGCCAAGTAAAGAAAGGCTCTACACTAAACTCAATGGAACATTTCTCTCTAATGCAACATCTTCAGAAAACCACATCTGGTCAACTCCAGAATTACAGGGAATGTTCTAGGTATCCATGGGCAGAACTCTATCGAATTTGGTAAAAATCAGAAAACCAGAAAAGCTTGATTTCCACTAAAGTCATACCTACAGAGTGCCCATTGGATCACTCAGAATACGGGGTTGAGACAGAGATCTCACAGAGGCCTGTGGGTATGATAGTTTTCTGCAGTACAATTTAAGTGGATAATAGGGCTGGTTAGCCTTACTATTGCTAAGCCTAATTACACATAACACAGAAATTTCCATTTTGTGTTAACAGTCTTTTCCATGATTAATTATAGCATTCTTGAGATTATAAATCTTGCGCTGTCCTTCATGCTAAGCCAAAAATTATTATGTAGTCTTGTGGTAATAGCTGGCTTTCCAATATTGTTAGAGGTGATCCACAAAGGAAAAATAATTGGATTTGTGCTCTTTTTTGCTTCTTTATAAAGAATTGAATTTTATTCCTGTTTTTATTAAGATTCATCTTCCCCGATTCTACTGGAAAACAAGATAACAAGAGTGGGAGTTTTCAGGGCAAGCACAGTCTACGCCAGGGGTCCCCAAACTTTTTGGGCTGCGGCCCCCTGCCGCGACCCGGCGGCCACTTGTGGCCCCCCTGGGGTATGTCCGCCGAAATGCCGCCGCAGAAAGTGGAAGCTTCTGCTTTCCGTGGCAGCATTTCGGCGGGACCAAAATAGCCCACCCGGGAGTTCGGCAGTCTCCCGGGTGGGCTCGGCAGCGGCACCGGGGTCTCGCGCACCCCTGGGGGTGCGCCCACCCCAGTTTGAAGACCACTGGTCTACACAATAGCATACTGTAGACTCTCGATTATCCAGGATGATAGGGAAAAAATTAACCCTGGTTAATAAAATCCCAGATAATCACTATCCTTAGGAAATATTGGGGGGTGGAGGGGAGAATTGGTTCACTAGCCACCCTGTGCCAGGGGGAGAGGGTGTTGGTTCACTGGCTGCCCTGTGCTCTGTTTTTTTTTTTTTTTGTTTGTTTGTGGCGGCAACACCTTTTGTTTGTGTTTGTTACACCTTTTTTTTGGACATCCTGGTTAACCCAGTCCTGGATAATCGAGAGGCTACTGTAATTCGCTCGTTCTAAGCAAGCGCACACAACCCACAGGAGACCCAAAATGGTGAGTAAGCACAGGGTCAAGGGGGACTGATTGTTTCACGGCCATACTGTCCTCTGGGTTTCTGTGCCATGGGGAGAGCTAACAGATGCAGGGGGCCCCTGTACTGAACACTGTCCCCACATTTTCTACAGGAGTTCATCCTGGAAGATATCTAGCTGCTGAGGGTGACCTAGGAAGCAAGGGAGGGTCTTCTACTACAATGCAGCTTCCGCCCTGGCCCATATGCAATTTGCCTGTGTGCAGCAATGGTTCTCCACCCCTCATGGCACAGTGGCGCAGACATGTTAGCCTGACTGGGACAAGGACCACAGTGGCTCTGCCAAGGAACCTGTGCAAGAGCATTGCCCAGCCTCGGCATGACACCTTTGAAGAGATCACTGAGGCTTACTACCGTGATGTGAGAGGGCACATCAACGCCCTCCTCTGCATCTAGGCATGCATGCAGCCATAACCCTCCTCTCCCCAAGAGCCCACACTGAACAACTTTCTTCCCAAAATAAAAGCCATTTATCAGGAACCTTCTCTGGTGTTTGTCCTTCCCCAAGCACCGGTGGCCACGACTAGCTACCTTCCTCCTGGCTTGAGAACAGCTCCTGGCTGCATGCCTTGAGGGATGCCAGGGTGTCTTCCTCCACCTCAACATCCTCGTTCCTGCTTTCCTCCTTCTCCTGCCTTGATGAACTGGGCTCTGAAGTCTCCTGGTGGTAACTGGAGAGGAGATGGGGTTGCCCCCAAATATTGCGTCCAGCTCTTTGTAGAAACAGCAGGTCAGGGGGGCACCATTGGAGCGGCGGTTTACCTCGCAGGCTTTGCGTTAGACATTGCACAGCTCCTTCACTTTAACCCTGCACTGCGTCCTGGTCATAGCCCCTTTCCATCATGTCCCTTGATATCTGCCTTAAAGTATCGTAAATCCTACGGCTGTAGCGCAGCTTCCTCCCCCGCCCAAACAGTGATGAGGTCCAGCTCCTTGCCATTGCTGTATACTGGGGATCGCCTGGTGCGTGGAGGCCTGGTCACCTGGAAAGATTCACTGAGAACACTCCATGCCTTGCTGAGCAAACAGGAAGGGGATTTTCAAAATTCCCAGAGAATTTAAAGGTCGGGTCTGACAATTGGTCACCTGAGGTCAGGGCATAGAATTCAAAGTAATGACAAAAGTGGCTAGAACAGGCATTGTGGGATACTTCTGGAGGCTGATCAAAGTGCATTAACAGACCAGGGCATCCACACTGGTGCTGCAGCGCTCCAGTGGGGGCACATCAAACTCGCCAAGGTGGAGTACCAGGAGCACTCTAGCCATGGAGTCCGGGCACTCTACATGCCTTTTTAGTGTGGACGTGTCATGCGTTAAAACACACGGGGATGCTTTAATGCACTCTAACCTGCAAGTGTAGCCAGGCCCTAAGAAACACAAATACGTAATGCTGATATTTCCTAAGTCTCAGTCTCATTTTCATAAATTCAACATAATAGTTACATTAAATAAAAAAGTTAAGATTACATTTTTAACAACCTACTAAAAGCACTTCTATTCTCTGTGGATCATATGCACTACCACTGAAGAAAACTTTTACATGCATAAAGAATTAAGCATTTTTATATAGTTTTCTTTATTCACTATTGCTAATTACTAGTTAAGATATTTAGATCTCATCTCTGTACTTTCCATCCAGACATACTGATCCCTTTGACCCTTACTTTATATGAATGAAACGTCTAACTTTTAAAATACTTTGTTACAATATGTTCCTGTAGAGTAATTTTTTCATTCAAAGGAGCATTGCAACAAGAAGCCAAAAACAGGTGGTGTCAACAAGATGTACTACCTCCAAGACCCATGTGTCACACTTAAATGTGTCCATAATTGGGGATAGTAAAAAACAAAAGGTGGAATGTTTATCATTTTACACCGTCAGAAAAGTAGGAAACTCTCAGAACAGTAGGAATACTCTAGTATTTTCAAACCTCAGGTTCATTTCTAATACTTATAGGAAAATTATTTTCCTATCATGGTATAATATATTGAAATGGGAGTAGATCAAAGCGCCCTATTAAACTGTTAGTGCAGGGCAGTAGGGTTCAAATGGATAATTAATGCACTGCAAGCTAGTGCAGGATAGATTTTCACTCCAGATTGCTGTGGACTAACTAAAACAATGAGGAATCCAGTGGCACTTTAAAGACTAATAGATTTATTTGGGAATAAGCTTTCAGAGGTAAAAAACCCCCACCTCTTCGACTTGACCAATGTGTGACATTCAGAGTACCTTTTTCTGCTACTCTGGATCAACCTCACAGAGGACTTGGAGCGAGATTTTTCCCCACAGGAGGTGCTGGCGAGGCTGACAAGGACCAAAACCACTGCCCCTTGAAAAGATGGCCTCCGCTACCACCTGCTGAAGCAGCGAGACCCTGGCTGACTGGTGCTCGCCACCATCTTCAACAAATGCAAGCAGTTCTGCTGCATCCCCTGCTCCTAGAAAAAATCCATGACTGTGCTCATCCACAAAAAAAAAGGCGAACAAGATGATCCTGGCAACTGGAGGTCCATCTCCCTCTGCTCCACCATCTACAAGCTGTATGCCAGCTACCTCGCAGCAAGGATCACAGACTGGTCAGTGTGCAGGGATGCTGTCAGTTCAGTGCAGAATGGCTTCATGTCCTCCTGTGAAGGATGTTACTGAAGAAGTGGGTTTTTTACCCATGAAAAAGCTTATGCACAAATAAATCTGTTAGTCTGCCAGATTTATCTGCCATCAGACTCCCCATTGTTTTTGCGGATACGGCTATCCCTCAGATACTGTGGACTAACTGTTTGTGTAGACAAGCCAAAACACTAAATTATATGAAGATCAGGGTGGATAAAAATCAATTATTTTTTATAAAATTAAAAAAAACAGGATTTAATTTAAATAGGATTTTCTTGCGATGGAACTCAGTTGTGAACTGTTTTGAGCATTATACCAAGAATTGGCCTAATCTGATGACAGTGTGTGAACAAAACAGATAGCACTGTCACAGCCAAAGCTCTCAACATCGGACTTTAGAAAAATGTTGAACACATGCTGAGTACCCTGAAGCCTATTTCTGAAGCCTTGAACAAAATGCAGGGAAATAGCTGTTTTATTGCTGATGCTGTTGAAACTTGGAAGGAACTGAGTGAGATCTTAAAAGGAGAAATATTCAATGACAAAGTTAAATTACAAGCATTTAAAAATATGAACAGAACAAGCACTATATCCAGTTCATTTTCTTGCAAGTATTCTCAGTATTCACTACCAGGGTCAAGCCTTAATTGCTGAAGAAAAGGAGTTGGCCTTGACATGGACATCCAGCAATCATCCCTCTATAATGCCAACTATAATAAACTTCAGAGCTAAGGGTGAACCATTCACGAAGTATATGTTTGCTGATAATGTTTTAAGGAAAGTCACAGCAGTGAACTGGTGGAAGTCACTTAGGCACTTGGATTCAGAGTGTTGAAGTGGTAATTTCACTTTTAACAGCAGTAGCTTCTTCTGCTGGTGCAGAAAGAATATTTTCTTTCTTTGAACTAATTCATTCCCAATTGAGAAATCATTTGAGACCTGAAAAAGCAGAAAAGCTTGTTTTTCTTTTCCAGATTATGAACAAACAGGAAAATGAAGGAGAAGATGACTGAGTTAGCTGCAGAAGCCGATATTTTAAGTTTCTCATGTTGACCTGCCTGACAGTCCACTTAATTTTTGTTCGCTAAATTAAATTTTTTTTTTAAAAAAAACAATATTAGTTAAAAACAATGTTAACAAAAACAAACCTTATTTAGTTAAACATTCAAGTTGTTTAAAATTCAAAAATTCATATGCTTGTTTTGTTAAAATATTATATATTTTCTATTGCAGAAAAAAATCCAGAATACCTAATATTGTTTCAGTTAAATAAAACAACTTAAATGTCTGTCTGGTGATGTTCTCCTAATACAGCATGGCAAAAAAATCCTCCAAATATTAATGATTAACCTGTTGATTGGGGATATTTATGAAGTCATTGGGAGGTGAAGTATCTGCTTTAATTACCTTTGGCAAATAAAATAACCAATCATTCATTTTCTGATATAGCTGTAAAACTAATCTGAAAAGTTTTCAAAATAAATCACTTCAAAAACGTATAGTGTGTACATGAAACCTACATTTATTTCTGAGTTGTGAAGAATATGTATTAAGGTTATGTATGTATTAAGGTTAACAAGAATGCACTTTTATGGAGAAATCCATGATTAAACCAAATTTTCCTGACTAATGATTAAAATTATGATTTAAATCAAATCCACCCTGATGAAGATCAACATTCAAAACATTTTAATGCCATTATCAGAATACTTTAGTCACACTCAGAAAGATAGCACTGTATCATGTAGCTGTTGTCTACACTGCTACTACGTTTGTCTAGAATGACCTAATCATAAGCGTCTTCATGTACCCATAGTAACTCTCATTCTACAGGGACAAATGTCAGGAAACACAAAGATATTCATGCAATGTGATTAGTATAAATAAGCATTTATTTTCTAAAAGAAAACAGCTATACCGAGCATCAAGCAGAAACTAGAAGAATCAGATTTTCTTTCAACTATATTTAAAGGAGTAATTATTTTCATATACTGAACTAGGATTTCATAATAGTGGCATAAAATTGTGACTTCTTCTCCCCCTCCCCCACACACAATTAAAATGTCAGTTTTTCAGTAAACACACATTTCTTATGAGAAAACTATTTGTCATTATCAAATGTAGAGAGTACATTCGATAATACTCACTCCACATTTTTATAAAGACGACCCTCTGAGGTGTTTGTAATTAAAAACTGAAATCTAAGATATTTCAAATATTGCCCTACAATTTACATTTTGAATTGAATTTTTTTTAAATTTCATATTCTAATTTTTGCACAAGAATATTTTAATTTTGCAAGACAAAACTAACATAGGCTTCAGAGGCCATACTTTGTTAATCAGTAGGAAAATCCCTGTTTTGTTATTTAAATCCTTTACTTGGCAGCAAAGTATCCTCTAGTCAAATTAAAACAGGTAATTTTTATGGTATTGTATGTGTGTATGGTTTGACTTCATTTTACTACTGCTCCTGGAAATTCTACCGCTAAAACACATTTTTCCCCTCAACCAAAAAGATTATAACTCTGCAGGGATTTATTTACATCCATCTTAAAACACATCAGCATTTATCACAGATTGGGCCTCCAATTGCCACCACTTCATTCTCCTTGATCAATATTTAATCACTGCACAGTTATATAGAAGAGAATGAAAAATTTCATCTCAAAGTAACATGACTTTAATATGAAAAACCACTAATTTACATTTCTGTGGTGCAGTAACTGGTTTTTATTTTAAATCATCAAATTAAAAAATATAAAATAGAAATTAAAATTACTCAGTATGTTTTTTAAAATACAGCAACTTTTATAAATGCAGTAAGCATAGGACACTAAAGCTTATTGAGTGTCTCATTTAAAACATCTCATCTGAGTAGTCCAATTTATTTCAATGGGATTACTCATATAAAGGTCTGAAAACTCAAGCTGCTATTTTGTATTTTAGAAACCTTATAAAGGAGGGCTTAATTATCATAGAGCAAAATGTTTGGCTCAAATTTGCGTAACCTACACTGGATATGAAAGGGATAGTTTGTTTTTCCCTTCCATATTTTCCTTGTTTTTACAGGAGAGGAAGAAAATTTCAAGTTCTTTTCCCAAACAAAGTCATTCAGAAGCTATGTCAGGTGAGAAGTAAACATTTCCGTTTTTCTTTATTCTATAATTTCACTGAGAAGTTAGATTTAAGATGAGGGGGAGGAAGGGAATCAATACTACTGATGGAGATCCTGACATAACTAGTGGTCTCTGCAATCTCAGCTGACAAACATTAAATGATGCCACTGTAACAAACTATTCCTCTAACAATAAGCTATTCTGTTTGCTTACTTTTATCATTTTAACAAGGGCTGAAATGTACCACATGGGAAGTTCATTATTTTATTAAACTGAAGGGGGGAAATGTTATATTTTATATGCAGGTACTTTTTCTCTCACACATACACAGAAGACAATGGCTCAGGAAGAGAACAATTTAAAATGTGTAACCTGGAGGAAACAAAATTTATTGCCTTGTGTTTTATCAAGAAAAAAATTCTAAAACACCCTTCTGTAGTGAATACCAGTGTTGCACCAGTGTTCACGTCACTCATGTTAGTTATGGTGGGAATTTTTTGTAAAATCACCTTAGACATGACTGATAGACTAGACAGTCTAAATGGGGCTTCCCTCAATGACAAAGTTTACACTAGAAAATTGTGTACCCATTTTCCAGCAATAGTAGAGCTGCACTAGAGACAACAATGACAATGATTCGTGTCCACAGGGCTCAGGAGGAAAAATGAAAATAAAAGTTTCCAGTGTAAATAAGGCCAATGAGTAGAATATAGCTCATGGATAGCTGACACACAGCACATATCACATCTCAGGAGAAACTCCAGCTGATGCCATTATGGCCCAACCTTCACAAATATACTACTCTTGGGGAAAATTCTGCACCAATGCACATGCATAGAATTCATGTTCCCTGCAGATTTTTTTTCTCTGCAGAATATAAATTCTGCTGGAGAGGCACTGAAGTCACATCTTTTGCCCACCAGGGACTGCTGTGGTGCCAAAGAGAGGGCAGCCTGCAGGAGAGGCTGTGTTCCTCACAGTGGGGCCAGGTGAGGAAGCACCAGATGATCAGAGTGGGGCATGTGGGGATACTATAGGAGGGTGAGGGTCACAGACTGAAGTTCAGAAAGGCTAGTAGGGGAGACAGCAGGCTCAGGAGCTAGTGCAGTGACAGCATCGATCCAAGGGCTGAAAGGGAGTGAGGGTGCAGAGAGACACGGTGTCAGGGGCAGATATGCCTGTCTGAATGGGAGAGGCTAGAGGTCAGCCAGGATCTGCATGAGGAAGGCTCCCCAACTTCCTAACCAATCTCCCTCTCCCCTATGAAAAAACAACTTTGTTCTATACTTCTCCCACCCACGCCTAATACCCTCCAGGGTCACTCCCAGCTCCTTCCCTCTCCCTCAATTCCTCCATTACCCCGACTCCCACAAGCCTTGACACTGCTTCGGAGAGGTAAGAAAATAAGTTTCTGTATTGCAGTTTAAATGAATTTTGCAAAGTTCTGTATTAAATATGCCTAGTAAGGAATCTATTTGTTAAAATACACATCTCGTGATTTTTTTTCTCTTTATTGTTACAGACATACTTGCTGACGGGTATTTTGAAATAAATTACCAAAATAATTGAAACTGGCATGATTATATTGTGTTACTTTGACAAATAAAATATGCAGTATTTTAAAATACTGTGTTCAGAATTTTTCAATTTCTTGGTTCAGAATTCTCCTAGGAGTAATATATGAAATAAGCTGTGGAAGAGTATTGTACTGCATTTGCCAATAAGAACTCTCTGATTGGATGTTATTATAGCATTATTATGGACCAATCACTGTTGATACATTCATTCCAGATTTAGGCCCCTATTGCAGAAGCTCTCAAATTTGCTGAACCTGGAACCCTCCCTCTCCTTTATCAATATTTACCAAAATTTTAGGCCCTTCTTGATCAAATATTTTTATTAATTCTAATCAAGGTGGGGTTCTTTACTTGATTCAGTCTAATAACCCCTACCTACAGCAGTCCTGTTACTGTAAATAGCATATTTACAGAGGAAGTTCTTAAAAGCAGCTAAAAGTACATAAAAAGAGGACTTACACCCAAGCTCATCTGAAAAGTATCCTTTCCTTGAATAAGGTCCATTGATCCATTGTACTGCATACTTCATCTTGCTTTCAGAACTACTCCAATTGAATGCTTACAGGAAATCCAGAATGAGGCTGCAAAGTTGTGTTCTGAACTTGTGGAACTGAATCACGGAAATTACCATATGGAAGCATTTAATATCATACTTTGTATACAATTTAAGTTTCCTGAACAGGCAGACAACATGATAGTCCTGAGACGACCTCCTAGCCTGGACACTCCAATACATCCATAATTCAGCCCTCTGGGAGAAACACAAGACTTGTAACATGGTAGATAAACCATAGACTTTGCATCAACTGCTAGAACTAAGTTCTGTTAGTTGTCTTCTTTCTAGGGTCCATGACAGTGGAAATCACCTAATCCAGGCCTGCACAACTCGGAAAGCAGCGAGGGCCATATTACTGCAAAACACCCAGCTGCGGGCCAAAAAGCCCCACCCTCGCCCCGCCCCCATCCGCTTCCCCCCACCCCACCGCTTGGCTTGCCTCACCCCTACTCACCCCCCGCGGGCCGCACAGTGAGCCCATGCGGGCCGCATGTGGCCCCCGGGCCGCATGTTGTGCAGGCCTGACCTAATCCAAGTTTTGAACTTGTCTGGGGTGCAGAATACATCTTTGCTACAGCAGAATTTGTCAATGAGGTAAAGGCATAAGGAGGTTGAATGCTAGTTCATCATCTTGAGAACCATAGTCTCTTTAGTTTGAACATTATCATTGATGGTCTCTCCTTCCTGTCTTTGTATAGTCTGGGGGACCAGTGGAAAGTTCCCTCAGACACGGGGATCCACATAGGCCATACGAGGCTGCATTTCCCCTGGAAGCCTCAGCCTGAAATATCAGTAGGAAAGCCTTGGGAGGCCTATTCACTGTGGGAGAGACAACTGAGATGAGGGCTCCTACAGCTCTTTCTGCTGTTGACAATGTCCAAAGCCCACTTCCACCCCTAACTTCATGGCCTGGGGCAAAGCAGAGAAAGAGAGAGAGGAGGAAGCTGAGCTCTGTAATCAAGAGCATGTGGGGGGCTCTAAGAACTCGCTACTAAGCCTGTCAATTTGTCAGACTATTGATCCACTGGGTTCTGGAACAGGGATCTATGGGATTTGCAGTTGCCTCAGCATTTCTACACCCTTTGCCAGAGTTTCCAAACCTACTTGCCTCCTTTTCTGCCCTTTCTGCACGGGAGGCAGACTTAGGCAACCCAACCCATGCAGGACATCCAAGACAGTGCCTGCATCTTGAGCATCACAGCCAGCCTCTCCAGTCCTGCCTGTTTCTTATCTTACCCAGTGGAGGACTGTGGTGCTGAAAAAGATTTTATAGATGCACCCCTCTTGCCCTGGTCCACACCCTCCATTATGTCCTAGAGCTGTGGCCAGGAGAGGTCTGTGGATCTGGGAGGTGGGGACATGGACACGGGTAAGGCAGAGAAGGCTGGGGCCACAGCTAGGCACAGAGCTCCGGGCATAGGGCTGGCAGGTGGGACCTCGTACGCAGGGCCTTCTGCTGGGAGGGACCCCTGAGGCTGGCAGCAGAGCCCCCAGTGCCCTGGAGGGACCCTGCATGCAGGCCGGCAGCCAAGTAGGACCCGGGGCCAAGCAGGACCCAAGGCTGCCAGTGGAGCCCCTGGGCAGCAGCAAGGCCAGCAGCTGGGACCTCCTGTGTCTGAGACACAGGGCCGGCAGTCAACACCCAAGGTGGCAGAGGCGCAGGGTCAGTGGCCAGGATGCTGGGTACAAAACCCTGGGGTGCTGCAGCACCCCCCACACCTCTACTTCCTGCACCTATAGTGGTGGGTGGCTGACAGAGGGGAAACTGCCATCTGTCCACAGAGCTGGCCAAGATTCACAATAAGTAAGGGGATGGAGCAATAGACAGCCTTTTCCTTATGCTTTTGGCTTCCGTGGCCTACCTCTTTCCCTGAAGTCTGCATGGGCATTAGCTACAGCAGCATCTGAGAAGGGGAAGCAGAGCTGAGGGGCAAAACTCCCCAAAAGGCATATGCAATCCTGGGACTTCCCTCAGAAAAGCTCTGCAGCAGGGAACCCTGGCTGAGCGACCCGATGATAAGGAGTGGTGAAAACTGGCTGGAACTTTTCAAGGCATTCCCTCGCTGCCAGTGACCAGCAGATCTAGTATCCAGACAGGCAGAAATACCCATTCTAACAGCTCTGTGGACCTTCACGTGACGATGAATACATGTTTTTGTTCCTTTAATGCAAAAATTCTCAACAAAAATACTATTGCAATTTTTTCTGGTAATTAGAAGAAAGAGGAACTGAGAAATAAAGACATCTGTCCAGCTCAGAAAACTAATACAGTGACTCCCGATTGTCCGGGCTCGGGTTAACTGGGCTGTGGATTAACGGGGACATCTAAAACAGGGGTCAGCAGGGGAAGCCCCAGCGCAGAGGCAGGCTGAGTGCTCAGCCTGCAGCTGCTTTGGGGTTTCCCCCGCTGGCCCCTTGCCAGCTGGGGTCTCAGCCCAGCCAGCCTGGGTGTAGGAAACCCGGACTGGCAGCGGGCTGAGATCCCAGCTGGCAGGAGCCTGGGGGGAAAGCCCAAAGCGGCAGCAGGCTGAGCACTCAGCCCGCCGCCACTTTGGGGTTTCCCTGCAGGTTCCTGCTACACGGGGTCTCATCTCCCGCTGTCAGCCTGGGTTTCCTACACCCAGGCTGACAGCGGGAGCTGACTGGGGCAGGTGGTGGGACCCCACCGCCGCACAGAGCAGTGAGCGCATCCCTCCTTCCCCGCACAGGACGGCTGGCGCACCACTCTCTCCTCCCTCAGGGCGCAGGGCTGCTGGCGCACCCCACCCCACTCCCCCTAGGACACAGGGCGGCCCAGGAACAACCCCCACAGTAGACTCTTGATTATCCGGGATTTTATTAACCAGGATTAAGTTTTTCCCGATCATCCTGGATAATTGAGAGTCTACTGTACATAAATTTGATTTTTGACCTTGTTTCTAACCAAACCTTGAAAATAATCACTACTCTTTATTTTTTCTAACTAGCAGAAATAGATCACCAGAAGCATCAGTTGCTGAATTGAAATCAGCTTTGTAGTAACAAAAGAAAAATAAAATATTTGTTTATGCGTTGCTGTTGTCATTCTAACCTATACCATATATGTTAAGCTTTGCAGAGTCTTATTAATACCATTTAAAAAGAACCTGTCTATATGAGGAACTCTCTACCTGCCCTAAATTCTGTTGCTGTGGCAGCAATGCGTGACTTGTTTCGGTGTCAATGACTGTCCAATGATACAATTCTGGAATGGTGAAGAGGGAAGGGCCTTCTCCACTTGCTTTCCTTCTGGATATATGTCAGACCGATTCTGTACCATCCTTGTGGTTGACACTCTCTCTCTCTCTTTACAGTATTTGGTGGGAGGCTATTTCTTGTTTAATGCACTTGGAGGGAGATTATGAATTCATGTTTTGGCCCTGTTTAGTATCTTCTCTCTAATTGCACCCGGGCCGTATTCCTTTTTGTCTGCAATATTTATTGTATTATATACACAGACGACTGGGCATGGAAAGTCTTATATGTATTACTGACAATCTCTGTTAGCAGCAAACTCATTTACCATGGTCATATGATTTTATCTGGTATGGACCAAGCCTGGAATTTGGAAAGTTCATTCCTGAATTGAGAACATGTTTTATGCTTCCTTCTCTTTTTATACTTTTTAATACTATCCTCAGTTATAAAAGACATCTTGTAAAGATAACTTAGATTCTATATTTTAATTTTCTATGATGCCAGGTGTTATAGTTCCCATACTATTTTTCTGAAAGGCAGAAAGTTAATATTTCATTTTCACACCAAATGTTTCCCTTCAACACTAAAAATAATGGTTATATGCAGCATGTCAGTTATGAGTATTAAAATCCCTCTTTCATTTATTGTAGCTGACTTTCAAGTGCCAGAAGCATAAATTCTATCA
The DNA here is from genome assembly GCA_007922305.1 of Dermatemys mawii. Classification (NCBI taxonomy): domain Eukaryota; kingdom Metazoa; phylum Chordata; order Testudines; family Dermatemydidae; genus Dermatemys; species Dermatemys mawii. The sequence goes on along the minus strand of ML677363.1, from coordinate 24,158,839 downwards.
TCTCAAGTGTATATTTTTGCTTCCTACTGCTGTCCCAACAAAGATACTTGCTTACATTTAAGTGAAAGCTTGAAAGAAACATTGAAGTGTCCCGTCCTCCCCCAAAGATACTAGACTATAAAACATCTTCGTTCCAAAAATTACAGCAAAGAAACTATATTTTTGAAGTAGGCTTTTCCCTGACACAAAATAAAGTCTGCTTTGGGTAAATGAACTGCTAGATCTGTTTTTGGAATACATTTTACTATTTTCTTTTTAGAATACAAGATTTTAGTATGCTGCTAATTTTTATACTTGAACTCAGTTACTTTCTTTCCAATCACTTCAACTATAAGAGTAGCAGTTTCCCCACCACAAAAAGGCATATTAAAGAGACATTTACTGTTAACTGAACTCACAAAGTCTGCACAGATCCTATCAATTCATTTTAACTATCTCTACACATTGTATGAAATATTCACTTACCGAACGATTATGAAGTGCAGCCAACTTATTTGTATCCATAATATACGTGTTGAGTACTCATATACAGAGCAGCCATTTATCAAAACTTTTTGCTATCCCACATACACTTTAATTAACGAAAGCTTCTGTAGTGGCAACAAAACTTTGAGCTGAACTGAATAACCATAGTGATCTTGCTGAACTACTCTCAGAAAAAACATCCTTTGGAGCTATGGAATTCAAAATGGTCTTCAAGAAACTTTATATCGCATATTAGAGTGTTTTCTTAACTAAATGACAATGCACTTCTTGGTCTCATCATGAATATCCTGTCAGCCTCATCTAACCTTTGAGCTTGCGTGGAAAGTGGCCAAAGTACAGTCACTTTGCCACATTATGCTGCGAATGAATTAATGATATATTAACCACTGCATCACATCACATCAGTTATTACAACCAATTACATCTACAAAACAAGCCATGCAAAGCAAGCAACCTATTGTTTGGCTAAAGACATAATATTTTCTCAGGCTAATGAAAATATTCATTTTTGCTGTCATCTAAGACAGAAAACAAATATTGACTGTATTTTGTGAAGCTCTCTGCCAAAATAATCATTTTCACTGCTCAAAACTGTTCACTAAATAAATTTTTGACAAGTTAAATGATTTAATTAATTAAATGAAATGACAGACCCTTATAAAAGTGATCAGATGGAGTGAGACAGTCATTCAAATTCTTCCTGTTGTGCTCTTAAGTTTCAGGGCAACAAAGGCAGAAAGAAGTTACAGCTCAATATTTTAACCCAGATGCTTATTTTTAAAATGAAATAGTCTACTGGTAAAGGTTGAGGAAAAAGCATGTTTGTGTTAAGTTTTCCTGGGCAAAGACTGACAAATGCACATTTTATAAGCATGAAAGAGCCAGCATGTTGTTCCCACGCTTCCAAACTATTAAATGTTCCTTCCTCAAAGCAGTGAGCAAATAAACCACTAATGGCAGAACAAATGAACCCCCCAGAGAGCATAGAGACAATATTCTTCTTGTTTAGAATCAAAGATTTGTCAAGTGTTACTGTTAATCCCCAGATTAAACTGAAGCTTTCCCCCATTGCAGTAACATTGTGTTGTGTAACTGAGCTGGGCTGAAAAAAATCCAACTTCTTCTTTCTCTGCCCACTAGAAAGTGCTGTTGGTTCACCCAACACTTTCTGATAACCTGACTGAAAAGTACGGAAGGCACCTTGCTCGTCCTTTCACGCATTCCAAGGCAAATGCCTAATTATTCCCTTATTTCCTCCTGGCAATCTTGTATGATGTATGCAGGTGCTCCTCCATGCACCCCCTATGCCTAAAGTCTCCTTTCAGAACCAGTCTGCCGCTCCTTAAAACCCACTACTTCCCCAACGCCAATAAAACGTATGTTTAAATACTTTGTTTTAAGGATTTAATCCTGTATTATAACCCTACATTATAAACTCTTATGAAGGTCTCAGTGTCCAAAAGGAGCAGAAAACTCCTGAAACCCTCAAGATGCCCACAGAACTAAGCTATGCAAAGGAAGCAAATGTTTTTACTGGTATAGATCTAGTTCTGTTCTTCTACCTCCCACATGTTAGTTTTTCTGGGAGGCTTCAGGGATCCAATTCAGAGGGAAAACAAAGAGTATTCTGCCAGTTTATGTAAATCAAAGAAGATCATGAGAACTGGATGACTCAGAAGACTGATGGTAGGATATAGAAAATTTCACCTTCTGATTGTTGTTTAAGCTAGTGGCTGTCAAAGTGGGGTGCGCGCACCCCTGAGGGTGCGTGAGACCACCCCCCGGGCAGTGCGCGAGACCCAGGCGCGGCCGCCAATCCCGCGTGGGAGACTGCCGAATTCGGCAGCAGTCTATTTTGGTACCACCAAAATGTTGCCGCAGAAAGTGAAAGCTTTCTGTTCGGCGGCATTTCGGTGGACATACTTGGGGCGGGGGGATAGCCGTGAGTGGATGCCGCTCCGCGGAAGGGGGCCGTGGCTGGAAAAGATTGAGGACCACTGGTTTAAGCGGTGATGGATAAGACGGAAGATCCTCTCCTGGATCACTGGTTAAAGAAGGAAACAAAGAATAGTAATAAATGGTCATTTTTCACAGCGGACAGGAGTAAATAGCGGGAGACTCCCAAAGATTGGTACTGGGACCAGTGCTGTTCAACATATTCATATATGATGTGGAAAAAGGTGTAAACAGTGAGGTGGCAAAGACTGCAATCTCACAAAACTGGGTGACTGGGGACATCAAAATGGCAGATAAAATGCAATGTTCGTAAATGCAAAGTAATGCACACTGGAAAACATAATCCCAACTATAAATACAAATTGATAGGTTCTGAATTAGCTGTTACCACTCAGGAAAGAGCTCTTGGAATCATTGTGGATAGCTCTCAGAAAAGATCTGCTCAATGGAAGCAGAAGTCCAAAAAGCTACCAATGTTAAGAACTATTAGGGAAGGGATCCATAAGAAGACAGAAAATATAACACCACTATATAAATCCATGGTACGCTATCAGCTTGAATACTGCATGCAGTTCTGGTTGCCCTACCTCAAAAAAGATACTAGAATTGCAAAAAGAACAGAGAAGGGTAACAAAAATTATTAGGGGTATGGTACAGCTTCCATATGAGGAGAGATTAAAAAGACTGCGACTGTTCAGCTTAGAAAAGAGATGACTAAGGAGAGGACTACAAAATCATGAATGGTGTGGAGAAAGTGAACAAAGAAGGGTTTTTTTTTTACCCATTCACACAACATAAGAACCAATAAAATTAAGCAGCAGGTTTAAAACAAACCTAAGGAAATTCTTCTTCACACAATGCACAGGGAACCTGTGGAACTCAACACTATGGGATGGTGTGAAAGCCAAAAGTATAACTACGTTCAGAAAAGAATTAGGTAAGTTCCTCAGAGATAAATCCATCAGTGGCAATTCGTCAAAATGGTTAGGGATTTAACCCTATGCTCTGGGTGTCTCTAAGCCTCTGAAGGCCAGATTCTGGAACTGGATGACAAAAGGATGGATCAATTGATAATAGCCCTGTTCTCTTCATTCCCTTGGAAGAATCTGGCAGTAGTCACTGTCAGAAAACAGGATATACTCAGGGCTGGTGCAACCCATTAGGCAAACTAGGTGGTTGCCTAGGGAGCCAAGATTTGGGGGCACCAAAAAGCAGTGCCCCCAAATTTTTTTAAAGCATTCCTGGGCTGGGCTGCCTGCGGTGCGCTGACACCTGCGGCCCTCAGACTTCCTCACTCAGCGCAGGCAAAGCTGTGCCGGCTTTGCCTGCACTGGGAGAGGGAGTCTGAGAGCCGCAGGCAGAGCTCTGCCCAGCCACTGGCGCCCCCGCAGGCAATGTCAGTTTCAGCTTGGGGCAGCTTCGCCTGTGCTGGGAGAGGGAGTCTGAGAGCCGCAGGCAGAGCTCTGCCCAGCCACTGGCGTCCCCGCTGGCAACGTCAGTTTCAGCCTCCAGCCTTCAGACTCCCTCTCCCAGCTCAGGTGAAGCCAGTCCAGGCTGAAACTGACATTGCTGGTGAGGGGGAGGGAGGGCAGGGAGCTACTGCACACAGGGCTCCCCGGGCATGGCGGGGGGCTGCCGCAGGACTCCCGGGAGGGGTGGTGGGGAGGCACAAGGTGGAAGTTTCGCCTAAGGCATGAAATATCCTTGCACTGGCCCTGACTGTACTAGATGCACTGGCCTGACCTAGTATGGCCATTCTTATGTTCAAATCCTGGTAAATTAAGCAGTAACCAAATTGTTTTGGTCTGAAGATTACTCAGTGGCCTGCATGGAGTTAACTGGTGTGTTTTAGTTTACTTTGTAGTGAACAAGTATATTCACATCACAAAGCGCCATATCCATCATGCTTCTTGACAGTGTACATAGAAAAAGTTTAAAGGCTGAGTGGATGAAAAGAGGCAGAAAAGGGGCATGGAGAATGCATCACTCTCTTAACCCTTACAGGAAGCTACCATAGAACTGCATTGAGGAACAGTCCCAGGGGCTGAAAAGATAAGCTTGTGTTACCATTGCCCATTGTAAACCTGTTCCATGGACACCAGAATTCATTTTCTAGTGCCATCAATCCAGCAATCACCACGAGCTCTAGAGTCATTTTTAAAAAGCTAAAAGTCATCCTACTAAATCAATTTATTAGTTTTTTCAGGCTTTTAGAGACTGTGAAATACACATTGTATCAGTTTCAGAAAATGCACTCTTGATCGTAGTTATCGTTCTCAGAGACATGATGAAAAAACAGTATTAAGCCCCTTAATGCTAATTTTGTAAGAACCATTACTGAGGCTGTAAATAAAAGGGGATTGCTTCCTAGTCACAAAAGAAGGTTGTAATACAACAGATACTACGTACCATAAATCATGTCATGACACACTTGGTATTCTAATACAGCTAAGATTCAGTAACTGAAAAGAGAGTAAAGAAGAAATAGTGGCAGCAGATTTTGAGCACCTGGATGATGAGATTGGTCCAAAATAGTTGTGAAGAAATGTTCTGAGCATTAAGTATCTTCTGAAAAGATGCAATTTCTTTATCAGATGAAGGTCTAAGATGCTTAAGAGGTGTCTAAAGCAACCCATAAATCCTAAGTATGATATAGGCCAGTTAGGATTGGTTTACAGAAGGGCAATCTCTCTTCAATACGTCATTAATGCTGCAGTTAGAAGAGCTGTCCCCAAAAGAAACAAATGAATGTGATGAGTTTCTCAAGTTAACACTTTCACATGCATCCCGAACCTAGAAAAATGTTATGAAAAATTTGAGACAGCACAACTTCCAAGTCAATCAGTAGCAGCTGATGAAATTATTCAACACACTGAACAAGTCTGAGGGAGATTAAAGTTTTAAAGGAATTTAAGTTTTTCTAAGGGATGCAAAAAGTCCCAGAAATACTACTTACTCCAGGAAGTCAGACCCCATCACTTGTACGAGTATCCTCATAGCTCAGGTGACTGACAAGACAACACATGTCCAACCTCAGAGCTGCTAGTTTAAATACAGCCCACATCAGAAGCATATGTGTATAAGCATATTTTCTCTTTTAAAAATGATCTAACAAATTATATGATATTGCTCCCTTAGAGAACAATGGAGCCTTATTTTAAAGCCCCTTTGACAATCATCAGAACATAAAATACAGTCAGCACAGTTTTAGGATGTGTCTGCACTAGTAATTTGTCCTATAATTCCCCACAGCTGCTGCTATCTGTTCGAGTCTACTGGTCGTCTCTCTATTATGAACAAGACAGAAGAGACTGCAGGCATTTTAACAATTGTGTTCAGAACAAGCCTAGACACAAGGCTGGATATTAGTTGTGCAAGAGTGCCTAATGGGCCCTGGTCCATGACTGGGACTCACTAGGCTAGATATTAGGGCTGGCAAGCGATTTTAAAAATTAACCATGATTAATACACTGTTAAACAATAATAGAACACTATTTATTTAAATATTTTGGGGTGTTTTCTACATTTTAAAATATATTGATTTCAATCACAAAACAGAATACAAAGCGTACCGTGCTCACTTTATATTGATTTTTGATTACAAGTATTTGCACTATAAAAAAAATAGAATTTTTCAATAATCTAATACAAGTACTGTAGAGCAATCTCCTTATCATGACAGTTGAATTTACAAATGTAGAATTATGTAAAAGAACCTGCATTCAAAAATAAAACAATGTAAAACTTTAGAGCCTATATGTCCACTCAGTCCTACTTCTGGTTCAGCCAACTGCTCAGACAAGTTTGTTTACATTTTCAGGAGGTAATGCTGCCTGCTTCTTGTTTACAATATCAACTGAAAGCAAGAACAGGCGTTCTCATGGCTCTGTTGTAATCAGCGTCACAAGATATTTATGTATCAGATGCGCTAAATATTCAAATATCCTTTCATGCTTCAGCCACCATTCTAGGGGACATGCATCCATGCTGATGATGGGTTCTGCTTGATAACAATACAAAGCTGTACGGAACGATGCATGTTCATTTTCATTATCCAAGTCAGATTCTACCAGCAGAAGGCTGATTTATTTTTTTTGGTGTTTTGGTTCTGTAGTTTCCACATCCGAATGTTACTCTTTCAAAGACTTCTGATTTTTAAACCTTGGGTTGAGTGCCGAAGCTATCTTTAGAAATCTCACATTGGTACCATTTTTTGCGTTTTGTGAAATCTGTAATGAAAGTGTTCTTATGAACAACATGTGCTGGGTCATCATCCACGACTGCTATAACATAAAATATATGGCAGGATGCAGGTAACAGAGCAGGCGACATACAAAAATAATGCTATAATTAAATTTGTGATTGAACTCCGTCAGGGAGAATTGTAACAAGCATCATCAACATGGAAGCATGTCCTCTGGAATGGTGGCCAAAGCATGAAGGGGCATATGAATATTTAGCATATCTGGGACATAAATACCTTGCAATGCCAGCTACAAAAGTGCTGTGTGAACGTCCTGTTCTCACTTTCTGGTGACAGTGTAAATAAGAAAAGGGCAGCATTAGCTCCTGTAAATGTAAACAGACTTGTTTATCTGAGTGACTGGCTGAACAAGAAGTAGGACTCAGCGGACTTCTAAGCTCTGAAGTTTTACATTGTTTTGTTTTTGAGTTCAGATAGTTAACAAAAAAACTACAACTGTAAATTGCACTTCCAGAAGACATTGCACTACACCACTTGTATGAGGTAAACTGAAAATTATTTTTCATCATTTTTACAGTGCAAATATTTGTAATCAAAAATAATATACACTTTGATTTCAATTACAACACAGAATACAATATATATGAAAATGTAGAACATCATCCAAAATATTTAGAAAATGTCAATTGGTATTCTATTAACAATGCAATTAAAACTGATTATTGCAATTAATTTTTTACATCACAATTTATTTTTTGAGTTAATCACATGAGTTATTTGTGATTAATCGACAGCCCTACTAGATATGATACAAACATAACAAAAAGATGATCTTGTTCCACAAAGCTTACAGTCTATAAAAGGGAATCAAGAGGATAACAGATGGGGGAGAAGGGAGAACACGGAACAAGGAAACAACAATGGGAAATTTCAGGATGTTGATGGGGAGTAAGCACAGATAAGGGCAAAGCACGCAGTGTAGGTAGGAAACACTTTTTCAATAATAGCAGAGATCATGCCACGGATTAACCTCCTATAGCATGGCTTTAACACAGTTCTTAACACAACTAACTTTTTTTTATTAGTGCGAGAAATAGATATAGATTAATGCAAACCATATTACAGTAGAATCTGGTCAGAGCTGTTCTTGAAATCTGGTTTCAAATACATGAGTATTACAGTGAACAGGACCACTCCATCAGAGCTGATGCTGCAATCTCAAATTAGTCAACAAAACTCAAAGAGGAAGATGACCTACTATAAACTGGAGTATTTGGGAGAGTAATGACCTGAAATATTGAATGAACAATTATATAAAGTGAATTTGTCGCTCATCCAGTAATCAGGTCATAAGCAGCCAGAGTATTAACACTTAAGTATTAGGCATTGGCAGAATCTTCTCTTGGAAAATGCTAAAGAGAATTTAAAAATAAATACTAATTCCAAAAGAATTCTGAATTTCCCCAATTTGTAATCAGACTCATGCTGGCTATTCTTTTGATAATATCTGATGGAACCTGTTGGGGAATCTCATTAGTATTCAGTACCAGAAGAACCACTGTCAATCAAAACTAAAACCTCCACATACACACCTGTTGCCAACTCTATTTTAGATTACTACAACTAAAATAATTTTTAAAATCTTATTTCTTTTTGCATTTCACTTAACTTTGACAATAGAAATAAACTAGTCAGTTTCAGTTTTCAGTCACTTATGTACAAATCTGTTTCAAACTTTGATACCCATGGTCAAAGAAAATATCTAAGTTTTCACCAATGCAAGGAATATTTATGTTTTTTTTAAAAAAAAAACCCACAAATCCTGTCAATTCAGGAAAAAACAATGAAAATGTTTCTGTTTCTATCTGCAGTTACAAAACTCTCTTAAGGAGTGAGTCACCTACAATTAGCTGATAATGCCTTAGCACAGGGGCTCTCAAACTGGGGGTCGTGACCCCTCGGAGGTTTGTCAGATTATTACAGAGAGAGTCAAGAGCTGTCAGCCTCCATCCCCAAAGCCTACTTCACCTCCAGCATTTATAATAGTGTTAAGTATATTTAAAAAGTGTTAATTTATAAGGGGGTCACACTCAGAGGCCTGCTGTGTGAAAGGGATCACTACTACAGAGGTTTGAAAACCACTGCATTAGAAGCTGACCCCAGAAGTCAAATCAGGCATCCTAACTCTATCTGAATCCTTCAACCCTAAAAGCTTCAGATTTTACTTTGTATTATTACACCTAAAGTTCCTGTCACAGGTTTCTGCAAGTAATCTAGAATTAATTATGTAATATGTATTGGGAGTTTCATTAAAAAAAAGGTGGGTATAATCTTATTTTTATGACACTGGACTGGACTCAGAAAACCTGGATTCAATTCCCAGTTCTTCCACATACTTCCTCAATGACTGTGAACAAGTAACTAGCTCACCTTAATTGATCAGTCTCTAAGAGTACGTCTACACCGCCCGCCGGATCATCAGGCAGTGATCGATCTATCGGGGATCGATTTATTGCGTCTAGTGTAGACACGATAAATCAATCCAGGAGCACAATCACCATCAATTCCTGTACTCCACCTCAGCAACAGGCAGAAGCGGAGTCGATGGGGGAACAGCAGCGGTCGACTCGCCGCCATGTGGACAGCCAGGAAAGTCAACCTAAGATATGCCAACTTCAGCTACACTATTCACGTAACTCAGCAGTTCTCCACCTGGGGGTCTATTCCAGGGGAGTCGCGAGTTCCCGGTGCCGCTGAAGTGCCACTGAATAGAACGCTTCCACTGTCGGCGGCTTTTCGGCGGACTTGCCGTGCACTTCAGAGTGTCCGCCAAAAAACCCTGAAATAAATGTTTCCGGTTTCAGCGGTTGTTCGGTGGCCACTCTGTAGTGCACGGTGTGTCAGTTGAAATGCCACCGAAAGCAGATGAATTCAATTCAGCAGCATTTCTGTGGACATGCATGGGTCACGACAGCCAGAGGGAAAGAGAAAAAGGGCCGCCAGACTTCAAAGTTTGAGAACTGCAGGCGTAGCTAAAGTTGCGTATCTTAGGTTGACTTCCCCCTCCCGCAGTGTAGACGAGGCCTTAAGAGTTGATACAACCACCCCCATCTTTTCGGGGTCTCTGTGAGTGTATATATCTTCCTACTGTATGTTCCACTCTGCATCTGATGAAGTTGGTTCTAACCCAAGAAAGCTTATGCCCAAAAAATGTTAGTCTCTAGGGAAGGGGAGGGCAAACTATGGCCCACGGGACCGTCCTGACCGGCCCACCTGAACTCCGGTGGGGGAGGCTGCTCCTGGCTCCTCCCCGACCTTCCCTGCTCTCTTGGAGCCTCAGCGCACCTGAGCTCCCAGAAGGGGAGGCTGCTCCTGTCCCCTCCCCGCCTTCCCAGAGCATCAGCGCACCTGAGTTCCGACAGGGGAGGCTGCTCCTGGCCCCTCCCCTGCTCTCTTGGAGCCTCAGCACACCTAAGCTCCTGGCAGGGAAGGCTGCTCCCGACTCCTGCCCCACTTTCCCTGCTCTCCGGACCCTCAGCACGTCACATGGGGCTGCCCGCTCCTCCAGGAGAGCGGTGCAGTATGTCTAGCTCCCACTTGGCCGCCAGCGTGGTAAGGGGGTTGAGGGGTTGGTTAAGGGGCAGGGAGTCCGGGGGCAGTCAGGGGGCTGTTGAATGGGGCAAAGGTTGGATAGGGCATGGGAGTCCCTGGGGTGTCTGTCAGGGGGGAGGGGATGATGGGGTCAGGGCAGTCAGGGGACAGGGAGCAGGGGGAGTTGAGAAGGTGGGGGGTTCTGGGGCAGTTGTGTGAGGGGGTCTCTGGAGGGGGAGATCAGGGGACAAGGAGCACAGGAGCTTAGATGGGGGTGGGGTTCCAGGGATGGTGGTTAGGGTTGGGGGGTCTCAGGAGGGGGCAATCAGGGGACAAGGAGCAGAGGGGCTTAGATGGGAGTGGGGTCCCAGGGATGTTGGTTAGGGTTGGGGGTCTCAGGAGGGGGGAATGAGGGGACAAGGAGTGGGGGAGTTGGATGGGTCTGGGATTCTGAGGGGGGCGGGAAGTGGGAAGGGGTCCAATAGGGGGAGGATATAGTCTTCCCTGACCCAGCCCTCCGTGCAAGTTTTCAACTCCGAGGTGGCCCTTGGGCCAAAAAGTATGTCCACCCCTGCTCCAGGGTGCAACAAGTAGTCCTCGTTCTTCATCTCTTCCTGTCTCAATTCCTCACTAACACCTCTAGCCTAAAAAGAAGAATCTGCAGCTTTCTCAAATTGCACCACACTGAAAAGTGAAGAAAGGGGCACTTGTGCTCTGCTATGCCTGCTCCCTATCCTCTAAGAAAACCTGGGAAAATTTGTGAGAAATTCACTTCAAACTAGACAGAAAAGGACATGAAATCGTTCTGAGTTTCCCTCTCCCCCTGCCTTCTCAGGCCAAAAAAGCCTGAAGCCAAGAAGATGTATGCACAGAGAAATATCTCTAACATCAGGTTGGATGAAGGACTGTTCATGTTCATCATGGGGAGGCTGAAGAGAACTCACAATCTCAAGAAACAGCAGGGGAAGAAGCACATCGGCTCCCTGCCCCTAAGGGCAGGTCTAAACTGTAATTATACACCCAAAGCTGGCCTGTGCCCGCAGAAGCGGGCTCAGGCTCGCAGTGCTGTTTAATTGAACTGTAGATGTTCCAGCTCCACCTGCAATCCAAGTTCTGGGACCCTCCCACCTCAAAGGGTCCTGAAGCCTGAGCTCCAGCCCGAACACAAATATCTACAGTGCAATAAACAGCCCCTTAGCCAAAGCCCTGCGTACTGGGACAATGGCCCCACTCCTGAAGAACAGAGGGTGAAAAGCAGCCTTGGAGAGGAATCCACCTGTGAAAGGCTGACTGGGGAAGCAGTCACTGCTGTGGCCAGCTCAGTCAGGGCCCAGCTGGCCCTTATAAGAGGGGTCAGGAGCTGGGGACCTCTGTCTCCAGGCTGGAGGGAGAAGGACCTGTCTGCCAGAGAAACAGGGTACCTGAGGCACAGCAGTGCTGGGGAAAGGAAAAAGGAGCTGGGAAGCTCCAGCCTGGCAACCCCCTAGGCTGCAGGCCTGAAGTGAGGCCTAAGACAGATACTGGGGGCTGCAAAGATGCAGCCCGGGGCTAGGCAGAAGCATCAGACCCAAACCACCTTTTCCAATGATGAGTGGCTCTTACACTGCAATCTGCCCCAGGAAAGAGGGGCTTGATGCTGACAGGCAGTAGCAGTATACTGAGGCAAGGTGGGTTATTGAGGGTTGGTGATTCCCCGGGGAGGGGAGACTCAGCGAGAGTGTGGGGGTATTGCCAGGGGGCAGCACCCCACATAAAACGGCACCAGAATCCGGGAGGGACACGGGGACCAGTGACAGGCGAGGCACCAGCCTGCAGAGGGTGCTGCAGGGGTGAGTCATCATGCCACTACACCCTGCAAACCCGAGCAGCTGTCATGGGCTAGCCCCAGGTTTTTAACTGTAGTGTAGACATGCCACAAGAGATAAGGGAAAACTCTTCCTGAAGATGGCATAGAGCTGAGTGAATGGAGATTAGAGAGAATGTTACTGCAGCAAAATAATTATTGTCAAACAGGCCAGGATAGCAGAGATCACTCACTATTTACTCAGCTGACCTTCTCTATGATAGAAAGTGAGGATCAGTAAAAGCAGGAGTCTATCTGCACTTCAGGCAGTCTGATGCAGTGTACCTACCTGTCCTAAACTATGCCCATAAAGCACAGATACTAATTAGAAGGAAGAGAGCCAGGACTGAGATAACAGAAATGAGATTCCTGCAGTAGCTTAGTGGTTTTGATGGATTCACAGAACTGAGGCACATAAGCCAAATAAATCTTCAAATACATAAATAGAAATACGCACAGAAAAAAAAAGGCTGCCACAACCAGCTACACACATTGTTGTTCCCAAGGGTGCTGGAAAATTGCAGGGGGGAAGATTGGTTACAATTATCAGGAATTCTTCCAGTACCTCACATACCATAAAACTGATATATTTATAAAAATGGGAAATGCCAACTGTGGGTTTAAGCTGACAGGCAGCTCAGCAACAAGAAAGAGAGAAAGAAGATGTGTTGTATGTGCTGTGTCTCTGGAAATGCAAGCCCCGTCTCCATAGCCCAGGCCTGCACAACATGTGGCCCAGGGGCCACATGCGGCCCGCACAGGCTTGCTGTGCGGCCCGCAGGGGGTGAGTAGGGGTGAGGCAAGCCACGCAGTGGGGTAGGGGGAAGCGGATGGGGCGAGGTGAGGGTGGGGCTTTTCAGCCCGCAGCTGGGTGTTTTTTGCAGTAATATGGCCCTTTGCCTCTTTCCGAATTGTGCAGGCCTGCCTTAGCCTAATCTGATCACAAGGAGTGCAGTGTGTCTGTGTGGAACAGTACTGCATCCAAACTGAACTTCCTCATTGGAACAACAGTGTGATTCTGTAGCACAGATGAGGCTTCCATGAAATCCCTTGTGTAGTGATCCATGTTTGTATCAGCTAAACAAAGGAGTTATGTGCTCATCCTCCAGGCGGGAGGCCAGGTGCTAGGCCAAGTACAGGTAGTGTAGTGGGAGGATTCTGGTTTGGAGAAAGGGTAGTCAAAACACTAGTACTAGACAAAGGGGAAGAGGAGCTCCAAGACAGACAATGTTTGGTTTGGTTTTTTAGTGCATTGGCTCCAACTAGCATTTTTTCTTAAATGTAAGTGCTAAAATTATTACAAACGGCAATGATCCAAAAATCTTTCAGGGTAACACCTCACTTAGGCACACACCCAACTAGAAAGGAAGAGTTCTACATTTGCTGCTGCTGCTTAGTTAGAGATGGTTTTCTGTAAGCTTGAGTGACCAAAAGTAGGAGTACATCAGCTTACATTGCTGAAATCATCATCATAACAATAAAAGGGCAGGGAAAACTTTTTTTTTTTAAAAAAAAAGCTTAGTTTCTGAATAAGTCGCTATCAATTACAAGACCACCTGGGATCAGTGATTTTATTCCCACACCCTCTACATGATGCTGTTATTAGCTCACCCTTAGTTCCATGTCTGGTCTTTTAAAAATGCATTGTGTGGCAGCTACCACGCTACCAGACTGGCCTAATTATAATATCTAACCACTACAAGATTTTTCAAAAGTCATTTGTAATATTCAAGGAATGATTCATTCAAAGTCATTTCAAAACACAAACAATAAGTATGTATAAAGTCCTAGATGCCTAACTAGAGGGCCAATGCTGCAAGTAGTCAGCACCCCCTCTTTAGCTGACATTAGCAAGAAGTGAGGTTGCAGAGCACCTTATAGAATCAAGCCCTAGGAAAATCAGGTTATAAGGTGCAGGTTAACGGAGGATACATCAGTCTTATTGACCACCATAAAGCAGTGCTTGAATGTATCTTCCATGGTTTTAGATAAAAGTTGAGGGAATATCATGCTGTCTTTTAATTTACATATTATTAAAACAATTCTTAATGAATGGGATTTCATATCTCCCAGAACAGAATGCTTTTCACCCAACCCACCATTGATACCTGCTTATTGGAGAGTAAATATGTGCTAGTTTCTTTTTATTTCCTGAAAGATTCCAAAATTATTACTTTGTATACTAACTCATATAGTATGAGATTTCACAATACACTGTATTTGTCCTTCCAAAGAGCTATATAATTGCAGTAGTTTCCATCTTCATGTTAGTTCTTAAATCTCTGGAGTACTGGGTTCCAGTTCTGGGTCAGGTTACAAGTGAAAATGTGTTTGATGTTTTCATTCTAGCTGTTAGGGGATCTTGTTCAGCTCTCACACAAAAATAAAATAAAATAAAATGAATGGCCATTACTCTGTGCGACAGTCTTTGCTTAGCAGCAGACTAGGACTGGAATACCACTGTTCTGGCCAGTTAGGAGTGTAGTTCATCCGCAGAGCTGTATAGGGAAGCCAATGCCATTTAATCCCTCAAAGAATAGGCACCTAAATTCACACACATACATACGCTCACATACATAAAGACAACTTTCACAGAACATACAAAATCTTCATCAAGGCTAGGCCATACTTAAAATGAAATATCAGCATCTCTTATTGCTGAAACTAAAAGCTATTGTATTATTTTGTTACAGTTGCAACAGAATACAAGCAAAATGTTGTTCTTTAGCTTCATACTTTTTAAAATCTGTTCCAAATAAAATACAGACATTAAGACAGTTACCAGGAGATTTTTTTTTCCTAACACTGTACTAACTTTGTGTCTAGCAATGCCAATTTTTTGGTTGCTGCTTAGAGATATTTGCTGAATACTGATGAAACAAATAGCTATGAAAACCTGCTATGCAGCAGTGATTAAAGCAAACACACTGGTAACACAAAGTGAGGTCTTATAATCAGGTTCTACTAGGCAAAGAAAGCATCCCCTTCCCTCTTTTAGTATTACAATCTCAATTACTCTGAAAAATGCTGTTACTTGTCCTCATGCTCAGTGCAGGCAACCAATTTCCAGTAGCCTGGGGCCCTGTATACTCAAACCACACCCCAAGGCAAGGTACCAAATGACAAGCATACTGTAATGTTGCCACATACTTCAGCTAGGTTAAAGTATGCGATCCTTCTTGGCTAAGGTACAGATATAAAAGCTTGGGTTGAAACTGTTGTTATCTCTCAAAATAAAGCAACCAGGGAAACAGCCTTCAAAAAGGAAATATTGACTCTTTTCACTGGGCCAGGTCCATATTGGGAAGTGTACTACATCAGTGGTCCTCAACCAGTGGTCTGGAGCGGGGGGCCTGAGAGCAGGTTTTGGGGAGAGGGGCCGCCAACAGGGCCAGTATTAGACTTCTTGGGGCCCAGGGTAGAATGCTGAAGCCCCACTGTATGCAGCTGAAACCCAGAGCCCTGAGCCTGAACCCACCACCTGGGGCTGAAGCCTCAGCAACATAGCTTTGCGGGGCACCCTGCAGCATGGGGTCCAGGCAATTGTTCGGCTTACTACCCCAATGCCAGCTCTGGCTTTTAGATACAGAAAACCAGTTACTGTGGCACAGGTGGGCTGTGCAGTTTTTATAGCATGTTGAGCAGGGGGGCTCAGAAAGAAAAAGGTTGACCAAGCCTGTACTACATGGCCTAAGACTCCGGCTTATTTTTATTCCACCCACTCCCATTCCTGTCACCACCCACATTGTCTGGCTTTCCTGTATCCACCCAGGTGCCTGTCTGATAAGAAACAGGAAGTGCCACTGAGCCCCACCAAAATCTCAGCATTCACAATGGGTTACAAATGGTCACTGAGTCACCAGCTTGATCTGCTGGACACACACACACCCTGGCTCCCTGATCCTCAGGCCAGGGGCGGGCAGGTCATAGTCAAGCGAGTCCTTCCACAGCTGAACAAATGAAAGAGGCTGCAGAAAGACACATAGTCTTTGCAGATCTGCACACCATGAAGCTTCGTACTGGCAACAATGTTGCATTAATAAGCTGCCCTCCCCGGTTGGAAGGGTGAAAAATTAAAGGGCAGCAGCGATTTGCCCCATTACCATCTATGGCAATGCTCCGTGCGGATCTCTGCCAGGGACGTGTGACTCAGTGCCTAGTAACATGTCTTGCCACCATAAGTAATTCCCTTTACTCTGACTCGCCCTCCGTCCCTCCCTGCCCACAGCCACAGACCTTGCAGATAACGGGGACCAACTTACTGAGGTGTAGTTTGTTTTCTGGCTCTGGTTTCGTACCTCCTGTTCCTGAAACTGTAACCCTGCCAGGTGTTTCTCCAAAGCCGCCCAGTCCATAGTCGGGAGCTGGGGCTCCTGCTCTTTCAGCCAAGTGCCCCCCGTGGAGCTGTCCAAGGGGTGGCCAGGGGCGACCCCCCCTCCACCGCGTAGCCTCCCCACAACCGGCTGGGCTCTCTGGAGAGGGGCTTTGCGCCCGCCTGCCCCGCGGGGTCCCGTCCTGCGCCCGGGGGGCACCACGTTGCCGTTCTGCCGGAGGTCCTGGGGCGGGGGGTTGCCGTTGGGGGCGGGGGGCGGCATGGCGCTTCTCACATCCTCCAGCTCCTCCGCCAAACTCCTTCGCTTGGCAGCCCGGGCATCGCAGCCGGCGGTGCAGAGCCCGTCCTCCTCCCACGCGGCAGTGCCCTTCCTTCCGTACCCCAGGTAACCCTCCTCCTCCTCCTCCGAGTCCTCCAGGGCCGCCAAGTCCAGGCTGCTGGGGGAGGGGGAGGATTTGCACTCCGAGCAGGGGGTGACTTTGCTGGAGCTGGACTCGGAGCTGGAGCGGCTGCTGCACGCGTCGCTTCCTAAATCCATCCCATCCTCGCGGTAATCCTGGGCGGGAGAGAAGGAAACACGCAGCGGATTAGAGAGCAGGAACCAGCCGCCTCCTGTCTGGCCGCCGCCCGCGGGAAGCTCCGCGCCGCCGGGCACAGAAAGCCGGGCCACGGATGTGCCTCCCCAGCTAGCGCCGCGGCCAGATTTGCACGGGAAAGGGGGGGTGGAGGGAAGGTCTGGGGGGATCTCGTCCCCTCCCCCCAGGCCAGGGGCTTCCCCGACTCTCCCAAAGTTTCCTGCCACCTCCCCCGCGCTCCGGCCGGAGGAAGCATCTGCGCCCGCCCTGCGCCCGCTTTGGGGAGCGGGTCTCGGGTCCCCCCTCTCCCGCCGGACCATGGCGCTCACCCCCGGGCAGGGGAGGGGCAGGCGCCGGCGTTAGGGCTCCATGGTGTGGTCAGGAGGCGGCTGGCCCCATAGCGCGGCGGCTGCAACTTCCCGCCTGCCGCCTCCAGCTGCTGAGACCGGGACCCGCCGGCAGCGCGGCGAAACCGGGGTGGGTGGCGGGGTGCGGCAGGGAGCTCGGCCGGCAACCGTGGCATGAAGTCCCGTCCCCACGCTGCCGGCGTAAGAAGCCGCGGGGAGGCTGGTGCTCACACCGCCCCCTGCGGTACAGCCGGGCAAGACGCAGAGCTGCAGCTCAGGCGGGGACTGGAGCGGGGGAGAATGGCTGTTTCTCTTCTTACTGCCCCTCTCCAGGCAAAGCCCCTCCGGGCTGCCCCCGACCCTCTCCCCTCTAGGAAGCTGCACACAAGAGCCTGATGCGGCAACAAGCTGCACTCAGTTAAGGCCCGGTCACAAATTCCCTTGTGGGAGAAGAAACACAGTGTGATCCTATGAACTTTGGAGCAGCCTCTGATAAATGGACTGCGAGCTGGCAGGAATCCAGCCAGCCCTTCATTCATTTGCTTTCTTTTTCGGGCCCTCCAGCATGCACAGTTTGAACTGCCTGCAGCTAGGAAATTAAGTCTATTACAAAAAGAGTTTGCAGCAAATGAGGACTAAGGCCAAAAAATACCAGTAGCTACATGTCCCAACCAATGCAAGTAGTTCAACACATTTTGTAATAACACCTCTGTCTCAGATGTACAGGGCTTCAGTAATTTTAAAGAATGTTTTGGAGCAATTAATGCCTGACATATAGCAGCATGTAATAATGTAACACAGAAGCTGTACCTTAGTGCACCCACCTTAGCAATGTCACAATATTATACACTTCAGCTCTCTTGGCTAAGACCACGTAGAGAAAGCCTGGTTCAGCATGGACACTGGACATAGAATCAGACCTGGATTCTAGGCCCAGGTTCAGGCAGTGGGTCCACTACCAAGTCTGCTTTAGGGTGACCAGCCAGCAAATGTGAAAAATTGGGACAGGGGTGGAGGGTAATAGGAACCTATATAAGAAAAAGACCCAAAAAATGGAATTGTCCCTATAAAATCGGGACATCTGGTCACCCTAGTCTACTTCCCCAGCTGTGACTCAGTTTCAATACTTACCCTCCTCTGTACTTTGAGTTCTATGAGTGAAGAGTGCTCAAGAACATAATACATTTAGTACAAATATAGTAACAGTTTAGTGGTTGATACCTTCTCCCAGAGGACTGTATTCTGCTCAGAGGGACAGTAACATTCCTGTTCACTGTACAAGGCATATCCTTATTATAAAATGTCTCTCCTAGTGTAAAAATAAAAGCTAAAAATGTTAATAGGATTTAGGCTGCTACATGACTTAAGTCATGTAGCAGCCTAAATCCTATTTACAAAATCACCTAAAAACACTCAGGTGCCAGTCCCATTAAAGGTCAAAATAAAATAGGTTATATTGTGAAGATTCTTTATTTTGATTCATACAAATCAACTGAAACACAAACCCACCTCCTCTCCTGGGCTCTAGGCACCTTGCCAATGTTTTGTGGGAAAGACAATAGCACAAGAATAAATCCAGCAGATAACTTAGCCCCTATACTACTAATATTCCTGAAACAAAGTATTTATTTCAAAACTCTTCCCAAAAAGATATCCAATGCAGGCAACTCAGCTGTTCCTCAAAAGCCTGAATTAGTAGATAGTCTTAGCAGTATGCCCAAAAATGCCCGGTATTTTCCCAGACTCAAACTATTGTACTTACAGATCAAGGGAGCTACAGTTAGGATACCTCTGCTGATCTCAGCTGCACCTGAACCACAAGAGATGTAGTACCTCGGGTAGTCAAGTTGCAAACACCTTAAACTCATAGGTCAAATTCAACACCTTAAACTCCACCAGAAACCAGTTGCTGACAGGTAGAGAATCTGTTATGACACTTTTGTTTGTGGAACTACTATGTTATAGTCTAAGAACAGAGTGTAATAATTTTATGAACATTATATATAACCTGATCAGTGAGGGGAAGTTACTGTAACTGTAGCAGGTTATTAGAATTTCTGCTGTGACTGTATTAATGTAACTTATATTGAGGATAATGGAATGTTTATTATATACCTGTAATGAGGTTAGTGCATGAAAAGAATACAATGGGTTCCCAGATAAGAACATCCAGGAACACACTTGAAAGACCACAGGGCAAGCTATTAGGAGACAGGATCATTAAAGCTGTCTCCAACAAATCAAGCCTTGTTTTGCCAAAACTGAGATCTTGGAGATCATAAGCACATCAAACAGTTAAAAAGTGTTCTCAGAAGAAGGCAGAGGGGAAGATGCATTTGTTGGATAGCTGTCCAGGGAGGGAGAGACTTTGAGGAGAAAGTACGGAGGAGTTGGGCCTTCCTAGATCCAGCGAATGGCATGACATAGGAAAAGCAAATATGGGATAGTCTGGTTTATTATTTTGAACATGTGTTTCCTCTGAAGTATTTTTGTTCTAATTTAATAAAGCCTTTGTTTTAAGAATGCTGTTTGGTCACTGGTCATTGCTCCCAGAGGGAACAGAATTGTTTCTGCTGAAGTAATTGCAGTTGATCACAGAGGCCTGCAGCCAGGCCCTGATCAGAGTTGGAGAAGTATGTGATTCCACTCTGAGCCGGATGACAGCTAGTTAAGGGATGTAATCTCAGAAGGGACACACTTTATGACACCAGGTGGGATGAGAGGTATGGCGAGCCCACTAACCATGACAGCATTCACGAAGAGATGCCTCACTCAATAAATGGGCTGCTGTATTCTCCACTACCTTTAGCCTATAAGTAGATCTTGTATGCAACATATCCCTGGGTCTTGGTAGCAAGGTCTACCTCAAAAAGAAATGACTACAACCTCTGACAAGATTCAAAATGAAAACAACTGCATTGCTGCTCTGCGATCATCTAACAGCAGCAGAGGATCCAACATTAAGTTCTGAACACTAATGACAAATGGCAGACAATGGGGCCGATAACTTCTCCGTACATATCATGATCACTCCAATCTAATCTAGTTTTAATCAACTGCTCCAGTCTCATCCAAACTCTGGGGAAGATACTGAACCACACTAGCAGGGTGAAATAATAGAAAAGTTAGGTGTTGTCAGCATACTGAAGGCAATTCAGCTCATGTCTCCTCATTAATTACCCTAATGTCCCCACATACACACTGAATAAAAGATAATAAAATATATGCTGCAGAAGCCCTACATGAATCTGCCTTTGGAGCAGAATAGCAATAGCCAACCCCAGATGGATCCTTCCAAAAGAAAAAAGCAAAAATGCTGCATCTACTTATAATCTGATCTGTCCATGAGTCGTAATATAGCATAATTAACAGTGTCAAAGGCAGATGACAGATTTATAATTTCAGGTTGGATACCTGATCTTCATCCATTGCCACAGAGGTCATTGACCAATGTCATTTCTGTATGAGATTGAACAGAGACAGCTAGATACGGTGAATGTTTTGCCATAATCTTCTAGGTAAAGAGGATAAATGGAAAGACAAACCCAAAAAACCCCTCAAAAAAACTTCAAAAAAGCAACAACTTCTCTATTTAAGCTTAAATTTTGGATCTTAATTATGTGTACTCAAATGTGGATTGTTAATTACTTTATGGCTGAATGGTATATTCCCCCCCTACAAAAACACTCACCTCAATATTAAAAGATTATTAAGTTTGTAAAGTCAAACACTCAAAATTAGGAAATGCCAGAATTAAGGTTATCCACTGGAACTTTATTTCTGCCCCCTTGTGCATATGCATAATGACACCATCTCTGTTCACAGCATCACACAGCATAGGCGCCAACTTCCCCCAGTGTCAATGGATGCTGCTTCCCCCGCCTCCGGCCCCAACTCCACCCCTGCCCTGCCTCATTCCCTGCCCCCCTTCCAACTCCTTCCTCAAAGTACCTGCCCCAACTCCACCCCCTCCCTATCCCATTGGACCCCTTCCCCAAATCATGGTCCTGCCTCCTCCCCTGAGTGTGCCGCATTCCTCCACTTCCCCCCTCCCTCCTAGCTTTAAAAAAAAACAGTTAAAAATTATACATAATAAGAACAAGTAGGGATTTTTTAAAACCAAGACAACATCTCTGCAGGTTTGCCATTGGTCTGATGGAAGACATAGACTGCCTGTAGTTTGAAGGATTAGATTTAACTGTAATTATAATGCTACTAGTGGTCAGCACCAGTTGCACTGGAGGATGTAAGTAGGTAAATCCATATAATTATCAGTTTTCACTAGGGTGACCAGACAGCAAATGTGAAAAATCGGGACAGAGGGTGGCGGGTAACAGGAGCCTATATAAGAAAAAGACCCAAAAATCAGGACTGTCCCTATAAAAATGGAACATCTGGTCACCCTAGACAACTCTCTCTAATTAATCTATTTTTTTAAAGTAGATTACTTATTATTACTAATTACTGGTAGTTCTAGAAATAACTCTTCAAAGGTTAATATATTTTGGCTCATTGAAGCCAACTATAACATGCAAATTTGCTGACTCCAAAAATAGCATGAAAAAGGACTTTCAAATAATGTATGTTTAATTAATATTCTCAATATCATCCCTAACTGCACCTTCAAAATTACATTTGCAAAAATTTAGTAACTCACAAGGTTGGACCTGAGACTTTGCTTTATGGTGTTTTGGGTAACGATGATGATAACTGTAGTACAGCAAAGAATTCCACACTAAGCGAGGATGTAGGAAATATTTCTTACAAAGCCTAGGGATTTATCAGAGTAGAAAGCTCTATAGTGTCCTTAAATTTAATCTATTAATCATTTTTAATTAATTACATTAGGCATGGACCTCTTAAAGAGTAATACTAATATATTAATGACAAATAAGCACATTAATACAAAATTAAGGATGCATATTTAATGTCACAAAATTTTAGATATGCAAAAGTTAAGATTCCAACATCAGTAGTTGTGGTGCACATACTTTGAGTGGCATGGCATTAGGACACACAATAATATATATTTAAGTACAAAATGAGAAACAGGAAAAATATGAGCAAGGTGGTTAACATTACTGGGTAGGTCCTTAAGTTCTGCATTTGCTGACTTTAATTTTAACTATGCAACTTTAACATGAGCGCTAAGTTTCCTAATGTTTTTGTTTATTTGTTTAAACAGGGTAAAGAACCAATAGGAAAAGTCAGCAGTTATCCAGCTCACATGGCTTTTAAGCTCCTCGCTATGCAACTATTCATCTTGAGGAGATTACAGGCTCTGTCTGGGGATCCTATAAGTGCCTTAAAGAAAAAGAGGATGTACACACTTAGGCCTTGATCCTGCAAACACTTACATAGGCACAGAATTTAATGCACAAGTTCTCTGATTTAAAGCAGGTGCATAAAGTGTACTCACATATGTGCAGCAAATCTATATGTAAATGAAGTGACAAAGACTTCCACCGCATGCATCCGATGAAGTGGGCATTAGCCCACAAAAGCTTATGCTCTAATACTTTTAGTTAGTCTTTAAGGTGCCACAGGACTCTTTGTCACTTCTGCAATTCCAGACTAACACGGCTATATGTAAATGTATATAGCCATGATATATACGGCTGATATATGTAAATGTGCACCTGTAGGTTAATACATATTCCACTGAGCATGCTCAGTATACAATATTCAAACTATCCTAATAAACATGTTTAAACCAATCAAAAAACCCCAAGCGCAGCAAGATTGATTTATATCAGTCTTCAAATGTTTCCTATACTTTTCCTAGCCCTGCCTCCCCAAAAAAGTTTTTGTTTTTCAATGGGGAAAATATCTTTCCTCTTCCTTTCCCATAACTTAAAAAAGCCAAAGAATTTTACTTAAACCTTCCAGAAGAAAAACAATCAATCATCTTCAGCTAGAGACCAAAACATAGTGATTTTTCTGCCACTGAATCAAATGTTTTGGAAAGTTCAGTTTGTGAAAACAGAAAGTTGTAATGGAAACTGTTTTGAAATGTTAGCAGACCCTAGCAGAGTATGATATAGAAGCAGACTTTAATAAAATGCGGGCAAAGGAGTGGATAGTGGAATGCTCTTCCATGAACAGCAAGCATAAAAGGCAATTCATATACAGGAATACCACACATGGGGTTCTAAAGGGCTCTATGCTGTCACTACTCTTATTCAGTGTGCGTGCTATTAGCAGAGTTAGTGAGCAGATACCGGAAAGACGTTCTCCAGAAGGGCTCCAATGGTTGATTTGTCTCTATCAGGGCCGGTGCAACCACTAGGCAAACTAGGCAGCTGCCTAGGGGGCCAGGTGGGTGGAGGCGCCAAAAAGCACGCTCAGGGGAGGCAGTGGAGTGGAGGTGAACTGGGACACAGGGGCATGGGGAGGGCTGGCCGCAGCAAGTAACGGGGGGGAAGGGCACGCAGGGGAACTGCTCCCTGCCCTAGCTCACCTCTGCTCTGCCTCCTCCTCTGAGCACATCTCCCCCGCTCTGCTTCTTCAAACAGCTGATTGGCGCTGCAAGCCAGGGAGGGGGGAGAAGTAGAGTGCCGGCAGCGTGCTCAGGGCAGGAGGTGGAGCGAAGGTGAGCTGGGGCGGAGAGCTGCCACAGGGCTCCCCAGGCGGAGGAGGGGAAGGCGGGAAGCTGCTGCAGGGCTCCCAGGGGCAGGGCACAAGGTGGAAGTTTCGCCTGGGGCATGAAATATCCTTGCACTGGCCCTGGTCTCCATAGGTCCAAAATATCCCAAATATATTGACCTTCTGGACATGCTACAAAGCCTGTCTTTTTTTAGTAAATATTTGGGAACGCTTTTGTTCAGAATCTGAGGGGGTAGAATGACTTAATTCAGAAATAAGTTCTTGTGGACTGATTGGCTGTAGAGATATGCTGTTATTTTGGTCCACATTGATTTTAGTGCACACAGACTCCATTTTTAGTTGTGGACCAGGGCTCCTGGAGCCTTGGATACATTTTATTTTTATGATTGTTTAATTATAATAAATAAAATTTTCACTACACAGTAATTTAATAGTCATGTTGGGGATATCAGGCAGTAATTATATGATCTTTATCTTTTTGTATTATGCAAAGCAATACATGGCTACTGAGATAAACAGTCAGAAAAAGGCTGATGTGTTTAATCAATCTTAGACCTTTTATTCTAAGAAACAGAGATTATTCCTACTATGAGCAAACAAGAATATTCACAGAAAGCCTCACTCTTTACTACTTTTTTTTTTTAAAGTTCTCAGTATCATTTGGCAAGGAGAGAGAGTTAAGATGAATGACCATGTTTTATTGGTTAATAAAAACAAAAACTGTTGAAAGAAAGTTTTTAAAGTAAATTATAATTCCAGGGCACAGTCACTGTGGGGGGAAAAAGGAATATCACAAGTGGATATAACACATATTGGTGACAACTTCAGTTTGGATTTTCAAAGAGCCTAAGGGAATTAAACGTCAAAATCTTTTAGGCCTTGCCTTGTCTATACTACATTGGCTCTGCCAACAGCTACATCAGTATAACTATACCGGCAGAATCCCCTAGTGCAGACACAGCACATGCCAACAGAAGTAGGAGTTCTGTTGGTATAGTAAACACTGTCTTCCTGAATGAGATCAGCTAGGTCAGGGGTAAGCAACCTGCAGCTCGCATGCTGATTTTCAGTGGCACTCTGCTGCCCGCCAGGGGTTCTGTCCACCGGCCTCCTGCCAGCCAGAGTCCTGGCCACCAACCCTGCTCAGTCCGCTGCCGGCCTGAGGACACTGGAAAACTCAGCAAGGACCAGGATCACACTAAACTGATAAGATCTGCATTTTAATTTAATTTTAAATGAAGCTTCTTAAACATTTTTAAAACCTTATTTACTTTACATACAATAGTTTAGTTATATACTATAGATTTAGAGAGAGAGAGAGATCTTCTAAAAATGTTAAAATGTATTACTGGCACACGAAACCTTAAATTACAGTGAATTAATGAAGACTTGGCACACCACTTCTGAAAGGCTGCTGACCCCTGAGCTAGGCCAACAGAAGCCTTCTGTTGCATCTACACTGGGAGTGTTGCTGGCATAGCTATATTGTTCAGCAGCGTGTGGGGTTTTTTTCTCATTCCTGACTGACAACTATTCTGACAAAACACTGTAGTGTAGAGTTAGCCTAAGACGTGTTTGAAATTCTTAGCCTTCATAGGTATTTGTGAGGGGATAGTGCTTGGTGTTTCTAACTAGCTTTAATTCTTCTCTTGTGGTATAATTTAACACTATTATCATCTTAAGAAAGAAGTACCAGTTTAATAAAGCAAAGTTGCGGTCTGACTGATTATGCACTGATAGACACAAATTGCATAAAAGAAATCTTAAAAATCAACCATTACACACAGTGAGACTAAAGCTTTCTGCAACTGGGTATAATGATAACACTGTTCTACAGATAAGAAAATGCCAATAATGGGTGGAACATTTAATTAACAATACAGTGTGTGTCATAATCCCAGAGAGATGGCATAATAAAAGGTAGGCCTCTTCTGCAGTAGATGACATTACTCAGTGACCACGTTCAGTTGTGATAATGTCCATGTCAGATAAACTAATAGCATTATAGGAGGTACAGCAAGGGCCACAGAATTCTTTCAGTAAGAAAAGGATTCTATGGATACAGCCATATGAAGCTCAGGAGGCCCTTTCCGTGGTATGTTTCAGCATGAAGGCTTATCTTGATTCTCTTCAGTTCCACATTTCAGCAGCTACAGAGCAACTAAGTAGCTGACATTCAGTGCCATCCTGTCTTTCACCCAGCCCCACAGACACTGAGGGCAAAGTGGACTCTCCAGCGTGACATCAGGAGAAGGGAACACACACATGTCTTGTCTTACTAGGAAATTTGTTCCTTCCCTCACTGGCATAGGAATGAACATAAATCAGGAAGAAGAAGAAGAAAAAAAAAGAGGAAAACTGATCCCATGCACACTTCAGAAAGAAATGACAGACCTGTTTGGCATAACTTCTCATTTGAAGTGTAGCTTGTAACTAAACAACACTTGAATAAGGACTTGGTAACATTAACAATGGTTCAGCTCTGGGGTCATTTTCAAGTTTTCAAGCTCCATTCATCAGGTTAGAAGAAATAATTACCCTGTTTCAGAGGTCAACCGAAGAGACATTTATGTCAATCTGTCATAGACAAATAAAAGCAAGACCCAGATATGGGTTATGAACCCCTCTCCTACTCCCCTCCAAAACTCCTTAAAACAAAAAAATAGTCATCTCCATCTAACATAACTCTTTCAAATTAAAAGAAAGGTTTCTCTGTACCTGGTGTATTTCTTCCACAACTAATTAAATTTTTACATTATGGTAATGAAGATGCATGTATTTTCCAATCTTTATTTGTCTTCTGTTAAAATTAAAATGGATACCAAGTCTTATTTAATCTACCTTTTTAATTTTATATATATATTTTATATATATTGTATATTTCCTCTCGACCCATCACAAGAGGAGACCGGATATTGTTATTAAAAAGAATATGTAATTTCTCTCTTTTACAAGTCAAATAGGTTGCCTTTCCAAAGCCATGAACAACTTGAAATGCACAGTAATTTTAAAGGGCGAAGAGTGTGATGAAAGAACATGCTTTATAGTAATTTTATACAGTGCAACAAAGAGACTTTAATGCCCACAAAGCGAGTCAAGTTTATTCTGAAACTAGAAGGCACATAAGGAAAATAAAATATTGTATTTAGGACTTCTGTCAAATTAATGCATGACCATTTAAAAAGTTAACAGCTTGTAATGATAAGCAAGCTGTTGCATTTATTTCATTACCATTTAACTTCACA
Source organism: Dermatemys mawii (assembly GCA_007922305.1). Classification (NCBI taxonomy): domain Eukaryota; kingdom Metazoa; phylum Chordata; order Testudines; family Dermatemydidae; genus Dermatemys; species Dermatemys mawii. The sequence continues at coordinate 24,131,653 of ML677363.1, read as the reverse complement.
CACAATGTCTTGGAAATAAATATTAGACTGAAGTTATAATGAAGTTAAAATGGTAATGATATAAATGCATTAACTTGTAATTAATAAGCAAGCTCACCTTTTAAAGAGACTGAGAGATGGGAGACAGACAATACACACATACACAACATTTTTAATTAAAGAAAGTTGCATAAAACACAAAGTTAAGAAGTCCTAAGCAACCTTAACTCTGTTCATGCTCCTTGATATACCTTTCGTGTATAGGATTGCCAACTGTCTAATCACACAAACCAAACTTTCTTGCCCTGCCCTGCTCCTGCCCCATCCCTTCTCTGAGGTCGCATCCTGCTCACACCACCTCTCCTCCCTCCATTGCTTGGTCTCACCCACCCTCACTCACTTTCACTCAGCTGAGGCAGCTGGTTGGGGTGTGGGAGAGGGTGCAGGCTCTGGGCTAGGGCTGAGGGGTTCAAGGTGTGGAGGGGGCTCTGGGTTGAGCCTAGGGCAGGTGGTTGGGGGGGCAGGAGGGGCTGTGAGATGCAAGCTCTGGGAGGGAGTGTGGGTGGAGGATGGGGCTCAGAGCTAGGGCAAGGGATTGAGATTTAGGTGGGGGTGAGGGCTCCAGCCAGGCGGCATTTATCTCAGGAGGCTCCTAACTGGCAGCACAGTGGGACTAAAGCAGGCACCCTGTCTGCCCTGGTCCCGTGCTGCTCCCAGAAATGCCCAGCATGTCTTTGTGGACCGTGGTCGGGGGATTCAGTGGGCTCCAAGCGCTGCCCTCACCCCAAGCACTGACTCCACACCTGCCATGGCTGCATTTCCCAATCAGTGGAAGCTGTGAAGTCAGTGCTCAGGGCGGGGGCAGCGTCCTGGGATCCCCTGCCTCCTCCAGTGGCTGCAAAGACGTGCTGGCTGTTTCCAGGAGCAGTGTGGGGCCAGGGCAGGCAGGGAGCCTGCCTTAGCCCCACTGTGCTGCCAGACTTTAGCAACCTGAACACAGGCGCCAACTTTTGTCAGTGCCAGTGGATGCTCGCACCCCCCCACTCCCCGCCCTGCCTCCACCCCGCTTCTACCCCTGCCCCAAAGTCCCCCCTCCTCCCTGACTTGCCACACAAAACAGCTGTTTCACTCGCAAACGCTGGTGGGGGGGAGAAGCAGGGGGCAGCGGCGGGCTCAGGGGAGAAGGCGGAGGGGCGGTGAACAGGGGTGAAGGGACTGGGCGGGGAGCTGCCAGTGGGTGCAAAGTACCCACCAATTTTTCCCCATGGGTGCTCCAGTCCTGGAGCACCCATGGAGTCAGCCCCTATGGGCCTAAAGTCTCCTGGATTGGCTTCAGTAGCCTTCGGGAGATAGTGTCCAATTTCCGGGAGACTCCCGGTGAAACAAGAAGGGTTGGCAACCCTATCCATGTAAGACATGCCTATGGAAGTCTATGACAAGTATTACAATCTCTGAGCTCCCTCTCTCCTTGCTGCTGCTCAGAGCCCCTCCTGCCTCCTTCATAGCCCCACCTGTTGTGCAATGTGGAACCCAATTTCCTGCACCAGAGCTCACGGATATGAAAATATTTGCAGACACTGTAATATATGTATGAAATCTCACTGAGATATGACAATATAAGCAGGAAACCTCATGATCTCTCTAAAGCCTCCCATAAAAATAGATAGGGTAGCTTACAATATTACCCACTCAAACCTTTGAAAACATACTCAACGGCACCAGTCCTTGCTGTGGACAATAGTATAAACTTGATTTGGAATTTTTAAGCCAAATTGTTTTAAGATATGACATTTTTAAAAAGTTAAGAGTTTTTCCACTTTTGAAAAATTATCCTCTCTCATAAACGACTTGTTCAGTTACCCTAGTCCTTCTCAAAATAAGAATACCACAGATGAGAAATTTAAATGGTTTAGTTCCATTTCAGCCAAGCTGCGAAGCGAGAAAAACAGGCAATATTGTGCTTTTATAGAAAGCTAGACAACTTTTCCTCAAGAGAGACCGCTGTTTTTCCACAGTTACTGTGTTTGAAGCTGTTTATTGTTCAAGCCACAGATTTATGCAGAACTATTAACAAAGACAACAGTCTGTGTCCATTTAAAGTCATTCAGGGGCTTCCAATAAGCTCACTTTTTAATATGATCAAAACATCCATGATTATCATGTTAATATGATAGAGACTAAAAAGCCAAATCCCCAGGTCACTGTTTCGTGAAGTGATGCAAATCTCACTATCCTAGAATGTTACACGGATGCTCTATTTCACATGAATACAAGTCACAATTATAGCAACTTTTTGAAAAGGAGAAGCTACCTCAGATATTTTCCCTCTTCCAGATATATTTTATTCCTACACCAAATAATAAAGCAGACTGCATGTTTAATTAATAGGAATATATGTAGATCTTTACACATCCATGAGAAAGAATCTCCATTACCTCATTTGAAATACCTTGTCAGCGTCTGTACAGATAACACTGGTATAACGGACAATCCACATATTGAAAACATCAGTGATACTGAATGTCATGTACAGTCCAAGTTCAGAGACTTCTCTGAAAGATCTGCTAACGCAATTGCAGTTGCCTGGTCTAGGGGCCAGTTATCTCAGAGACTTTCCTACCTATCTCCAGTCACCCATGTACTGTGACAACTGCATTAATCTGCATGCACTCAGAAATCAAACTTCAGCTATTTGACCCAGAGAAGGTAAATCTCACGAGAGCCAGGAACAGAATACACTAAGTGGTGGATCCGTGCCTCTGGAATCTGATCCCAATACATATAAGAACATAACATAAGAACGTCCATACTGGACCAGACCAGTATCCTGTCTTCCGATAGTGGCCATTGCCAGGTGCTTCAAAGGGAATGAACAGAAATATGTAATCATCAAGTGATCCATCCCCATCACCATTCCCAGCTTCCAGCAAACAGATACCATCCCTATCCATCCTGGCTATCAGCCATTGATGGACCTATCCTTGATGAAATTATCTAGTTCTTTTTTGGAACCCCGTTATAGTCTTGGCCTTTATAACATTCTCTGGCAAAGAGTTCCACAAGTTTATATGTGCCAGATCCCAAACCTATCCAATTTTAGTAAGCTGTAAGACTTTTTTTAAAGGTTTTCTGCCTGTTGGAGGTATGGCCCCATATACTCCATAATTCCACATCTGCCAAGTTTTCTATGGAGAATTATGCTCCAGAACCTAAGCCTTCATTGACAAAGAATAATTTTCTTGCTCTCATGGTTATTAAACTAACCGTGGAAAGTAAGCCAAGTGTAACAGCTGCAGTGTCTTCTTCCCAAGTCTGCAGATAGCTGGAAACAACAGCTCTGAGAAGGATGAACTACCCCTTTCATATCAGTAGGTTAACTCTGAAACACAAAGACGACTATTTAAATGCCAGCGTTGTTAAATATTTAATTGCTGATCAGTTCAGTAGAAATAACCAGCTAATGTGCTTATCCATCATTCACAAACTGACTCCTTCATTTTCCCAGGTCCCTAAAGACCAGACTGTTCCCCATCCTGCCATCAGAACATTGGGTTTCCTTCCTGACAAGTTCTGTGTTATCAATACAAAAAAACCCACATCTTTGAATATTGAAGACTAAACATGTACAGTCGGCGTAAACAACACAGGGGCTACTGGAGTGATTGTATTATCTTTTCATTTAAGTCACCTAGCACAAAATCTAGGGACCCTGCTATAGCACTGTAGCAACCTTGGACCTTGCCAACTAATGTGGCATAGACTACGCGAGATCCTGACTACAGTTCTTTCTCTCAAATTCCTAGTGTTGTGGAATAACGACCACTCTCTGTATTCTGGTGTTTCCACACTAGAGAGACAAGGTGGGTGAGGTATTATCTTTTATTGGACCAACTTCTATTGGTGAGAGAGGCAAGCTGTCAAGCTTACATACAGCTCTTCTTCAGGTATAGGAGACTTAGGCCATGTCTACACTTCCATTTATGTCAGCAAAACTTATGTCGCTCAAGGGTGTGAAAAAATAGATATAGATTGTTTTGTAAAACGTGTTCACCCACAGGTGGTGGGTGTTTTTGTCTGTTATAATTTTCCTGTGTGAGTTCACTCAAGAGCATATTGATTGTCTGATTTCACCACCATGGTTGCTACTGGGGCATTAAGTGCACTGGCTGAAGTACACCACATGTCATAGGCAGGTATAGCACTTATAAATCGTGAAAGGTGTGTTGTGCAGAGGTGCGGGGGGGGGGGGGGTTGATTTCTGACACTCTGCTGGCTGCTTTTCACAATTAGAGATCTCACCAGATACAGGTCACAGGTATGGCAGAGGATCACAAAATATATGCTTTCTAATTTGGAGAATGTGTAATTTGGGTCTGTTTTAACGTACACAAAGTGCAAACAGATAGCATGGTGATGGATGCCTTTAAATACTTGTAATAAACAAAATCAGTTAGGGCTTTGAGAATTTATATTTTAAGTCCAAATTTCAAGTATGAAAAAACATGTGCCTGGCATCAGGTGCCTAGGATAACTGCCATTAGTACAATTTGCCAGATCAAAAACTGCAGGAGTTTATAGGCCTGGCAAGGGAAAAATACTAAACAAAACTCTTGTGACCACTGTTCCCTCTAAGCTGTGCATGTGTGCTCGCGCACACAGATCCTAAACCCCCAGCACATGGCAAAACACCACACACACAAAAATTTGAACAGAAGCACAAAACTTGGCACAGAAGAATTTTTTTGCACACATGGCCTGTCAAAACGTAGAGAGAACATTGCTCATGACTGGCCACTTTGGTAGCTCTGCAGACCTGTCACCATGTGTACTGCCTATCTAAATGTACTGTGCTGTATGGGCCTCATGTGAGCCTCTGACATTCCTAGTGCATGTACATGCCTGAGATATGAAGTAAAAAATTCAGTGCATCCAGTCAAATGGGATACCTTGGGCCAGGGTAAGAGTATGTGAGCTGTAACATCATGAAGGTTTTGATATGTTTTTTGTATAAGTCTGGCTGTAATTAGCCTTTTTAGTAAGAGGCAGCTGATACTCAAATTTGGTCCCAAGTACCACTGAAACTGCAAATTTGTTTCACACATATTTGAGGGTAAGCATGGGGACAAACCCCTATAAAAGTGAAAATCTATTGGAGCAAAGAAGTATACTTGTGTGCGAAGAACATGGTTGAGTGCCAAAAAAGAGAGCCTTTTAGAAAGGTAGCCAATGTTGGTGGCAATCTAGGCAAAATTTGTTTTTAAATCCAAAAGTGCAAATTGCTGCACATGAAGGTACTTGTTATATACAAGAGCAATGCAGATTTGTCTTTTCCTTAATGCCTTGATTTTACTTATAGTGGTTGGTGGAATCTTACTTTTGAGATTTCTAGCTCATGGGACTGGGAATTATGTATTTTTGACAGCAGTCATTATTATACTTAATACACCTTTCTTCATTCAGTTTGTCACAGAATGAAGAAAAAGAGACCCAAGGGCTTTACTTATCCTTAAACTAAAAAGAGAGGTGAATATTTTGCTCAGCCCCTCAGTTTTACTGAGTTTTTGAGGCCCAATTTAAGTCCTGTGTGACCTGTGGGGCTAGGAGCTTACTACATTCCTGTTCAGTCAGTACATAAAACAAACAAAATTAAATTGCGCTGGTTTGCAGAGTAGTGGGGAAGGAGGAAGAATTTCATGATAAACGTGCTTATTAAAAAGTCTTCTGTTTCACAGATCAGTACAGAGTATTTGTTATTTAAAATAAATATTCCTTGGTAACTTCAGACAGAAAAATATTTTAAAAAGGATTGGAGAATGTAGAGATTTTTAATACTGATGTACTGTTCACTTCCCTGCATAACAACTGCAGAGAAATGGTTCAGCTCAAAATGATTTATGACACCTGAATGCCATGGAAAATGACAAGGAGGATCCCTGAAAAATGTAAACATCTCTTTTTGTGTTTGAGTTACTGCATGTTCCTTGGCTTCTTAACTGTTTAAAATAAGGCTTAAAGGCCATCTATATGTGAACATGCACATATTTGTATACTGAATACAGATGGGTATTGCATCTGCATGTTTCCATGCGACATGCTATGTTTACATACATACATTTACTATCATCATATCAACAATCTCTACTAAATAAAAAGTACTTTCAGTATAGCCTGAACAGCCATGGAAATAGCTTCATTTTGGGTCTGTAGGAAGGCAGCTGGTATAAAACATCTATTTAAAAAAATGTTGGTTCTGGCAGTGCCAAGTAAAACAGAGAGGTGAAAAACAAACGGGAGGGCAACATGAATTTGTGTGTCCTAGTCACCTGAACACTGCACAGTCCACCCTTTCTCCATCATCAGTGCTGTACACAGAGTTTCTTTGCCTGGAGAGGCAAATGGAGTGTGTATTCTCCCTGCAATGGAAGATACAGGCCATGCTGAGTTTCTCCCCTCCCCATGAAGCAATATATTGGCATGTATATAGAGGCATGCAGTGCCAACCTGCAAACAAGCAAGACTCCAGCACTGGTTCTGCCTCCTGCAAACTTCCCTAGGAACATTTTCATTTCTTTTCATCATCACACAAACAATTTCTTATAGCTAACGCTCTTGCAAAACTTTTTAAAGCTTGTAAAGCATAATGTCCTTGCATGCTGCTGACTCTCTGCGTTACATTTAAACTTGCACTGCATCTGATATGTGAAATGATCTCTCCTGTTTATTGCTGCTTATTTTTACATAAAAGGGGCTCCCTGGTCTAAATTGGACATTAAATTATTACAATTAGTCTACGCTATTAGTCTAAAATTCTTGCGTTACAAATGCTGTAATATTGATAATTTTACTTAGTAAGTTAGAAACGCACATTTGCTGCATCACTACACGTTTTACTTTCAGCCCTGTTACAATTTAGACTCCAGCAACAAAAAAAGAATATTTACCACCACTGGAATGTGAAAACACAAAATCTTGCCATTTCTCTTTAAAAATTAACAACACATAACATGACATATTAGAATAAAAAACACAGGAGCCTACCTGCAAACTAGCAAGATTCAAGATATTAGATCTATCTGCAAACTTCACTGGAATATCTGCATCTTAAATTTCCTGATTTTAAAGATACAGGCCCCTTTTCAGCACAGAATGAAGAAAACGGGCACTTTATATTACTGCAATCAGTCATCTTGCAAAAAAAGGTGGTAAGTGTTTCCTTTGGGAGCCGATAGGTTTAAACTTTTAAGCATAGCAATTTAATCCTGTGCTTATGAGGGCTGGGAGCGGGGAGCAGCACATGGAAGCCTGAGTCTACACAATTAAAGTTTCTTTATATCTTGTATCTGTTGGGACACGGAGGAAGGGATGGAGAAGAGGGAAAACTGTCTTGACTTTTCCATACTGTGATTCCATTTTACAGCAGCAAAAGCTTTCACGCCACACCCTCCCCATTCGGAGTTTTGGGACCCCCTTTCACCTACCCTTAAAGAAAAGCAGAGTGGAACCCAGGCCTTAGATCTTTTGAGTGGTGCCTCAACGGACAAGTCAGTCCTTGTTCTTTTCAGCTAGGAGCAAGCAAGCAAGCTGCTTCTGCATATCAGCAGAGAGCATGTTAGTGGTACCATGTACAAACTTAAGTTTCAATCAATGTTAATATTGACAGAATTGTAGTTTATAGGCAAGATATTCTAAAGGTGAATTACAAAGATTAAACATAATTGATTTCACTATCTTTTTTTGCTTCTCTTTGATAGATGAGGAAGGTCTGAAACATTTGTTTGATTTCATTAATATCCTTTTTTTGACTTTATAAATTCAGATTCTATCTACAGTCTGGAGGACCCTGTGATGACTGGAGAACTATTAAAATGGCCACATTACAAAACCAAGCAAGTGAGAAGGAACTTATTTAATTAGTTGGTATTAAGCACTTGTTTGTTGGTTTTTGTTACTATGTATTTAACTTCATGGCTAATTAACATTTTGGAGAAAGAGAGTTCTTGTTAAAAATACAACATCCTTTCAGATAAGGCACAAGAAATAGCATTTATTATCTGAGAACTTCTTGACAAGAACTCCACAGCTAAACCAAGCCAGATGAGTGTGTAGCTATTCTAAATATTTCTAAGGGGGAAAATCAGGAAAAAAAAACTTTAAAAATGCACATAACCCTTTTAAGGTTACCTTCAACATGGTAGAGAGAGAAGATGGGTCTGCTGCTTGAAACCTTTGGGACCATGTCATTCAAGAGAATGAACTGGCCAGTTAGTATGGGTGATTTTATTCACAAACACTGTAAAATATGCTGACACAGACACCAGAAGGTTTATTGCTGCTTCAGTGAGGTAGGGATTAGCACTTGGATATATTTAAACTAAAATTCCACCTAAATCAGTAGAAAGCAAATGCTACCTCATTGATTTAACAAAAAGGTACATTAAAGGCAATTATCAAAAAATTAGACTTCAATAAATAAATAGGTTTTAATTAAGTTATTAGCAGTCTAGTACCAGCATCTCTCCAAGGAGTCCTCTGGCACTGGTGATCTACACATGAAGAGTCTGGTTTTGCTTAACAAGCTCTCTCTCTTTTCCCCTCATCAAGCTCAATACTCTTTACATCTTGAATGCATAAAAGTATCGTGCATCAACAGAAGTAAATAATTCATAACACTGATGATGGTGTTTCTTTTAACCAACGCACGTGTTCATGGGTTCCTTTTGCACAACTGTTAATTTTTCCCATATGCAGCTTTCTGAATCATTTATTGTGCCACTTCCTCCTCCTTTCACATGCCTTATTTTCTCCACTCTGAATCCTTCCTCATCTGTGTATTCCCTCTGCATAGTTTCCTTCTCCCGTGTCCTGCCTGATATTCTCAACTGCCTGATTTACTCCAACCATTTATCATCATCTGTGCCATACTCAACCATTTCCTACCTCTTCCTGGATGGACACTATTGCCCCAGAAACTCCACCAGTCATTCTTCCCTAACAATCCTACTCCTTTCCCCAGCATTCCTTCCAGTGCCCAGATATTGCCTCTTTCACACTGCACTCCTGCTCATCTCTCATGGCCATTTGTCTTCTCTTCACCTTTCCCTTACTGCCTCAGTCCTGTTAGCAATGTGGAAGTGCTGCTCTCATAATGCTGGGCCACTCCTTCTCTCTCTGGTGCCCTATTCCATTCCTACTCTGCCTAATGTAAATGTATTTGTGGGAATGGGAAGTCTGATCATCTCCCCTACTCTATATTCTTTGTGTTACAGTGGGTGCAGAAAAGGATCAGGGAGTAGGCTAGCTATGTAGAAGCTGCCTGGTTAGTAGTTCTGTGCCATCAGACGAGAAGGTATTCAAGAGCAGTGGGCACTCTTGACATAAATGGTTTGGAGTACCACTCTGCCTACAGAGAAAAAAAACCCTCTCCAGTCTGGCTGTATTCCCAAGTGCTTCAGAAAAATTCTTGGTCTTGTGTTTCAGAAGTGTGCCATGCACCCTGGGAGACAACTAACCAGGAAGTCTGAAAGATGAGCAGCTCCTGCCAAAGAAACACATAGATTTGCTGAGTTCCATAGCTGGGTGAGGAGGTAGAAGATACATGAGGTGAGTGCAGGCTCCAAGAAGAGGCTGTGAGGCAGGGGGAAGGACGGAATAAATGTGAGATTTGCTGAAAAGACTCAGACTCAGTTTAAAACATTTGAACCCTTGAATGCTCACTAGGGTGACCAGATGTCCCGATTTTATAGGGACAGTCCCGATTTTTGGTTCTTTTTCTTATATAGGCCCCTATTACCCCTCACTCCATCCCGACTTTTCACATTTGCTGTCTGGTCACCCTAATGCTTACCCAAATGGAAGCAGAGAATTGGCCATTACTAAACTGTCCTCAAATCAGCACAGATTTGCAGAGGTTTATCCAAACTCACTGGGTTTGTGAATTCATTTTTCATTTGTTTTCCATTTGACTAGGCTTCTTTTCCTATTCAATCCCAGCTCTCATTTGTCAGACACAAGCAGAATAATTAAAAACTCTAACACTTAGAGTAAATAAGCTTGGTAAACAAAAGGCAGGATCAATAAGTCTCAGCAAAACATTTGTCAGAATCTCAGGACAGTTTCTCTACCCTCGTAAAAGACTTGTGGAATTTTGTGCAATTATCATTGCTTTTAAAAAGAGGCAACTTTATAAACTGGTCTCACACGCACATTTGTGAGGAATGCAAGTATAGAAATAGCTGAAATACCTGAAATGCATGAATCCACACACAGTGCTACATCATCGTGTTAATAATTATACTGGCTATTTACTGGCCAGAAGTATTAATGCTTGAATTTTGATATGTTAAAAAACGTACATTGTACACAGGGCAGGAACATTAAGGAAATAATTCTGCCCTTGGTCATTTGTGCATGGCTCCCACTGATATCATTAAAAGCCATGCTTACTGACCCGGGAGCAGGATTTGGCCAGCTGAGAATTAGTAGATAAAGCTCTGCTTCCCCCTGCCCCTGACATTCACCCTATACCAGGTTCAGGGGTGTAACTCTTGGAAGGTCAGCTGCAGCAGGATTCTGGCTCCTTTATAGGGCTCAAGAAGCACAAGAGAGACTGGAACAGGGTGCGGGGGGGGGGAATCTGGCCCCCAATTAAGTTTCAGTGAAGAGCACTGAGTCTCTGTCTCTCTCTGTTAGGGGCTTTACATGATCAAAAATGGCTGTTGAAATTAACTATTAATGATAATGGGCGAGAGTAATACGTTGATAGGTACCACAGTATATTTCAATCTGGCTGCAGCAAAGCAAACAAGACAACAGTGTATTGATTTTAGGGACAGTTTGAGGCATTTGTGATGCAACTGACTGCTAGGGCGCTGTGGTTTAGAGTCTATCTATACAGTTTTACATTCACTGTGCAACTCAGAGGCAGGGAAAAAATTAATGACCAGATCAAACTATGGTCCTGGCTGCAGGACTGGATGGGGAGGCATTTGTTAAGCTCACCTCATTAGCCTGTGGTTGGAATTGATTTATATAAACTCATTTTGCATCTAAAGGGACAGATTTTTTTTTAAAGAAAACAGTTTCTGTGAAATACAGCAACATCTGCAGAAAGACCTCCTACACCCATGGATTTCTGTTGTCCCCATCTCTCTTACTGAACAAACTTGAGAGAGGAAGGCATTTCTATTTAAAATGCGTTTAAAAAGCTACACATGCTACATCATGAATTGTGCTGAGAAATACCACTGTTCAATTATAATGGTTAGCTGTAAATGGAGAGGAAAAACATTCACAGGAGGGCCCATTTGTGAAACCATTTTAGTGCCAAATTTTACAAGAGATGGTAGAAGATCCTGCCATTTATCTGTTTTGTGATGTATACTGAACAATTTATCTTATAACAATCCTGGGTGGTCCAGGGAAAAATGGCTGCTAAACGTATGATTTTACATTACTGAAAAATTGCATCTCCTCTTATACTGAATCTTTTCCAACCTTAGCTTCTAAACTTATATAGAACAATCGAGACTGGTTTGGGAAAATATCAGCATATTCTGAACCCTATTCTGTAACCTCTAGAAATGTACATGGTATATGTAGAGCTATCATTCCCTTTTGACCTTTCTTTTATTTGCACAGGCTGATCAGGGATGGATTCAGGCTAAATGCAGAATCCACTTTGATACAAATTTGCCTCCTCCCAAAACAGTAACATTCTTTGGGTGCAGGGTACTACTGGAAAACAAGATCTATGGACTAGGGAAAAAACGGGAGGGCATAAGCATTGGTGAAAAAGATACTTTTGCAAGCATCTTTCAAAGCATTGGACAAGGATACATCAGTCCATTACAGTTTAAATTTGTATCTGCAACTGTTGCTGATCCCTAATCTCCATTCAGGGGCAATGGTCATTTTCACAGACTGAAAGATCCATAAGTTTGTCTGTCTCTGCATCTTTAGAAGATGGTCTACATTTATATGCAATTCAGGTTTTACAGGTGAGCATATTACTGCTTTTCTTTCTCCCAGTGATTTATTAAATGTGTAATACAGCCTTTTTGTGAAATGCAGTATTAACATTCCAGTGCACTAAACTGGCTGAGAATATACAGTATTTTGTTTTGGTTTCATTCTGACAGTGATAGAACTGAACTTCCTGACTTATATTTTCCTAAGCAGTGTTCCTTAATTATTATTTTAGTAAATGTGGTGCCTATGAAAGATACTGGCTGAACAACTCTGTAGACCAAAGACATAGGTTCATCCACAAAGCACAATACTGCACACACAGGGCAGGCCTGCTTGCCCTGTCCCAACAACACACTTTAACCCTACCACGAAGGGACCGCCCCTACAGTGAATGTGAGGCTCTGTCTCCAGGCATATTTTCCCTTCTTATTCCCTCTGCTGAGGGTGAGAACCAGAGTACCATTTGTGGGGACGATTGACTGAGACTAACTCATTTCATGGGACTAACAAACAATTTCCAGATGGCAGCAGCTTTCAATCAACACTGGCCAAGGCATTGATCCTGCACTCCGCTGTGGTAGCCCCAAAATGGAACTCATTGCAGGACTGGGGCCTTGGGCTTACTCTGAACCAGGAGCCTACAGTCAGAAAAAATGTGTCTCTCTTAACCCCAGAGTCATCCAGCTCCCCTCCCCACAATGAAAATTTACACAAAAGAGCATTCAAATGGCTTGACAAGAGCAGTTTATTATGTCATGCATATCTGATTATGTTTGAGCTACCTGGGCGGGGCTGACCTAGGGAAAGATAACATTCCAAAGGAGGCAACAATTGTAAATTAAAACCAAAAACAAAACAAAACAAAACAATAACAACAACAACAACAACAGCAAGAAATAAAACAAGGAATACTTGTGGCACCTTAGAGACTAACTAGTTTATTTCAGCATAAGCTTTCATGGACTATAGCCCACTTCATCGGATGCATAGAATGGAACACACAGAAGTAAGATGCATTTATATACACAGAAAGCAAAAAAAGTTGGAAATTACCATACCAATTCTAAGAGGCATCCATTCTATGCATCCGATGAAGTGGGTTTTAGTCCACGAAAGCTCATGTTGAAATAAACTGGTTAGTCTCTAAGTGCCACAAATATTCCTCATTTTATTTATGGATACAGACTAACACGGCTGCTAATCTTAAACCAACGACAAGAAAGTGTAGCTCGCTCATTCACACAGTTCAGCCACACAGGCAGCCATGAAGGCAATCTGTATTATGCATGCCTTTCTTCAAACACAAACGAGGAAACACTTTTCTAAAATGTATGTGCATAAATAAGAGCTGCCTGGGGGCAAATTTAGGTTCAAAAACTTTCCCTCATTCATCCCTTTGTGTCATTGAACAATAAACAGATTGCAAATACAGCAAGGCAATGAAAACATTATTATCACACCTAATAGCTGTGCAGTCATTCCAAGGGTGATTGCTATCTTTTCCCCCTGCTTTGTTTTACAAATCTTCAATATACAGTGGAAAGATTTTTAAAAATAAATTACCAGATTAAGATTCAATCTAATTATTACTGAAGACAAGTTTGCTACTAATCCTGTATAAAAGTAAGTCAGATGATAATAAAACAGACATGCCATACAAAGTTTAGAAAAATAAAATACATAATTACAGCAAATATATTTATATGTGTGTGAGTGGGAAAAATATCTTCCCTGATGCTGGATTATACTTTGTAACAGATGCAGCTTTTTATATTGTTTTCTGCATAAATCTAAATATTAGTCTGAAAGCTACTCTATGTGCTTTGTGTTGTCTCAGTCACATCAATCATTCCCTTTTCTGGTTGATAGTTTTTTGAGTTTAGGACTTGATACTGTAATCCTTATTTACATATGTAATCCTTACTCACATGAGTAGTCTCCCTGAATAGTTTTTACAGCATCATTAATGTGCATGGCATTTTACAAGGGTTCCCTGATCCTGCAAACCTTGAAGTAGTTCCATCAGAACGAATGGCATCTAATCTCATAACATCTCCACCACAAAGCTCTTCACTGAGGTTTGTTAACAGTTAAAATACTGCCCTACATTTAAATATTGGATTTCTGTATACATTGATACAGTACCCTAAAAGCTACTTTAGGTACATATTGCAGAACCTGTAAATTGTCTTCTCTCTTCATGTTAATTATATATGGATCCATCCAAAATATTTTAGTTGCCTCTTGGACCATGTAAAAAGATCAGGTGTTTCCCCTGACCATATTTATGCAGCTGTTCTGATTACTGTGCAGTCAGTGCTGCTGATTAGTACCGGCTGGGGCACTGAACTTGACTCAGATCTCAGTTCCATTCCTCGCTCTGCAGCTGGTCTGCTGTGTGACCTCGGGCAAATCTCTTCACCCTTCTGTGCTTTTTTCCCCTACCTTTGTCTGTCTTGTCTATTCACACTGTAAGCTTGTTGGGGCAGGGCCTGTCTCTCTCTATATGTTTGTACCGTGTTAGCTCAAAGAGGCCCAAATTGAGATACTAGGAATAGGTGCTATCATACTACAAATAATATATAATACCACAACAGGATCTTGAGCTAGTGTAACACCAACAGAACCTGGTTGACAGCAGGCAAGATTGAATCTGGGACCTCAGTGCATGAGCTCTACTTCCATGAGTGCATGAGCTACAAACCATAGGCCTGTTGGCTAAGGCTGTAAAGCAGACCCATTCATCTCTCTCTAAATGATCTTGGTGCCACTAGATGGGACAGAACTCCGCCCCCAGAAGGTGTGTGGGTTACACTAGCTCAGCACTAGCATTGTAGTCCTGTCAGGCATGTCCCTTCAATGCCTTTCACTGGTGCTTCATATGAGATCCACTGGGGAGGTGGAGTCAGTAACAGGTCCAGAAATATCCCTGGCAACTGATCAGCTGGTGGGACACCCTGACTGCCTTGCCTTGCCCCCTTGAATCCGGCTTCATTGAGGGAGAAATCCCTTCTCACATCACCATTTCTTCAGTAGTCTGAACCTGGCTCCTGCTTCCTCTTCTCCCAATGAGCCAGCAATTACTGACAAGCAAGGCCAACTAAATGAGGAATGTTAATATACATATGAAATTACAGTTTTATTAGAACCAGATCAAACACCCCATATTCCACTCCTTGTTTGTGCCCTGACCACAAATATTACTGGCGCTACTAACTCTACCCCACAGCAGCTGTCATATGGAGGCCAGCTGACTCAGGTTCATGCGGCTCAAACTGTGGAGCTAAAAATTGTTGTGTGGTCATTTGGGGTTGGGCTGGAGCCTGGGATGATCCCACTCCACAGGGTCCTTGAGCCCAGGCCCCAATCCAAGCCCAGAGGTCTACAGAGCAATGAAATAGCCCCACAATCTGAGCCCTGTGAGCCCAAGTTGGCTGGTTTTTCTTTGCTGAATAGAAACAATCCAAATGGCTCCAATCAAGAGGGAGGTTGTTTCTTTTTAGACCAGAGAGACCCAGGACAAAGTCATGCATGAAAACCCTGAGAACAGTCAAACTCAGGGAGGAAACTGAGGCCAGGGATGCTGGAATTTTTTTTTTTTCATAGTGCAGGTGCTGAGAGTCATTGAACCAAACTATAAACCTGTATACGAGGGTAGCCACTTCAAACCAGGGAGTGTGGCAGCAATCCCCAGCACCCCTATGCCAGCACCTTTGGCTAAGGCAAATGTTTATAGTGTCTTATTGATTTTGAATTGCTAATAAAGCCAAACTGCAAGAAGCAGGCAAGAGTGTACACTAACTCAAGGGCATATGTACTTTGCTGGCGATGTGGCTGGGATTCAGTGCTATATGTATAATGTATTATGGGGACTAGATTGTGGAGGGCTCAAAAGCTCTTCTTAGAAGCTGGTGTACCACCTTGCAAAGTAAGTGTCGGGAGAGCAGGATGCCCAATGGATTAGTCATCTCTGAAACTACTCAGACTATCAACAGTCCAGGGAAGTCAACAGGAAGCTTTCTTTTCATTTCAATGGCCCAAGTCTCCAGGATGTCTATGTGCCTACAGAGCAGATCAACATAGCTGTTTACTTGAAGTGTGAAGCATGAGGGGAATATTTTACAATCTAAACCAGAAAAAATTAAAAGTATAAGTATTGAATATAATTATGTTATCCAACTGTGAATGCCTCTCTTCAACTTTTTATACTCTCGTTTAATGCTATTGGTGTCAAGTTAAATTATTTTTAATCGCTTTTATGAAAAATATCTGATACACTAATGTTTTTCTCAAAAGTAGCTGTTGGAACATCATTCTGGGAAATAATTTCTTTTTCTCTTCACTAAAGAGTTTTAGTTAATGTATGTGTATGGCAAATTGAAATGACTAAGCTAGTAATTGTTGCATATTATCATTGAAGAAGGCAGACATGTCTTGCAACAATAATGATCTTCCTTCGCCTTTTTCGTTGGGCACAGCATTGGTGTTTAAGTTTAATACTATGTTCCCCCCTACTACTCGGTATATGTCTCAGAGGTCTATAAATAGGTCAGAGAACAATATATTTGCCTGATAATGAGATTCCTAAACTTTCCCACCGTTGAGTCTTTCAGCCCACGACTGGGAGTACACACTGCATGACTATGGTATCCATTTTCACAGTGATCCATTTTTTGCCCAGCCATCAGGGTTGCTTGTGTACAGGACAGCTCCAGATTATGCTTTCTGCTTCTGCCTACTACATCTACAGAGCACTATAGCAATTCAGAACTAGTATTTAATTATACCCTGAAACTGTGGGAATAATTCCAGCATATGTTTGCTTCTTGGAAGACCACCTCTGTTCTTTCTTGAACTGCATAGTTCTTCCAGTTAGCAGCAAAATACACTTCCACTAGCCTTCCAGGAACTGTACTTCCTAGCTTGACTATTACAGGTATCCCCCAAAGTCAGAAAATATAGTGCAATGACTTTTCTCTGATGTAATACTTGTTATTTCACCCCAGCAACTGAAGTACGAGGCAAACGAAATTAACAATTCCATACAGAAAAGTAATTTGGGATATTTCGCTGATGAACAGGAAGAAATTTAAACTTGAAGTCAACTGTCCTCCCAAGATTAGCAATAGTCAGACTCCAGCTGGCCTGATGGAATTTTTAGTCATATCAATATATCAGTTACCAATAGCATCCTGCTAGGACCTCATTTCCAAAAAAGCTCCCTCTATTTATTTCTAAATAATAGGAGAGGGTGTTGAGGAAAGTTTAGGTGTGACTAGGTAGGAACTGGAGGAAAAGTTTGTTTTAAACTAAACTACTCTTCCTTCCATGAAACCAGGAACCCTTTGGGCTGAAACTAATAACTAATTTGTAACTTGTAACTAATTTTGTACTGTAAAACAACCAAACAAAAACATTTCAGGAACTATTCAGTGTGGTGTTATAATGAAGAGTGTGTTGAAAGTGACCAGAAAGTTGAAGATAGGTGAGGTCACAAACTGTTGCTCAATGGACAGCCAAAGTCATGGGGCTTAGGAGAGGGAGAAGAGGCATAGAGGGAAGAATTTGAGTGCTTGGGACCCAACAATTTAAATAAACCTCAGTGCATTGTATGTGAAGCACACTGTACTCCTGGGGGAATTCTGTACCACTGCAATGCACAATTTTGCAGAAATTAACATTGTGCATGCAGAATTTCCTTTCTCCCCACAGAAATGGGCTTCAGTGCTGCTAGCCCCCATTCGGGGCACTGGACTTGGCAGAGACCAGCTTGCACATAGAAGACACTGCTCTGGGGAGAGAGAGGGAGCTAGAGCAGGGGTGGGCAAACTATGGGCAGTGCTTGGGG
>ML677363.1:24005563-24113459 GCA_007922305.1 Dermatemys mawii | reverse complement strand
TTGGCGGGGCGGTGCTGGGGGAGAGTTTGTTTCGGTGGGGCGGCGCTCTTTTTTTTTTTGCTTTGGGCAGCAAAAAAAGTTAGAGCCGGCTCTGTGGGGGGGCCACAGTTGGGGAGGAGAGGGTTTGGGTGTATCAGCAGGCAGGGCCACAGGTAGGTTCTGGGGCAGAGGGGTTGTAGGTGTCTGGCCCCTTGGCTGGACTCTGGAGAGCATGGGAGGGAACAGAGAAACAGGGACTGGGTTGTCACAGGGGTTTCTTTAACTCTCTACTCCCCGGGGGAATTTGCGTGTGTCTGTATTGTTACAGACATATTTGCTGACAGGTCTTTTGAAATGAATTGCCAAAATAATTTAAACTGACATGATTATGTAGTGTTATTTTTACAAATAAAATTTGCAGAATTTTAAAATATTGTGTGTAGAATTTTTACATTTTTGGAGCAGAATGCTCCAGGGAGTAACACTGACTATGCTCAGTAAATAAAGAACAACATGCAGAAAAAGCATACAAAAGGGTAACAAACAGTGGAAATAGTAGAGAATATGTATTTTTAAAAAATCCCTATACAGATGCTCTCCAACTTATGCAAGCATTCCACTCCGGAACACCTTTCGTAAGTCAAATTTTGCGTAAGTCAGAAACACACCTCCGACCATTACACAAAAAAACAAACCAAAAACCAAAACCCACACTCCTATTTTTAGCTTACGGAACTTTTTCTGTAAGCGCAGATTTGCGCAACTCAAGTTTCTGTAAGTCAGGGAGTGTCTGTATTCTCTTACCCTGTTTCTCCTGTGAAACTATATTTCATAGAGGAAATGTATGCATCAACTCTTGGAAAACTGGATTTTTCAACAGATTTAAAACAATTCAGGAGCCAAATTCCAATAAAAATAAGCCATGCCAAAAGTGTGAATTACTGAATGACTGGTGCATTTCTGTGCTTTCAGCCTTCTATCTCAGAACACACTCTTCTTGTGCACCCAGTTGCCTAAAAACACACATCCCGCTCTGGCTTATTGCTATTCTAAATCACAAAAACAAAAAAACCCCACAGAACTACAGTGAAGCCAGGAGTCTTATAGTATTTCACTGCACTACCATTTTATGTCCTAGATGGCGGTGAAAGACACAAGTGGACAATTCTCCCAACCCTAATACTGTCAGTGTAAAATATCATTCAATGTGAGAAAGGGTTGCACAATCTGCTCCTAAATTGGGAGTGCAGTGGCTATATATACACATCATAGTGCACCACCCTCTGGAAGTGGGCCATGGGGAGCTGCTAATGAATTCAAACTCAGAGGAGAATTGCACTGTTTCAGTTCAAGAGCTCTTGCTGACTGGGGCTAGGTTATGGCATGTAGCTAACTAGAATACTCTGTGGAACACCATTTACTGTCTGACTAGGTGATTGCAGCCTTCAGTAGACACCAAAAAGCTTCTAAAAGTTCAAGAGTACTAGATCACAGAATTCCTGCTTGGGTCAGAGGCGGCTCTTGAAGTATCGTTGTACTAATTATTTCACACCATTTTTCAGCAGAGAATTGATTTTTTAAAAAAGAGTCTAAAGCTTATTTGAAGGATTTCTTGGGGAATATTCAAAATACTAAAAAATAAAACTACCCATCCCAACAAAGTTAACGAGTGGCATTGTGTGACTACACTCTATAACTCTCTCATTAGAGGTTATTATATAATTTTTCATGGCTAGAGTGATGTTTCTCCAACGGACACTTTTCTACACCTTTTATTTTTGCTGTGAATTTTCTTTGTGATTCACAAATACCCAGCACGTCCACTTCTGAATGGTTGCATTTTAAAATATCTTCACAAGAATGTTAATTGGCTGTGAACACGTGTTAAGCTAGTTCTGTAGGAAAGAGCATGACATTTCCAAACAGTGGTGAATTTCCAAGTTTAAAGGGTGGAGGGGGGGAAGAAAGGGGGAAGGAAACATCTGTGTTTTATGAAATCAGGATTATGCTCTGTCCTGCACTGTATCATGAAACAGAAGTCTATGGCCTTCCAAAAAGTTGAGTATCCAGTAATGTTGCTGTGTCACCTAGGGTGGCCAGGTGCCCCGTTTTTGACTGGAAAGTCTGGTCAAAAAGGGGACCTGACAGTGTCCATTTAAATCTACTGACCAGACACCCAAAGTCCACTTACTGTGGGCGGGGGAGGTGGAAAGGCGCTCAGTTATCATCTGCATCAGCTCCTACTAAGATGGGGCTGCCTCCTACCTGCATCAGGTGGCTGCAGCTCCCAACCTTAGCTCCTCAGGCAAGTCCCTTCTGACTCGGGCAAGGGATGGGTGGGAGCGAAAAGCAGTAGCGATGGGGGGAGGGGAGAAGAGGAGTGAACAGGGGGTTGAGCCTTGGGGGAAGAGGTGGGGAAGGCCCTCGGGGAAGAGACAGGGCAGGGGACATTCCGGGACTTCTGCTGGAGTGTCCGGTTTTTAAATATAACTGGATTGGCAACCTTACTGTCACGCCCTTGGCACTAATAAATAATAATATATAATTTTCTGTTAAGAGTGTTTTATATGCTCCAACACTTGCCTTGTGAGGTAAGTGTTATCCCCACTTTACAGATGGGGAAACTGAGGTTGAGAAGTGAAGTGACTTGGCCAAAGCCATAGCAGAGGTGGAAGAAGATCTCAGGAGCTCCTGACTCCTAACTCATTAACTCTTTTTTACTCTGGACCATACGATTCTCACAGGTAATCTCAGAATTTGACCCAAAATCCACTGAAGTTAACAAAAAAGATTCCAATTTACTTCACTGATCTTTGGATCAGGCTCAGGGTCTTGTAACAAGAGATAATATCCGTGACTGGGCACCATGCCACTGAAAGTAATCTCACACACAGTCAGGCTTGCCAGGGATTAAAAGCACAACACATCTTATCACTGCCAAGGGGGAAAATATATAGCAATGTATTCAGTGTGTAGAACTGTGTTCTCTTCATAAACAGAAGGCTACCCCCATATAGTAACTTACTTACAGCAGAGCAGACAAGGTAAATAGGTAACAGAGAATATCAAAACTAATGAAACCCTATGAACATCTCACCAACAGCATCTTTAGCAAAGATTTCTCATGTTCTTATTTCAGTGAGTGCTATTAACATAACTGAGGCATATTAAAGGCAAATCAAGGGAAAATACCTTAAGCATACAGTTCCATAAAGCCCAAATCCTTCTCCAAGAAGATTTTTTGGGGGGAGGATGTGGGGGGGCTGGAAGCCAAAGAATCCTTCTATTCTCTGCCACCCAGGTTGCTTCTGCTTCTGGGCTGGAGCAGACCGTGCTTTGTTTGTGTTCTTCCCTACAAGGACAGGGAAGCAGCAGGTCCACCAGTCTCACTTCAGTCCCATTCCCATTCACTGATACTCAAGAAGCTACAATGGAGTATGAAGTAGGTGTGCAGCCTTTTCTCAACTCTTGCTTGGCAGCAGATCACAATCAGTTCCATTGCAAGAGGGTCACCTCCATATCTGAGGATGATGAAGTTTTTCCCCCAGATGAACAAAATTCAAAGGGACCCACATAAAAAAATTTAAAAACTGGTAACCATAACAATAGGCCATAGGAACAGAAGGGAACTCAGCATCCAGACTCCAGGATAGGACAGTGAAAAATAGACCATAGGCTACCATGACTTATTGCAGAAAGGAGGTCTATTTCTAATACATGGACTATTTAAATGGAGAGATATCTAGCTAATCTTAAACTATAACCTGCTTTACTCAGGCAAATTCTCATGCATAAAACAATGTGATTATTAGCTTTTAATTGCATATTCACTGTAAAATACAACAGTTGATGGGACTGAACAGAATAAGAACTATATGCAATAACTCTGATGCTACTCTATGGTGACCATAAAAAGATGAGTTATTGATGGATGGTGATAAGACTCAGTTAGGTTATAACTGGAGGTATGGCTTCGAGGCTGAAACAAGGCTAAGGTTTTGGCTGAGTTCTGTCAGTGTTGACATCTGACATGATGCTCTTGTGAGATTTTGGTTAATTCAAACCCGAATGAGAGGCCCTTTCCAATCTTGGATACAGCCCAGAACTAAACCTGTGTTGGTGGGCTTGAGTCTTCTAGAGATTCAAATGCAAACCCTCTCACAAACAAAAGAAAAAAACTTTAGCAAAGAAATAAGTGAGGCATGTGAGAGAAAACTGAATTGCTCTGACAACAAATGAATGATGTTAAAGACACAGCAGAGAGATGGACAGATACAACAGTGGCCAGGACCACATCAGTGTAACAAAGCTGTCTTAAAAGGATAGCATGGGCCAACTGCAGATCAGAGCAACTAGAATATCTGGTCAGAGGTAAAAAATTCTGGAATTCTGGGTATTCCAGATGACGAAAAGTTTACAGATTCTCTCAGAGCCTGTGAAAAAAAATTCTTAGGCTAAAAACTTGGTCTGAATCTTAGGGAAGATCCACTATATCTTGAACAATCTGCTGTCATGTACATAAGACACCACAACAAGCAATACAGTAATTGTTACTTTATCTGAGTGGTGGGAGCCAAGAGAAAGACTCCTGCTTACAGCTATGAAAAAAGGATAATCATTGACAAACTAAGTTAATATTCCCAGACATAAGTCTGGTGGCACAACAAAGAAGAAAAGCACTCAACACTATAAAGAGAGATTTTATTGATGAAGGTCTCTACCTCAGTCCTATTCCCAGAAAATCTTCAAGTAATGTACCCAGAAAAGACTATTTATTTTGGGATGTTGTCTCAGCAATGCAGTAATGAAAGAAAGCCAGAGAGGAAAACATCTTGGAAATGGATGACTCTGACATTACAATGAAAACTTGGAAGAAAATCAAAATGGAAGAATTTTGCATGATCAGTAACTCAGTCTTAGAGGTCAATTTTGCAAACACTTAGGGCCTGATTCATGGTTACCTTACACTACTGGCTCTTTGCCCAGACACAACTGCACCAGCCCTCAAGGCAACACCTCTAGCTCAGGAAACCCTCAAGTGAACCTGCTCTGTGACCCTTTCTCTCTCCACCTTAGAGGTGTTCAGAGCAGGCTGAGATTGTGGGAAGGGAAATTCTTGAACCCTTTGAAATTCTGTATCCATTTCCTGGGAAACTTCCCCACCAAGAACATGACTAAATTAAAGGTAAAGATTACTAGACTGCATTTTCCACCAACACAAATGATAAAAAACAACCAGGAAATAAGCAACTCTGGTGTTCAACACCCCCTCTACTTCTTAGCCTTAGCTAATATTCAGCCTTCATCGTGCTCAACCAATATGCAGCCTTCACTGAAACCATAACTTTAACACAAACACAAAAATGCAGCTTTAAATACAGCTTAGAAACTAATTCCCACTTTGAACAATACCTAAAGTGGACCACCCATTCACACACACCTTCCAAAACAGTACAGAACAAATCAGAGCCAGCATTTACTATATGACATCATATCTCACTAGCACACAACAGAAGAGAATTATGGACAATGTTGTTTATGAAAGATGCATACACTCTACTTTAATACACTGAAATAGAGGACCATATCATCAGTAAATGTGGTCAGAATTCAAGAGCGACCATAGGTTGTTCAGGATGAGGGTGGAGATGTATTGAGGGGCAGGGGTCCTTGTTTTTACAGTTTGTGTTGGTAGGCATGATACTGAATTACCTTTACTCAAAGTTAAAGTTTTCTGTGTCCTCCTCTAATGCATTATCAACATCCTAACTGTAATAACAGTGAAATTTAAATCATACTTCAAATTGTCTAATTCTTTCATTACTGCTTTGTCTACTGAATTTTTCTGATACTTCATCCATGCTCTTTCCTTCTTCAGGTGGGCAGCAGTAGGCATGTTCTCCAAAGCTGAATTGCCCATGTTCTACTTTTAGAACATGTGGCTGTTGCCACAAGGAAGTTTACAAAGTTTCTCTGTATCAGCAGTGATGATATATTAAGGGCATTGCTAGATTGGTATTACAAACTCAAACTCATTCTCCTCTAGACATTCCAGGATAAGATCTTGAATAAACCAACTCTATCTATTTAAATGTTTTAATAATCAGCATACCGAGTGCAGCAATTTAATTATATAAGGATTGGTTCAAATTTAATCCAGCTTTTAATACCTTTATCTCTTTGGTTTACACAGCTGTTTCAAGGCAGGAACTTCATCTTTCAACTACTCCCAAACTGCAAAGTAAGCAGATTTCACATTTTTGAATGTGCTGCAAGAAAGTGTGATATCAAAATTTGCATTGCTTTGTAAGGAAACTGTTTAGTATAGATTGGTACAAAATTATACTTTAATAATGCTTGATCCTATGTTATATGAAAAGATTACTAAAGTAATCATTTATGATCTGTCAAAGCCATAACACAAATCGTTAGTACAAAAGAAGAAGTAAAACACAACTATAGCAGCTTTCAGAATTGAATTATGTATAAGATGTACCTGATCTAGATTTGCTTAAGGAAAAAAAAATCATAGCACATATTTACATACTTTCTGTATGCAATAAACAAGATTTTTTTTTCTAATTCTTTCTTCAGAAAACATTCATAACATCATGGTTGCTCACTTTGAAATAGATACTGAACTGAAATCCATACAACCACACTGAGAATGCCTATACCTTTATAAATCTCTATTCACAAGCAATAAATTAAGTCTGATTCTCAGACATCACAGCATCTACAGCTTCCATTGATGTCATATGGAAATTTGAGTGTTCAGCATCTCAAAAATCAGGTCTTAAATACATACATAATTTTCAGAATGGGGCAAAAAGATGCTGGATGGAATTTTTAACAGAACGTGGATCCTTTCCAACCACTGTTTGTGGCTGAATTCAGTCCAGATTAGCAACAGCTGAAGAATTTTGCCATCTCTTGGCCTATGTGAAAAGAACTGAAAGGCCTATGTGAAAGTCCAGTTCCTTGAGGATCAGAAGCCAAATAATAAAGATCAGCCCCACAACTGCCATTTCTGTTGGCACTCTCAACAGAGAAGTCAACAGGAGAAAGGACATGAAGACTGAAATGTTTTCTTGTCCCTAGAGGTAGTTCCTGCACTACAATCATTGGCTAGTATTTATAATCACTTAAAATCTATCTTTCTCTAGTTAATAAACTTGTTTTATCTAAACCACTGTGTTTGATTAAAGTGTTTGGGTTTGTGTTGCCATTTCCAGTGCTTGTTCTGTGGATAGCTCTCTAGACTGAAATCTTCTACCAATCTAGAACTTTCAGCAGCAATACATACACAAAAAATTAAATATTGACAATATTATTTTTCTTTAATACACATTACTGCGTAGGCATTACTTCCAAAATATTTCTTTAAAAATAACATAAGACATATATAATCTCATTCATGGAACTCACTGCCAGAGGACTTGAGGCAAAGAGTTCTGTAGGATTTCAGAAAGGAATAGATATTTATATGATTAGAAAATAAAATTCCATAGTTACATTACAGATGATAAAATCTGTTATAAACCCTCATGTTCCCGACATAAAACCAAATACTAAGTGTCTGGACTGTGGAAGAAATTTTTCTGTAGACCTGGTATTAGACAGTCATTTATAACATGGAGCATGCATCTTGCTGTGAAGCATCTGGTATTGTCATTGTCAGAGATTGGTCTTGTGTTAGACCACTGATGTGATCTAGAATACCCATTACAAAATTTCAGAAATCACCGAATAATTGCAGCATTCTAGCAGTTAGTACTTTAAGTGCTTGGCTAAACTGGGACATTAAACACATGCTTAAATCCCATTTAATGTAACTTAAGCATATACTTAGCAGCTTGGTTGACTTGGGGCCTAAAATATCTAGTCACAATATCAGGAGTTAAGGTTAAAATAAGAAGCCTTATACATGTCAAAGCAGCTGAACACAATAATGTTTAAGACAGTATGTCTATATAGCACTGGTTTTCTCCTCATCTGAAAATATAGATAGAAGTTTTTGAAAGTTATCAGAAAATGTCATCTTTCCTGGGTCTTTGATAAAGGCATTCTATCTTTTTAATGAACAAATAGAACTGGTTTGCCTAGTTAGTCTGGGTATATTTATATCTTCAAAGTAGGATGAAGCTTTAGATGCACAGTCTATCTTAAAATAACACAGACAGCTGGACCTTAAGTACTACTCATTACCAGGAGACTGAGCTATTGTATTAGATGTTAGATCTAGTTATATGATTGCTAGTTTCTAATGGAACTCCTTTGACATGAAATTCTTAAACAAAAATGCTATGAAACTGTTTTAGACTGCAAACACTATTCCATGCGTGTAGTTTGTGTATACATACACTGAAATGCACAATCAAGATTTTCAAATCAAGACAAAAAACATTTAATTTTAATCAGACAAGTGGTTAGGTAATATATTTTATTGGACCAACTTCTGTAGATGAAAGAGATAAGCTTTTGAGCTACACAGAGCTCTTCTTGCATGAAAGCTTGTCTCTTTACCAACAGAAACTGGCCCAATAAAAGATATTACTTCATCCACTTTCTCTCTCGAATATTCTAGGACCAACTCTGCCACAACATCACTGCAAACAACAATGGAAGATATTTAATTTTAATGGAAGTTTGTGTCTAAATCTTCTGAAATGCTTTGAACATCTCATCAGTAATGTCTATACAATAGAAACTGTGTTTATATGTAACTCTTTGATTATTATTGAGGTTACATTAGGAAGGACGAATTTTCTGTGGACGAATCTGCATCTTTAAGAACTATGCATCATGATCAGAGACCGAGATACTTGATATTATATCTGCAGTCTATTCAACTGTTAGATCAGTGGTTTCCAGTTTAGACACTTATTGACTGTAACCAAAAAATGAGGTGTTTTTACATTAAGACACTACACCACACACACATTCTCCCAAATATGAATGTTTATACAGACAGGAGAAGATATAGCGAGAGTGTATTACATCTAAATTCATTCTCTCTCATCTCTAGTTTATTTATGAGGTGCCTCAAGTCTACACCTTGCAGAATCACGTGAGCCTCTAAGTTAATAGTGTTTCTGCCAGTAAAAGCAATAGTAAAAATGACTTTCATCCGGTGCCTTTGAGAAGGTTTACAGTTATGGGGACTTCTACAATAGTTTGATTGATTTAGATTGACTGAAAAACTGAGAAAGCAGCAGAAGTGCAAAGAGGAATTGTGCTTACAGCGTGTGGGGAGTAAGACTCTGTCTCAAATACTGAGTATTTTTGCCCTAAATGTGATCCTCCTTCAGTATTATTCTGTGTTGAGATTTCTCCATTGTAAGCCACAGGATCGTATGAACTTGACTTACTGATCAGTATAGAGGGAACTTTGAGGAACTGTTTAGGGCACAGTTCCCTAACGCAGCCACAGGAATTTTCCTCTGAAATTATAATGATGACTTCTTCACTTTTTACCAGGAGCCAGCTCTGGGTGTTCCTCTATGCTGAGGTGCAGCCACAATGGGGTTATGTGCCAGGATCTGCTCATAGGGAACAACTTGCCGAACTGGGTTTTAGGCATCCTGTGTTAGAGGAAATGGAATTTTCTGTTCAACGATCTCATCTTAATCTTCAGCAGCATTTTGGAGTCAGCCATCTCAAAATTACTGTTCTGTTAGTCCAAAATGCAAATGCTATGTATAGCACAACCACTCAACTGACAGCAGATTTAGCCAAGTATAGGGCCATTTTGTACTGAAGCCATGATCAATAAAGTAACATTTACTGTATTTCAGCAGCTTGATAGAAACGTAGGGCATGATTTTGCTAACCTTAACATGTGTGAATAGATTTTAGATGTCTGAACAGTTCCAAGGCAGATGAGGCTCAACTCCAATAGCTGCTGAATGGCCTCAAGTCTCAGGGGCAGATCCTCTAGTGGTGTAAATAGTCAGAAACTCTACAACAGTTTCAACTCTACAACACCCTTCTTCTCCCTCACCCCGAGGGTGCTCATCACTATTTGGGCCCAGGCCTCAATAAGTTTTTAAAGGATTGGGCCCTTTCTCCTTATGGTGCATATCTGTAAATATTCATGGAAGAAAAAAATTGGGGGGGGGAAGTGAGGGAGGGAAACTTTTTATGAAAAAAAGAAAAACTGAAAAGATAACCTTTTCAAAGCACTTAACTTACATATTTATACATTTCAGTACCATTCCCTAAGTGCCTGATCAGCTAGTTTTCTTTATGGCATGAGTGAGAATAGAAAAGTGCGAACTGCCTCAGGGGTATAATCTTATCTCCAGAAAGCACAGGGATTTATGTGTGTAGCTGCAGCACACTAAGAGGAGAATATGCTCATGAGAGATTTTTGAAATCATATCCAGGATGCTAGAAAATTACCTTATTTTCAGAAATAATCGCTCATTAGTTGATTTTAATAGGAGTTCAGAGCCTAACTTGTTTAGGCCCTTTTGAAAATCCTAGTGCAGGCCTGCACAACATGTGGCCCGGTGGCCATATGCGGCCCACACGGGCTCACTGTGCGGCCCGCAGAGGGTGAGTAGAGGTGGGGCAAGGCAAGCGGTGTGGTGGGGGGAAGTGGATAGGGGCGGGGCGAGGGCGGGGCTTTTCAGCCCTCAGTCAGGTTTTTTTTGCAGTAATATGGCCCTCACTGCTTTCTGAGTTCTGTCCTAGTGGATGCCTAACTGCATCTTTAGGCATGTAAATACCTCTGAAAATGTGGCCCTTAACTGCTTTTGAAATTTTTACCCTTCATCTAAACGATGAAGCACCAGCTGTCTGGGTTTTATGTTCATTTTTAGTTTCATACATTCTACTTATTTCTCAGTGACAAAGGTAATGTGTGATAGAGTCCATTGAAATGAAAATAAACAATGAAAAACAGGTAATGTTTACATGCAAGCGTTAAATATCTACTTCTACAACACAATGGAAAAGCACTGCCAGGCTCCTGAGAGCTATACAAGTGCCTTACAAATTCATTAGAAAGAGTGCTGTTCCTCTGAAGTGGGATAGATTAGCATGAAGTGGAGCTAAACTTTAATTTTACCTTTAGAACTAAAGCCATGTCTACACTAGAGAGCTTACAGCAGCACAGGTTTACCGATACAGCTCCGCATCTGTAAGATCTCCCATGTAGTCAATATTCCTCTCTATACTGATGAGAGAAAGCTCTCCGGTAGACATAATGAAACCCTCTCCAGCGGGCGGCTGTAGCTATGTTGGCAGGAGTTTCCCACTGACATATCACTGTCCACGTCAATGCTTCTGTCCAGGTAACTTAAGTCACGCAGGATGTGTTTTTTCACTTTGTGTGATGTAAGTTATACTCACAGAAGTGCTAGCATAGACATAGACTAAGTCACTCTTCATTTCCTAATAGCGACCTCCCCCTAAATATAGTTCAAGCAGTATTTTTAATTTGATGAGATTTTTAACACAGGAAAAGACTATTTTCATCTTCTAAAGAGTTTAAAACTTATTCTATATTTATTTTTCAGAAGAGATTATTCTAAAGTAAGTTTGTGTGAAATACAGTCCTGGGGCCTTAGCATTCTACTTGTCCTGCAGGAGGGAGGGTTTTTTTTTTCTTTCTTAACCAAGAATTCAGCATTTTCAAATGGCTTTTATCTTGGTGGGGACAGGACACCTCCCATAAAACAGGTGGAAGTTTAAGACTCCAAAAGTGGAATATATTCATACCATGCTTTTCTTCCCTCCATCCCCAATCATTGTCACCCACCTAAACAAACTGACAAGTTTTGAAAGTTAACTGCATATTTCAAATATTGCACAAAGGGTGTTTACAAAGTTTATGGCTTTTCATTTAAGCAACACAAAACCTAACTAATGACATTCTTTTCACAGAATTGTAATAAAGTCACATTATAGTAGGAGCTGCACTGCATAGGCAGCAGCTGCTATATGTACAAAAATACGATTTTTAATTGCACTATCAGAGACATATTATGTGCTTATGTCACTGAAAGAACACACAACTTCAGAAAATAACCATTCTTCCATCTGAATTGTTTTAAAACTCCCACCAAAGACAAAAGGGATTAGATGAAAAAAAAATCTCTCTACATGTTCCTGGTTTTTTTGTGCATTTCACAAGACTTCAAGCCTCATCCAACACCCATTGAATGGCATTGACTTCAATGAACTTTGGCTCAACCTCTGAGTACAGCTTTATTCATTCCCCTATAAAGTCAGTCCGTTGTCTGTGTTTATTTTCACAGAGAAACATGGAAAGAAAACACATATTACAAAACCCTGACAAGCGTAACTGTAAAACTGTAAAACCACAAAAATGGGCAAGGGCACTGATGGGCAGGTGTGGTGTCTGGTAGTACTTTTAGCATTTTGTTTTGCCTTTAAAACTGTCTTGTACAAACATATCACAATGGGGCTGAATTACAGTGCTACCTTAACGTGAGCATTTAAATGACTTGAGTCCTTCACCAGAAATGCTTAATGTTCTATTAAGATAGGATTTTTTCCTCCATTATGGAATAGATATTTTCTGTCCAGGTATTTCGGGGGAGAACTGCTGTTAATTGGATAGTTAAAATTAAGTTTACCTTGAAAGGGTTCTTTTTGAAATGTTCATCATTTATAAAATTTTCCTCTCCTTGCTATTTGTAAGCATGTTTTGGTAAATTTGGGCCCGATCCAAATCACACTGAAGTCAATGGGAATCTTTCCATTGCCTACACAGGGCATTCCACAAAGCCCTTAAAACAGAAATGTTTCCTTTCAGAAATCAGTTTTCCTACATTGCACATGCACACAGACTTCATTATGGTTGGGTGCTCCTGAATGCTGGGCTGCAAGCTTTCAGAGAGAGGATGGAAAAACACACATGTATGCTGTAGACTTACAAACAGATAAGAAATCAAGGTAGGTCAAAAATGGGGCTTATCCACATTGGCAGTATTCCCGCTATGATTATCAACTATAGTTAAACAGAAAGCATGCAATTATTACATTCCTATTCAACTGAAAAGAGATTAGCCTCAGAACAAGATTACAAAAATCTATTAATTGAACTGGAATTAAAAGGCACACACAGCTCTTGGATGGTGAGGGTTAGAGGGAGCAATGATATTTGGTGGGGGGCAGAAGGAGAGGGAGGAAAACTCTGGGAGGCACTGACATTGAACTTACAGACAGCGCAGCACATATAGATCCTTTACACTTCAAAACCACAAGCCTGTCAACACAGCTATGCACATCGTGTGCCACACATCAGTTTTTCTTTTCTTTTTTTGAGATCATATTAACAAGGACAAAGACACAGACCGACAGTAATAGCTGCCTACAGATGCAATCAGAACAGGACTCTCATATCTGTCTCCTTGTTTGTTAATGTTTCTAGACAGATCTAGTATGTATGATCTGGAATGATAGATATGCAACACATATCTTCTGCCTAGCCCCAGAATATACTTCACTTAGAATCTGAGTCACATTAAAGCAAAGTGATCTACCTTCTGGGCAGCTAGAGAGAGGGTCATTTTCTACCAACCAACAGAAGGGACTTGGAATCCTCCCTATCCATGCTAGGCATGAGATATTTAAAAAACAGCAGCAGAGGGTGTCATATGACTGCATTTAGAGGCCTCCCTTAATTCTATATTCTATGCAAATCTTGCAGCTATTTAATAAATTTTTAACCAATGCTTCTAATTCCCTGACCAAAAAACGTTATAATACAATTCAGATAGAGAATACTCGGGGCCAGAGCAGAATGACAGATAAATATGCGCTGAATGCTCAGACACCTTCTTTAGGGAGGGGTCCATTGCAGCGGGGGTTCATTGAACCAGGTTTTCTGTCAGTCCACCCTGCTTTCTGGTTCCCCGGACAGTCACCTGATGGGCTGCTATGGTGCCAGGCTACTCACGGAGATGGGTAGCTAGTTCCCTGGCTCCTTAGGCCAGTTTCCTAAGGACCATATTTCATTTTGGAAAAACTAAAACACTCCCAACAGGGGAATGTCTCTGTGTTTCCAAAACTAAAGATTGTAGAATTTCTATCCTGGGGAAAAAAAAAAAAAAAAGATGTGTCATACTGATTCAGGACAATTAAAAAACCCAAACCACCACCAAAAAAGCAACTTTCTTTTAACTCAGTTTTCTGCAGGATGAAAATTCTGTTTCCTGGCCATCTCTACTCGGGAATCCGAGCTGGGACTGACCCCTCCCAATCCCGTGTTGTTGTGCAGCTTGGCAGAGAGTGCTCTTAAGGAGTCCACTAAGGCTGTCGGGCAGGGGTAGTCAATTAATTAGTATCAAGGTCCAAATTTACTGGTCAAGGTATAGTCCAGGTCCAGACTCCAGAGAAAATGATGATAATAAAAAACATAGGTGGCAGATATAATAGGCCTGCGGAGGCTAAGCCTCTCCTGTGGCTCAACTGCCGACTTGCTGCCTTTGAGGGTGCGAATGCCTGGGCCACGGTGACCCTGTCAATGCTCCAAGGCCCTCTCCTGCTTTTCCCCTGTGGCCCCTCCTGGGCTACAACTCTTCCCGTCCCTGTTCTGCCCCTCCCTTGAGGTGCTTGCCACTCACTGCTTGCCAATTCCTTCCTCTGCTCCATCCCCCTCCCCTGAGGTGCCCACAGCTCGTGGAATCCCTCCCCTCTTCCATGGGGTGGAGAGGATGGATACGGTGAGTGGCAGGTGTCTCGGAGGAGGGCGGTGGAGCGACTCAATGAGCAGTGGGCCTTGAGGGTGGGGGAGTGCAGGAGAGGAGAGGGGAATGCAGCGAGTGGTGGGTATCTCGGGTGGGTGGGGGGGGCTTTGGGGGTAGGGGATGGAGGAGAAGAGGGATTCAGTGAGCGGCAGGTGGTGGTGTCTCGGGACGGGGGTGGAATGACTCAGCGAGTGGCAAGTGAGGGGGCCGAGCATGAGTGGGGCCTGGAGCACAGTTTGGGCAGAGCAGGGCCGGGGCCATGGTCCAGGGGAGCTTCTGGTGCTTGGGCTAGCTTCCCCAAATGCCAGAGCCAAGGACCAACCCCATGATAAAAAGAATAAAATAAAAAGATTTCAGGGTCTGTTCAAAAGCATCTGGTGGTCCACTTATTGATTTCCCCTGTAGTAGGGCGTTACACTCCAGGGAGCACTGACAACCTGCACTGACCATCACAATTGCCCTTTTAAAATGTTAACCTAATGTTATACATGTACAGACATCTAAGCTTTAAAACTGCAGCCAAGTCACAGGCTTTCGAGCCCTGCATAATGTAGCTCTTGACTGCATCTCTGCGCTCATCTTCCTTCCCCCATCTCCAGGATGGACAACTACCTGCCCCTTTGTGTTCTTTTCTCACTTGTTTTTCTGAGCCTTCTTCATGCAGCCTTATAAGCCTGGGACCCCTCTCTGAACTGGTCTGCCAGGTCTCCATCCATTTCTGATGGGGCCTTGCGAGGATGCAAGGGTCAGCTGCATTGCTCCCAGTGCAATCAGGACCTTGGATTTCAAATATGCTTTAGCACTGTAGTAACTGAGCATTTCTATAATGCTTTACATCTTGAAAGTGCTTTACAAACATCAATTAATTCTTCCAACACCTCTGGTAGGTTTGATCCCCTTTTTTGGAGAAACTGAGTCAGAGAGGAATGCCATTTGGCCAGGGTTAGAACTTATCTTTCTGTCTTCCACCCCTGATAGTATCGCACAAATATAACCAACAAGAGTCCTTGTTTTTCCCCATCTTCCGATGGGTGACTAACTGCACTCATTTTCCTGTAATAGCACCACTCAATGCAAGAGACAGTAAAAATCAGAGAATGAATATGCTCATTACTGTCTATAAAGTGCTTTGATATCCTCAGATGAAAAGAACTATGTAACGGCAAATTATTAAAACTACAATTTCTGCAACATGCAGGCACTCTGATGCCATCATTTCTGCAACACATTTCAGATCTCAGCAACTTGTTGAATTCTAGTTCACCAAAGTGCACAATGCTACATTCTTTGTCTTATCTTGAAAAAGGAATAATAAGAAATTACTTCTGCTGTGACCGCCAAATAAGCTGTCTTTGCACACATGGAATTATTGCTACAACAATATCTTATAAAAACAGAGGCACTGTCACAGTCTCACATAGTGTGTAGTCTGCCACATGGGGCCTGGGATGAAATGCGAGGGGCTCATATAAACTGTATAAATCCTAATCTCGTGCAACGCTTCCAGTGCCCTCACCCAGCCCAAACTTGTGCCTACATTCAATTTTTTAAAACTTAAATGTTGCATGTAGTTTCATGACTACAGTTGCAGACTTTTAGAATAAGTTTTCAAGCTGGCAACAGTTTTTTAAGAGTGAGCCAACCTACCATATTCAAGGCAAAAGAAAAATGCTGAACTGAGCAGAGATCTGTATTCTAATATCCTTTTCATCATCTTCCATTTGGCATTATCCTAAGAAACATCCTCTGCTACTAAAATGAGTAAATAATTCACACAACTGGTGAATCTGACAGTTTTAACCTTTTTTGTCCTGACAGAATATTCATGAGACCATCCATAATTTCCTCAGCTCTGTTCATTATTTGAACATGCCTAAACAAAATATATTCCCATAACAGAAGAGCACAGTCTACAACATGAAACAATCAACCGGTGAAGAGTGAGAGGGGCATATTGTGAAAAAACCCTCTCTCTTCAGTAAACGGTAGCAATAAAGACTTTATTAACTATCATTTTTATTTGAGATGAATTAATGCCAAAATAGCAGGTGGAAGGACAAAGGCATAAAACTTCTGAAATATAATCACCATCAGAAAGGGCTGACAGTTCTCTCCTTTCAAGGCCACTTGGGAGAAGGTCTACTGGAGACCTCTTATGAAAGGGGAAGGAACAGTATTTTGCTTCTTTTGTACCAGATATAGACAAACAGGCAGCAGATTGGCTCTGCTTTCAACTTCCTTGGAACTGACTGAGGAACTTCTCTTTTGCTAATATTCCGCACAATAACACATATAATTTGCTGGACCTATCTGAGCCAGATCATTTAATTGTTGCAACTCAGCATGTAAGTGGTTTTTTACTTCTTTCATTGGCCTTTTCCTCCCATCCAATAGACAACAGTCACTTCAGCTTATTTCTTGGGTTTGCTTTCTCCCTTGCTCAAGACTGCATTGCCAAAAGATCACACAACAGTGAATGAAGGGACCATCTCCTTCATCTCTTCCTAGATATAGAAGTGTTAATGTTGAGCAATAATGACAAGAGGAGCAAGAGCTACTCACCTGGCTTATCAGGCAGGAAATTAGTCACTTGAAAGCATATCCCCATCTGGCACACAAGCTGTTCTTTTGCACGGCTGTACTTTTATATGTTCATCAAAATTCTGTGCATTAGTCTGAGATGTCTGCTCTTCCACACGGGAAGGCTGCTGATTTGAAGGAGAGGGCATGTCACACTGATATAAAGCAACAGAGTGCTAGAAAGAGGAAGGGGTTTGGAATTAGAAAGGGGAGAGCTTTCTGTTTCACTGATCTTTCTGTTCTGTTTCTTGTTGCATGTACAGATTCTGTTGCCTCCCTCTCTAATATCTGTAAAGTACAGAGAAATGTTCTCAGAAAGCACTAACACAGACTATTCAGAGACATTTGGACACTTTTTTCAGGGTTTATTAATTTTGTTTTTGGCGATTTCTTTTTTAGCAATTTTTGATAGATGTCCAGCCATATGGGTTTTCCCAGGCGCGCTCTCTCTCTCTAGGTACACATAGTACTGTTTCAAACAGCATTACATTAAAGCACTCTAGAGTACCTATAGTGCTTACCAAAAGGGTCTACATGAGCCAGTTAATGCTTACTGTGCTTTAGAACTCACTCCCCTATAGTCTATATTACACTCCATGTAGACAAGCCCTTATGTACAAGTCAGGGAGCAGGGATGTTGTTTATATAAACAAACTGCACTGAGAAAGGGATGAAGTCAATGTGAATTGAGTAACCATTTTCTGATATTTTTCTGGCATTTATTGGACAAACACAGGTTGTTGTTTTTAAATCGGAGGGGTGTTTTATTGGTTAAAAGCTACAGTCAGAAGCCCTAAGTATAGCTCTGGCTAAGAAGGAGAGGATCTCTTCTCTCAAATGTGATTCTGTCAACACTATTATTAAGTGAATCACAGCACCATCATTTCTTCCCGCAACATTTTTCTTGTGTGAGTGAGATCACGTGAATGGATGGCTTTTCTCCAGTTGTTGTGTGCTAATATTGGCTTTCTCCCATATTGCTTTCAGACATGCTTTTAAGATCTCTCTACTTGTACTTGTATTTGCATAGGTCCCTTACAACAACCAAAAGATTAACAGGTTGGCCAAAGATTATCAGTTTTTATAGGATTCTTGTCTACAGAATCTTCTAATGCTAGAAGTGTATATAACTCTATTACTGTAGGTGGGGCTAGTAGGGAGAAGCGGAATGGCAGCATGCTCAGGGGAGGAGGCGGAGCGGAGGTGAGTTAGGTGGGAGGAGGTGCACAGGGAGGGCTGCCAGTAGCAGGTAACTGAGGGGTGGAGGGGTACACAGGGGAACCACTTCGTGCCCCAGCTCACCTCCTCTCTGCCTCCTTCCCTGAGCGCACCACTGCTCCGCTTCTACCTCTCTCTCCCTCCCTCCCTCCCTCCCTCCCAGGCTTGCCCGCCAATCAGCTGATTCATGGCAAGCCTGGGAGGGAGGGAGAAGGGAGAAGTGGAGCGGCGGCAGCATGCTTTGGGGAGGAGGCAGAGGAGAGCTGAGCCAGGGGGGGGGGGCTGGGCAGGGAGCTGCCAGTGGGTGAACCACCGAAGAGCCCATGAAGAACTTAATTCTGTATTCCAAGCAGAGTTTGAATACTCTGGACTAAGGACGACCTGAGGCCATATATTGAATAATGAGAAAGAAAATACTTAATACCTGCTCATTAAGTGAGACCATGCATTCTGTGCCCTGAATGAAGCAGGAAATAATAATACGTGATCATGTAATTAAATAGACTGTATCATAATCATATGCACAAAGGGGTTAAATTTAGGTTTTAAAAGCAACCTTAATTCTGGCATTTCCTAACTCCTCAAGTGCTTGACTTTGCAACCTTAATAATGTCCTTTTAACACAGATTATTTTTTGGGTAGTATATACATACTACAACACACACATACCCCACTCACCTCTACCCCTTCTCGTCAGGTAGGAGGTTGTAGTGCTTGATGTACATATTCTGTTTGTCATGGCAGAATAATGACTTTTCAGCTCTTAACTACAGAGGAGTCTGGAGCTGTTCTTAAACTGCAACAGAAAATGTAGCCAACACCACTTCCCTGTCAGCAGAAAATGAACAGAGACCAGAGCACCACCATGCGATGGAGCAGGAGATCTTTCAAAGTAAGATCCTGAATTTTCCATCTTGACTTTGCATTTGGTTCATATTTATCAGCTGCAGAATGAACATGCAGAGCTGTATCATGATCAACAACAGGTTAAAAGCTGCATTTTTATCTGATCATGAGATATACTTTACATTAAGCTAATCTCTGCATAACTGTTATGATTGTGGCCATCAATTATTTCATTATCAGAATACAACACTGTCAGTGAATCTTCCTACCGATATAAACCATAAACCATATTAGTACAAGCAAGCACAAAGGAACAGATTTTTAAAACACCTGATTTTCCTTTTCCCCTACAAATTGTAGTTGGAATTTTGTACATGCAGGCACAATTTAATTCATTTATATGTCTGACTGACTGAAATGAGGCTATGATGAGGCAGCTGGATATCTAAACAACATAATTTGTACTCACAACTAATAACAGGTAAAAACTGCACCCAGGAGTCTTCCTCCTTGCAAAATTGTGGGTGCAAAGAAGAAAAGCCAGTTTAAGGTCAGCCTGGCAATCAAGCCCAAAAAGTCTCTACAGAGTTTTTGAAATCACATTTAGAAAAAACATGTATGAAAAATAGATCAAACAAATCCAGTAAAGTTAACTATGTTCATTTAGAATTCATTAGGATTCACCCCAAAATACAGTCTATATATTTTGTTTTATATAACAAGCTTGCACAAATTGTATCCAATTTTCAGATTTTCTTATTCTAACACTGTCTTACTTAACATAATTAGCAGTTGCACTTACAAACATTGATGCTGTAGGCTGCTGAATCTCAGCTTGAAAGTTGCAATGCATATTGATTGCGAGCAACACTATATAATAAATTCTGCTGTTTCCTCTAACATCTTTGCAAGCACTGAAAAGCAACATAGGGTATAATTTGTGCTGGGCCGCATGATTATGAAATTAAATAAATTTTATTATATCGAACTACTATAAGAGAACTTAGAAATACAGTTAGAGCTGCCATACATTCATGATTTGCAGATTTATTCCCTTGCATAAAGATAGGGTGACCAGATTTCCTAATTTTATAGGGACAGTCCTGATTTTTGGGTCTCTCTCTTATATAGGCTCCTATTACCCTCCACCCCTGTCCTGATTTTTCACATTTGCTGTCTGGTCATCCTACATACAGATTACATTCAGTAGAGTTCAAACCCTTGGCTTCCTAACACCTTTTAAACAAAAAGACACATGCACACTCTTAGAAATTACAATAATCCATGCACTGTTGAAATAATTTGCCTCCTAGACTGTTTTTCTTCTGATGTGCTTAAATGGTTTCAGAAAAAGAAAATGACCAATATTAAAGCAGACCATGTGCTGAAAGCATTTTTCTCTTAGTGTACTCACATTCATCTTCTACAAACAGTACTTCCCTTTTAAGCCATTTTGTAAGGAATTCCAATCATTTGTATTGATTGCCTAGGGTCTTGTGCATTGGTTTCCTTTCCCTTTAATAACCATTCCTTCAGGATGTGGAATTTGAGTTCAAAAATAGACTTTAATTCATTTAACATCAAACATTCAGGGTTAACTCTTCTCAGCAGCTGTCAAGCTCCGACTGAACTAAATGTGGTGCCAATAGATTTCAATATAATCTTCTCAGAATGACTAGATGGTGTTCTGTGTTGCTTGAATTTGTCTTAACCTTCCAGATGATGGAGATCTCTCAACAAGGCTGAAAGAACAGGAACTGATCTTTCCAAAAGCCTTCCCCTTTTACATTCATCGACCTTGTAAGGAAAATTCTGTCTCATTTGAATTATTCATGATACTTACTATTCTGCCAGTTCCAGCATACATTTTAAATCATTAATATGTCATGATTTTTTCATTTTATCTTTTTTCCTACATGACTTCCATCTTTAAAAGTACTGTAACTTGTGTATTAATTAGTATTATCTGATTTACTTAAAAGTGTTACCAGATTTAATGTGCATCCTTCACTATAGCTGATATCACTGTAACCATGCTGGTGATTAGAAAAAGAAATAGTGCTTAAATACATGATTCTGACGAGTTTTATTTGTGAGAGACAAGATGGGTAAGGGAATATTTTTTATTGGACCAATTTCTGTTGGTGAGAGAGATAAGCTCTCGAGCTTACACAGAGTTCCTCTTCAGGTCTGGTTTTATTTAAGGCAGTGCTGAACATATTTGGGAAAACCTGGGATCTCACTTTTTGGTAATGCTCTCAGAGCTTGTAAGTCAGTAAGAGAGATAATTGGGACATACGCTTAGAATAATAAGAAAAAAAAAGTTAACAGTGCTGTGAACTCTCTAATAGAGCTTATTCTCACCCTTCCTAAATAAACCCATTAACAAATCACATATTCTGCAGTCAGATCACCAACATCTGTGTGTATCTATCACACAGTGTTTGCCAGCTAGCCACCCAGAAGAGAGATTGTCACACTTGGATAGAAGCTCACCAGCACTAATACATCAGTGATCCTCCTATACAAACTTAAGGCTAAGTGCTTGGACCACAGACACTACTTTAATTTCCTAGGCCACGTCTACACTACAAAATTATGTCAACCTAACTTACGTTGGCATACACCCACCGCAGTTATTAAATTGTGTGTGGGCATGCACACATGGCTCCTTGTGTCAGCAGTGTGTATCATCATCAGGAGTTTTTGTATTGATCATACTGTCAGTGTGGGTCATTGTGGGATGCCTTCTGAAAGCCAATTCCAGTCAACTAAGCAATGCAGTGTCTACACTGACACAACATCAACCAAATTACATTGGCCATGACTCTAAGGTGCTTGGGGAACTGGTATTACTGAATCTGTATAGAGAGGCACTTACATCATTGGGAGCCAAATTTAAGTGAAGACACTTTCAAAGGTAGACCAACACAAGGCAGCTCACATCATCCTAACCATGTAGCATAGACCAGTTCGTAGTTATTTACACAACCGGTTTAAAGGGGATGGGGGTGGGGCAGCACTTGTAAGTTCCATGGGGCACAACTTCATAAGTTTCTGGTCTTGGTTAACTGGTTGAGGCATAACAATGACAAAGGTGCAAGGAGCTCCTGGTGGTGTTAGTAATTCACAAATTTTCATAGATTGTCAGCCATCACACATACAATGGGCACTGTTTCTAGATCATTTCTTAGAACAGAGAAACTGCTACAATGGCTTAAAGGCTTGTACAGGCTTTATTACAGAAACAACCAACCAAGATAACATATGAATCTGTGATATATTTTTCAATCACGTGAAATATAGTTTTCCTTTGAAAGATAATTACTATATACAGCACCAAGTTCTGCTCTTCAGCCCATGAAATCAAGAGTTGTATTTGTGGTAATAGAGCAAAATTTAAACCATGAAATCTTGATCAGTGTTTTGGTTTTAATTAGTTATATCCCCAGTCCCAGCACAAGGGCTGAACCAGTCACTGAATGTGGATGGAAGTAGAATATCCTGGTTCTACCCTCAAGGAACCCAATAAAACTGTCCCCATAGTAACTGCATCCACTTAATAAAGCTCCTCTTGCCTCTCAAGTACTATAAGTTTGTTCTCTTACATAGATGGCACTTATTAATTTAAAATCAGATATAACAATTAGCTTGTCTACAGGAGGCTAATGCCTCTTTCAACCCCTGCTGTTCAGCTCATGACTAGAAGATTTGAAATCTCTGTCCTGTTAGCTGAAGGGCTAAATGATATTTCACCAGCAGGAAATTCCTACCAATAAAATCACAGCCTCATGAACTCATAGCTTTTTATTATCACTTAAATTATTTTCTACACTTGATGTGGATTTATTGATAAGTTTGGATTGCATATATGAGGGGAGATTCAGGTTTAGTCATATACGCTATGCCTAGCTACCATTGCTAGATATAATTGCGACACAAGTCTCTTCCGCACAGTCCAGTCCAAGAACTTTCTAAGTCTAATATATGTTCATTTGTGAGAATCTATTTAAGTATGATTTCAATAAATTAAGTACTGTATGCAAGACTCATGGCTAATGGGAACCACACATGACTTTTGAGGACAGAATTTGGTCCATGTGGTTGATACAAGCTGTGGCTGCTCTCCTCTTCCCTCTCTCTCTTCTCCCTCTCCCCTCCCCCAAAGTCTCAAGATATCTATTTTGTATCTTACCTGCACTGGTCAGAGTATTAATCAGAAATGAACTTGAACTGGGATTTGAGTCACAACCACTAGCCCAAATAACCTGAACTTTGGGAACGTTAGGATCCAGTTCTGAACTCTGCAGTTCAGGCCTATCTTTAACATTAATGGCACTGCTTGAAACTACCATGACTAAACCTGAATATCCGCTCAAGTATACATTTTATGTCTGTATTTGTTCCCTGGTAGTAATTATTGTTATTTATGCCTATTGGTACTTTTGCAAATATAGAACTATGTCATTCTCTCTTGCAGAAAAACTTGTAGGAGAGGCCAAGTTACTTGGAAAATTCTGGTATAACACCTGGAGATCCTGCTTCATCAGCCCCTCTGGGGAAAAAAAAATAGGTGTGAGACCTTCACTCACAGGGTATGTAATCCCCTAGTGATAAAGAATATCCTGTGGATCTCAGGGCACACACAGACCATCCCTACCTGCTGTTGCCCAAATCTCACATTCCTTGATAACATGGTTCCCTCAGGAACTGTAATGCTTTTGCCTTCCATCCCTACATCCATGTGCTTGAACTTGGGCCAGACCAATCAGTTCATCATTCTCTTAGACCCACCTTAAGACACTTGTTTGATCTTTGATAGGCAACTGATTTCAGGTTCCTGGGACCACTGTCTCTCCACTGAGCTTCTTTATGCCACTAGTTGACTTCTTCTGCCTCCTCACATGGTCATTGGAGTTGCCAATGATCCAGATATTATCTAGCCAACTCCCAACAACCTATATTAACTTATACTATGGTTTAAATTGTTAATACATTTTTAAACTCTGGTGTACACTTAGAAGAACACCTCCCAGAAAAAACTAATTCATTAATCCCTTGCCCAGCTGACCTCTAACCCAGTGTAGACAACTTCTACTTCAGCCACAGATCTAATCTACCAATTCTGACTCTGAAATTCCTTTGTCTGTGGATTTTAAACAGACACCCAAATTGGTCTCATAATGGAAACACAATTGGGACCTTAACTGTACATCAGCTTCCATCACTCCATAATTCCAAAAGTTTACTTCCCCACAGCCATTTTATTTCATACAAAGGTTTATATAACTAATTTAAGACCTCAGTTTAGTGCAACTATATTTTCTATTCTAGCTAACAACAATCTACAACTAACTTTTTTTATGCAGCCTAGAGTACAGGAAATTGTATAGCACCAAACCATTATATTAGAGCTGGCTAGCCTGCTGGGTAAAAATGCTCACAAATGTCATAACATTAGACATAATAGCTTCCCCAGGCAAAATTCTAATCACTGCAGAGGCATGCAATTAACAATGTTATTTACTGTGACTGATACAGCTGGCCAGCACTTAATACAGTCACAGAACCACCAAAAGCATATTATGATTTTTCTTAAGAAAAGTCTGGTTTTAAAATTAGAAACAAGTTTGCTGGTTTACCATTTATCATCCAAGATACCAAGAAGCATGTGGTGTCCTCTGCAGTACAGAACAAGGCAGAAAGGTTATAAATCATGGTCTTCAGTTCCTACTATTGCTTCCTCTTTCAAGATGTGTATGCTTCGGTGTTAGAGCTGCAGGCCAGACAGGATAGCATATAGTACAGTGAATTATGAATCCACTAATATTCATTTTGGTCTTGCCAAAGGATGCTTTTGGCATGCCATGGAACTATGAGACAAATAAATTCCATTATCAGGGGCTTTGTGGGTTTTA
Organism: Dermatemys mawii; assembly: GCA_007922305.1. Classification (NCBI taxonomy): domain Eukaryota; kingdom Metazoa; phylum Chordata; order Testudines; family Dermatemydidae; genus Dermatemys; species Dermatemys mawii. The sequence goes on along the minus strand of ML677363.1, from coordinate 24,088,195 downwards.
ATGACATCAGTTCTGTCATTTGCTCCAGAGTTCATTGCTGAGTGTGCCGGGCACAGTATTAGATTATTTTCAGAATCAGAACTGAAATGTAAGTAAGGAAAATATATATAAAAAAAATTGTATGGCTCCAATCCTCAACTGGTTTAAATTGGCATAGGTATAAACAATGATTTATACTAGTCAAAGACTGGGACCTGGATTGTTGGTTCTGGCATTTAAAAGGATCCAGAATACTAATGGTAACAGAGGTCAGAACAATTCACTTTAATAGATAAGAGAAGGAAGAAATGTGACTAACTTGTAAAATCACATAAAATTATTTTGGTTAAATTTGATAGACACTCAACAATCCATGGATCTTTGTCTATGGACCTGTGTCTACAGTCTTGGCTCATGCAGCATTAAATAGCTGAGCTCACTTGTTTATTGATCTATTGCAAACGAAAGCAGCTTGTTTGGTTATCTAAACTAGAGCTGAATGAATAGTTTGCAATGAATAATTTATTAGCTGAATTCAGCCTCCCTTTCTTCTAGTGGTATATCCAGGAGCAAATTGTGATTTCCTCACATTTATTCATAACAAAAGTTTAGTTAACTAATATCTTGTCAATTTTATTTTTCTCTGTGGAGTGATTGCAAATATTTACAATTTTGAATTGTGTTATTTACTTGTGATTGCTCAGCTAAGTCACATGTTATTGCTTTTGTTCCCTGACTGGATGAGCATGCAAGCATTTCAAACAGGAATACCTGCAGCAAACTGCATTATTTGCCCAGCTCTAAAGCAGTCCCCACGTGATCAATTGTGCATAGCAAAAATTACTTGTATATATCTTTCCGCACAGATGCTCAAGAATGAATAAGGATGATGGAAGATTAATATTTATATTTAATCACTGTTACAGACAGTCTATATGAAGCAAGGCAAAAATTCCTTGGCAACCATTTCTTTTGTAGAAGTTTGCCTTTTACAGTATTGAGGGTTAGATCATTGGTCTGCTAAGAGCAGTGCAGAGGGGACTCAAAGCAGTCTAAATGCACAGCTGAGAATTCACTCAGCATGTAGCCAATCTTTGGCCGACAGAGCTGGGGTTACTATCTCCACAATACCCTCCATCCAAGATTATAAGGGTCCTGTTGAGTAGGAAGGAATACAGCCAGAATGTGCTGAACTCCCTCCTGGCACAATGGCCCCTAAAGGCTACTACTAGCCACTGAAACAGAGCAGCCCTGATGCTCCGCTAAGCTGCACTCAAGGGCGAAAATGGCCCTGGCTGGCCCAGAATTGGGTGGTGATGGAAAACCACCTTAGGCTCCTCACCAGGTGCGCCAGAGCAGGAAGTTTCAGTCTAATAAATTCAGAATGTGTAGTCTGAAAACTTGGATGTGTACTTTTAGACACGCTGATCCTTGGTCTGAGCAAGAGCTGCCTCCCAGATTGGATATTTTGTGGAAATATAATCAAATACTATGCTTTATAATTTCATATAGGATTTCTAGAACCATTAATTCTCAGCCTGCAGTTCAATTGTAATCAATACAACCATAAATGAATTGCATCCAGCTTTGTGGTCTAGTGGTTAGAGCAGGAGTATGAAAATCATCTGAGTCCTGTCACTGACTCTGTGAACTTTGGAAAAGTCAGCATTTCCCTTCTTTTCAAAGGGGGAGAATGCATCCCTGCCTCATGGGGATGTTATGAGGGTTAATTAATTAAATGTTTCTATAGAGCTTTGAGATCATGATGAATGATGCTATAAAAGTGCAGAGTTTTGTTTTTTCCCCCACCATCTCCATTGTTTGTGCTTGAGGCTACAAATTACATTTTGCTGAGTTTCAAGTGTTACATATAAATACAACAAACAACAAAGCAAGTTCCCCCGCCAACATGTTTTAAACATGATTTCTTCCATCTAAATTCAAGGTAGTTCACTTATAATGTGCTTGCACTTCTATTTTTTCTTGACAATTACTACAAATTTCTCTTTACCTGGTAGTTGATCTGTTAGAGACTTAATATGTTTAAGTATTTTCTAGTGTCCTGCTCCTTTATTTCACTGCATAGAACATGGCCTGAATAAATTATAAAACACAGAAACAAAGGAAAACTAAATAAAACTCACTTTTAATAGACTTTATTTGCAATCTTGTTGAAATTGGGTCATTGCATCACCCAGGCTGGAACTTTTACTGCAACTTCTACATGAAACACACTGTTTACCTAACATTTATCCACAAAAATAATTTAAACTCAGCTTTTTGAACTGAGGGTCTAAAAATATAGCAACCAGGTATTGAATAATGTGTAGATGGGAATTACATTTTTAAAGCATCACTTTGCTATGCGGATATGACAATTAAACATGAAGAATACTACCAAACAATTAAAACACAAATAATTGCTCCCTAGTCAAGCAAAGTTGTTTTACACCTAGATATCACATTAGGGTCAAGCTGCAGCCTGTCCCTGAGTTTTCACAGGGAACTAAGGGGCATATGGTCCCCCTGTATGTCCCTGCACTGGCTAGACCAACCACCAGGGATATGCAATATCTGCAGAGCTGGTACCCCACATCCTGCTCAGGTAGGTGGGGAATAGGCAAGGAAAGGCGTGAAGCGTGCTCCATCAAGAAAGGGAGTCTTGGCTCCATTTTTGCAATGCAGTGCCAAGAGACACATGCCGTGGCTGCTACAGAGAATCACAGAATCATAAAAATGTAGGACCTGGCAAGGTCATATAGTCTAATCCCTTGTGCTGAAGCAGAACCATCCCCGACAGGTGTTTCTCTAACCTGTTCTTAAAAACGTCCAGTGATGGGGATTCCACCACCACCCTTGGAAGTCTATTCCAGTGCTTAACTACCCTTAATTTTTTCCTAATATCTAGCCTAAATTTTATTTGCTGCAGATTAAGCCCATTTCTTCTTGTCTTACCTTCAGAGAACATGGAGAATATTTCTGTTCATAACAGCCCTTAATATATTTGAAGACTGTCATGAGGTCCTCTCTCAGTCTTTTCTCAAGAATAAACATGCTCAGTTTTTTAAACCTTTCATTATAAGTCTCAAGCTTTTATCATTGATGTTGCTCTCCTTGGATTCTGCAGTTAGTCCACATCCTTCCTAATGTGTGGAACTGGGCAGAACACGCCAGATAAGGTCTCACCAAAGCTGAGTTTAGCTGGAAAATTAGCTCCTGCGTTTTATACATATGCTATTACAGTTAATACACTCCAGAATACTAGAATTTTTTTTGCAATTGCATCACATTGTTGATTCATTTAATTTGTGATCCATTATAGCACTAGATCCTTTTCAATAACTACCACCTAGCCAGTTATTCCCAATTTTGTACTTGTGCATTTGATATTTGATTACCCAGTGCAGTACTTTGTGCTTGTCTTTATTGAAACTCATCTTGTTGATTTCAGACCATTTCCGCAATTTGTCAAGGTTGTTTTCAGTTCTAATCCTGTCCTCCAAAGTGCTTGTAACCTTCCCCAGTGCTTGGTGTCATTATAAATGATATAAGCACTCTAGTATACAATCATTAATGAAAACACTGAATACTACTGGGCCCAGAACTGACCCCAGCAGGACACTACTAGATTCATCCCCCATTTTGACAGTGAACCATTGATAACTCTGTCTCTTCTTCCCAAATCCTGGGAAGAAACCAGGGGGTAGATTGTGACTGCATCACAATTTGCTTCTGGTTCTCTCCTGGGGCAACTCAACAATGCACTTTACCAGACAGAAGGCTTGTTGCATAGCCACAATTTAGCCCTTGAGAGATGTATTGCAAATGTGCAAGAGAGACAGATATGTTTGCTATTATCCTAACCCATTTAAAATACACTAAGGCCCTGTTCCTGTTACTATTGACTTATACAGTGAGGGATCATTGCGAATGATTCTAGGAGAATGGACATTAAAAATACTTGATATTAGGAAAACAGGATTATACAAGAAACAAATGGTATTATTAAAGCATAAAAAGACAGTGTATATTATCTCTACTGATATGGATATGTTGATATAGTCTTGAAATAGAACTAATCAAATCAGATTAAGAATCATTCTGCATATATAAACTGGGGATTCCTCTGGGGATTTCACCCATAATGTATATATATATATGGTAATATGTACAACTCATCATGGAAGATGGGCAATTAATTTGGAGAAAACCTGTTGCTAATTACCATAGAAATTACAGATGATAAAAATGTATAAGAGCATACAGCCCCTGTTCTTGCCCATGAAGGATTAGGGTTTTATCCAATGGGACTTTTACTCCTCTGGAGAGTATTATGCAAAACATAGATTTTAATGTCAAGAAGCTTTTTCTGATATGCCCTGAAGTTTTCCTCCTGATGTCATCCTAGTATTTCTTACAACATCCCTTTGTACAACTTAAATTGATCATTCCTAAACAATTTGGGGTTTTATAGGTTAAAAATATCTCCTTAAACTCCACGCAGAAATCCATGAGCGACCGGTACAGATCACAAAGAACTGTTTAAATACACTTGCAGTGAGATATTCCGCTTGTCCACAGGGCTGTTGCATTGCGCTTTAGCTTTAGTTTTTAGATAATTTTAATTTGAAGCCCCCAGGTAAAGCATAGTTCACTAGCTAAGCAATCTGGAGGTAACAAGGGGATGGCTGACAGTTGCAAGTTCTGTATCTGAAAGGAACAGTTACATTCTTCTGGCTGTATGTCAATAATAAATACTAGGGAGGTCAAACAATTGAAAAATAATTGTGAGATAAAAAAGTAGCAATTAATCACAGTTTTATTCTCTGTTAAATAATAGAATACTGATTTAAATGCATTGTAAATATTTTTGGATGTTTTTATACATTTTCAAATATATTTTCAATTACAGACACAGAATACAAAGTGTACAGAGCTCACTTTATATTATTTTTATTACAAATATTTTCATTACAAAAAAAGATAAACAAAAGAAATTGTATTTTTCTACTCACCTCATACAAGTACTGTAGTGCAATCTCTATCATGAATGTGCAATTTACAAATGTATACTTTTTTTTACATAACTTCACTCAAAAACACAACATAAAACTTTAGACTCTTGTAGCAAGATGGTTCCCCGCTCCAGCTCTGAAAGGATTAAAAGCCAGTCCTTGAAGAGTGCTGGGGCTGACAGTAAGGGCTCATAAGCTAGGGCTAGGTTGATTGGGGGAAGTAGCAATCAGGCCACACCTTGCCCTGTTTAAGGGCTCAGGGAGGAGCTGGGAGAGCAGTCTCTCTCCACTCTGGGAGGGAGCAGGGTCTGGCTGCCTGCAGGACAGGGTACCTGATGTGGAACAGCGCTAGGGGAATAGGCAAGGGAGCTGGGAAGCTCCAGCCTATCAACTGCCCAGGCTGTAGGCCTGAAGTGAGGCCTAAGGAGGGTACTGGGGGCTAGGCAAAGGCAGCTGGTCCAAACCCCCTTGCCTGGGATGAGTGGCTCTTACACTGCAGTCTGCCTCAGGGTTCGAGGGCTTGATGATGACTGGCAGTAGCCTAGACTGAGGCAAGGTAGGGATTAGAGGGTTGGCTGTTCCCCAGGGAGGGGAGACCCAGAGGCAGAGTGTAGGGGTATTGCCAGGGGGCAGCACCCCAGGTAAAGGGGCACCGGGGTCCGGGAGAGACATGGGGGTCAGCGGACAGCGAGACACCGGCTTGCAGAGCACGCCCTGATGCTGCTACAGCCTACAAGTCCACCCAGTCCCTCTTCTTGTTCAGCCAAATCGCTAAGATAAACAAGTCTGTTTACATTTATGGGAGATAAAATGTTGCCGCTTTTTATTTACGATGTCACCCGAAAGTGAGAAATGTAGTTGGTGTTCCAAGGTATTTACATGCCAAATATGCTAAACATTCATATGTCCCTTCATGCTTCGACCACCATTCCCGAGGGCATGATTCCATGCGGATGATGCTCATTCAAAATATAATGTGTTAATTAAATTTGTGACTGAACTCCTTGGGCAAGAATTGTGTAGTGACATTTGTAAGGTGCACTTTCACGATAGAGATTGCACTACAGTACCAGTATGAGGTGAATTGAAAAATACTATTTCTTTTGTTAATCTTTTTTGCAAGGCAAATATTTGTAATAAAAATAATAATATAAAGTGAGCACTGTACTCTTTGTATTCAGTGTTGTAATTGAAAACAATATATTCGAAAAGGTATAAAACATCCAACAATATTTATAATAAATTTAAATTTATTTAATAGTGCAATTAAAACAGTGATTAATCACAATCTAAAAAAATTTAGTTAATTTGTTTTGCATTAATCGCTTGAACTAACTGTGATTGACAGCCCTAATAACTACCTGTACTGGATGTTGCTGCTACCTCTTGTTCTAGCAGCATCTGGAATCCAACCTGATCCCTAAATTATAAACTTGAACAAATAAAGATGGTCACACGGTTGAAGAGTCAGATATTACTCTTTCCATATCTTCCAACCAGCACCACCACCTGAGATCCAGTCTTATAACAGTGAGTAAATGAATTAGCACCACTTTCTAACTGTGGTGTGGATGATCTTGGAGTTGAGGATTTATGCCTACTTTTAGGAGGACCATATGTAGCCTCTGAGGAACACAAGCCATGCTGTTCATAGAATGATTGCGGAGTTCAGTCAAGAAATTTAGGCATGAGCCTCAGAAGAAACTATTTATCCTGATACAAGAAAGTCTGGTGGGTGATGCCAACAAAAGTTAAGTATAAAGTAGATTAGGAGACTACGACACTAAGAATTAAGAACTAGAGTAGACAGAAGACAGTAATGCAATATGTGTTTTTTTTATATACACACACATACACAAACACACATGCATGCATGCACCTCCCCTGCACATTTGTATCAAGAGACTTTGAAGTTAGTGCTTTCTGTGCTCACCACAGGTATTGGCAGAGAAACTCCTCTTTTGGAGGGTGGGTTGCAGAGGAGGTTGCTTCCTTTGAATGTTAAGGATTCTTAATCTAATCTTATAGTGTAAAATAAATTATGACTGGGCTGTGGTAAAGCACAAATTATTTTCATAGCCTTAGAATGAAAAAGCTATCAATCAATCTCATGGAGTCAGTCATATAGTAGATTAGTTATAGTAATTCACTCCTACAGCCATGTGGTTATGCAGAATAAACCAGTCAGAGGTTTATGAAGATGTACAGCGACAGCAATAGCTGCATATTAGTAAATTGTAAATTTCTGAGCATCCTTACTTTGCTTAGGGAATTCAGTGCAATTATCTTTTGCTTCCTATACATCTGATTAGCCCCAACATCAACACACAGAAATATACAAGGAGAGTATGCTTATTTTGGCCTCTGTCTGTGCTTTGAAATCAATTTAATATGGTGCTGTTTCCATTACATTAGTGCCTATAGTTCAAAAGGAATTACTGCTTCAGTATACTGAAATTCCCCCTTTTCTCTAGAGAAACACTGCTATAGTATACTTTTAAAATGTAGGCCTTTGATAAATGTCTTTCATGTCAATCTCTTTTTGGAATTGTTTCTTAATAGAAAAGTAAGTCTTGTTTTGCCTTGTTTTTTTTGTTTTTTTAATTTAATTTAATTCAGAACATTGTGGATCCATACACAGAACATTGTTAGATGCATGCTGGAGAGACTGCAGCTACAGTACTCAGCCTTAATTTGAAAGGGAATAAATAGCTGTAGATGTACAATTCAAGGGACATTCTCATGGTTAAAAAAATATCACAAAGAAAAAACTTCACTAATTCTTGTTTTGGTAACCTGAATTCTTCAAACACAATTCTCTACCGCAAATAAACAAACTAAGCACATCTCAGTCAAGAAGAAACTGCAAATAGTTATATTGATGGTCTCCTGTTGGTAAGACTTCATTACTTTTACAAAATAATCTACAGTACGCTCACTAGTGTACTATGAAGCATTCTGTTCAATAATTAAAACTAAATTGCACTTATTTAACTGAATTAACAAAGCTTGGCTTGTGTGATGCAATATCCTTTTACACCGAGTTTGTTTAAATATCCACAGATAGGAGTCTACGATCACAGGGGATACTCTAGCAATACTGCTGTGCAAGGAGTAAGATTCTGGGCTGAACATAGCTTCAGTTCTCGGGTGTCCACTGCATACCAGATACATGCCAGAGGACAGATTTGAGGTGGGCTGTTGCAGAGCTGAGGATGGAGTCAGAAGATCCACTGATATGGAGATTCTTTCCTCTTCCACCCAACCTGGAGAGGGTAGGTTGGATCTGTGGAAGCTGCTGCATCATCAGGGCAATAGTCGTATCTGTGAAATGCATCTGCAGATGCTGTGCAGTCTGGAGTACAAGGGGGATGATGCATTTTCCCTTGTACTCCACGTGGACTGAACTGCAGAGTGCCTACACAGTTCAATAGTTGGGCTGCATGTTGGGAACCAGGCTTAAGGGCTTGATCCTGCACGGTACAGAATGCCCTCAACTCCAGTTGCAGTCAGTGCTGAGTGCAGTACTCAGGACCCATCAGGATCCAGCCCTAACTCACACAATTAAGTGAATCTGCAGTTCGTCTCCCCATGTGAGTTAGGTTCAGTTGTATGTGGGGAAAACATACTCTTCCTCATGCCACTGCTACTAGCATAGCCACTGAAGCAGAAGGTATTAAATCCCCTCATCATTATCCTTTTACTCTTTTTGATGATTATTTATTTTTTGCACAATTATATTTACTTTTGTTGAGTTGGGCAATGAAACAAGTTTCTAGTCCAATTTGTCAGCTGTTTTTCAAGCACTGGCACAATACTGTTATGTTTGGGTTCCCACGGCAATGAAGGGGAACATTTAAATAAAAACAGTAGATTTTTTCCATGCAATTTAAAAAAAAAGTCATGAAAATATTCCTATTCATGTGAGATTTTGTAATTTTTGTATTGAAAGAGAAGCTAAACTTTGGTCCCAGTTAACAACATTCCTCTTTTAAATAAAACTACCATAGTGAGATTTTAAACTTATTCCCTACTGTTAAAAGCTTAAGTTATGTGCTGGGCTTGCACATTACCAGAATTGCTTGCATATTTCTACATGGGGGCTGCAGTGTTTCAGAAGTAGGGACAGAAGTGTAGTTCCTTTGTGTAACACAATTTCATCCTTGTGTTGTTAAATTTGCATATGAAGCTGCTATTAAGCACTAGAAGAATGAGGAATTTTAACAAAATCTGGAAAATGAAAAGAAAGGAGAGAGAATATGAAAGTAATCCAAAGAATGGTTTTAAATGTAATGATTATGCATGACTGTGAAATGCTTCATTCATATCTAACGTATGCTTCCTGGAAGCAAGAAAATGCTGTATAAACACCATCATTTAAAATGTTCAACTGCAGAGCACAAATTAGGGATTGGAGGCTAGTTGCAACACATAAAACTGACTATGAGAGAAACTCACTGAAATTGTAGTTTGAACACAAATATGTAGACAAGGATGACAAGTTTATCATGGAAACCATGACTTTCAAGGGATAACACAAACATACACAGAACTGTACAATGTGTCTGTAGTTCTTCCATTCAAGAATATGTAGAGAGAAGGTTTTGTTATAAAACTTACAAGCTATTAGAGAAAGATTGGGAACAGAACAGTTGCTGGGCCCACCAGACTAGAATCCAATCCATACATGCTAGGCCCTATAACACTGGGATGCAAGTCTCTAAAAAGAGTAGGGATTTGAGGGAGAAGGGCACTATTGGATGATTCAGTGCAATCAGCTCCCTTTGAACTGATGAGATGTGGTCAAAGTCTATGGGGTAATATGCTCCCTGCGCATTCCATTGGAGATTTTTATTGTCAAGATAGCCACAGCGAGGTAGACTTTGATGAAATATCACAGGATGTAACTCATACGTAACTAGGTGAGGGACACTTATAGTCAGATTCCTGGCATTCCAGAAAATAAAGAAACTTGATTAGCCTTGTGAGAAACAAGATATTCACCCAGTCTGCACATGCTAAGAACTGTAACAAATCATACAGCAAGGTAAGTGGGAGTCAAGATATAACGGTACCTGCAATGCTTTCTAGAGTCCCTGACTGCAATCTTATTTGGCGGCACCCCTGAATGAGAGTTCTGACAGCTCAGAGGTGTAAATTCATTATCTTTACTGCCCTGAGCCAGATAACAAAACAGGGGAGTACATGTTGTACCACTGAACAAGGTTTATTGAATAAGGTGTCTGTTCTTGTTTCATATCAAGAAAAAACACAGGAAATTTATTCTGACAAATTGAGAAAATATGTGGTAGATGAAAACTCTACACTGGAAGCTTAGATATGGACTGATGATTAGACTATTCTCTATATATGCTAATTATTATCATTTGTATTACAGTAGCATCTAAAGAGAGAGCCACCCCAAGTGAGATGGAGGCCCCACTGGGTTAGGTGCTATACTTACACATGGTAAGAGACCGTTCCTGCCCCCAAAGAATTTACAGTCTAAATAGACAAGACAGCCAAAGAGTGAATGGGGGAGTCAGGGGTACAGAGAGGTGAAGCGACTTGTCCAGGGTCACAAAGTGGCAGAGGCAGAAACAAAACCCCAGACTCCTGACCCCCAGTCCAGTGACCAATCTACTGAGGTTATATGGAATTTTGTCTTTAATTCTTGTGCTTTCTGAGCTCTCCTTTTTTTCTCTTGTTCCATGATGGGATTTAGCCAGCAAAATGTATAAAAGGTTACAACTCCTCTAGAATAAAGGGCTTGGTTCTGTGAAGTGTTCTGAGGATTGTAATACACCAAACATTAAAGATCAGTAACTTATTTCTCACTTTTTCCTGTATGTCAAGCACCTCAAATGATGTCAAGTGTATCAAGTACACTGTGATATTCCGTATGAAGTAGAATGTCTGGGCTGGAATCCTGGGCCCAATGATGTCAATGGAACTTGCACCCCACTGTTAGGTCACTAACTTGAAAAAGGAATTAACTGCACGGATTTAGAGCAGGGATCCTGTAGCTCCACCTTAGCGGAGTGCCCTATCCTCAGAGTTATTGGCTCATCTGGGGTGGATCTCTCTCTTTCCCTCTCTTTCCTTTTCACAACAAATTTTGAAAGGTCTCAGTCTCGTCCTGATGCGCAATTAAACCAAATGGCAAAAGCTCGAATTTTTTTTTCACAAAATGGAATTCTTGTTCTCTGGCCAGCCCTAGTGAAAACATACATAATACAGACTAACTACAGAATGTCCAAGCACCCAGCTCTTCTGTTCTTTTGAAGCGCTCTGGAAAATCATAGAATATAATGGTTTGAAGGGACTTCAGGAGATCATTTAGTCCAACCCCTGCTCAAAGCAGGACCAATCCCCAACTAAATCATCCCAGCTGGTGCTTTGTCAAAGCCTGACCTTAAAAACCTCTAAGGAAGGAGATTCCAGCATCTCTCTAGGTAACCCATTCCAATGCTTCACCACCCTCCTAGTGAAAAAGCTTTTCCTAATATCCAACCTAAACCTCCTGCTCTGCAACTTGAGACCATTACTCCTTGTTCTGTCATCTGGTACCACTGAGAACAGTCTAGATCAGAGATGGGCAAACTAGCCTGCTGGCCATTTTCATACAGCCCATGAGCAAGGGCCGGGGGTGCGGGGCCAGAGGCCCTGCCCTGCTGGTGTGCTGCGGATCCCTGGCTGGGCCCGCCCTGTGCCCCCTGGCTGGGAGACAGGCCAGCGTGCCCCAGTTCCCCGTGCTCCCTGGCCAGGGGCCAGGTCGAGCGCGGGGAGCTGCGGGCCCGGCGGAGCACGGAAGCTGCTGGGCCCCGCGCTCCCTAGTCGAGGCCCAGGTGGAGTGTGGGGAGCCGCTGTGCCCCACGTTCACTGGTCAAGGGCCCCATGGAGCATGGGGAGCCGGGTTCCTGCGCTCCCGGGCTGGGGGGCCTGGCCAAACAGGGGAAGCCGCTGGGCCCCACCCTCCTGGCCCAATGGCTGGGCCAGCGTGCCACAGGTCCCCGGCTGGGCCCGCCCTGCGCCCCCTGACCCTGGGCCGGGCCAGGCCGGTGTACCGCGGGTCCTGCGCTCCTGGCCGGGCCCGCCCTGCACTCCCTGGCCGGGGGCCTGGCCGAGCACGAGAACTGCTGGGCTCTGCGCTCCCTGGCCCAGGGCTGGGTGAAGCTTGGGGAGTCGTGGGGCCCCGCACTCCCTGGCCAGGGGCCAGGTGGAGCTCGGGGAGCTGCAGGGCCCCATGCTCCCTGGCCGGGGACCAGGTGAGGCTCGGGGAGCCACAGGGCCCCGCGCTTCCTGGCCGGGGACTGGGTGAAGCTTGAGGAGTCCTGGGGCCCCGCATTCCCTGGCCAGGGGCCAGGTAGAGCTCGGGGAGCTGCGGGGCCCCGTGCTCCCTGGGTGGGGACCAGGTGAACCTCAGGGAGCTACAGGCCCCCGCGCTTCCTGGCCGGGGGCCAGGTGGAGCGCCAGGAGCTGCGTGGCCCCGTGCTCCCTGGCCCAGGGCCTGGTGGAGCATGGGACTGGGTCGAGGAGTGCCTGCCTGAGTAAGGTAAGGCCGGGGGAGGTGGTGTAGGTGGTGGTGTCCTGAGTGGTGGTGGTTAGGGTGGGAGGATCTCAGGAGGGGGCAGTCAAGGAACAAGGCAAGGGGGCTTAGATGGGGGTTGGGGTTCCAGGGGGTGGTGGTTAGGGTGGGGGAAGCTCAGGCGGGGGCAGTCACGGAACAAAGAACAGGGGGGCTTAGATAGAGGGTGGGTTTCTGGGGCAGCACTTAGAGTGGAGGGGTCTCCAGAGGGGGCAATCAGGGGACAAGGAGTGTGGGGGGGTTTGAATGGATCATGGGTTCTGAGGGGGGCAGTCAGGGGGCAGGAATTGGTGGGGTTAGGATAAGGGGCGGGGTCAGGCTGTTTGAGGAGGCACAGCCTTCCCTACCCGGCCCTCTGCATAATTTTTAACCTCAATGTGGCCCTTGGGCCAAAAAGTTTGCCCACCCCTGGTCTAGATCCATCCTCTTTAGAATCCCCTTTCAGGTAGTTGAAAGCAGTTATCAAATCTTCCCTCATTGGTTGTGTTTCAAGAACATAACTCATTGGGTTTCAAATAGTAGTTCCTACCCCAACTGAGAAGCTCTAAGGGTTCAAGAAGAAGCAAAGATGCAGAATCTACCATGGGTCACTTTAAATAATGGACACACTCACAGAGTGAGGAGGCCAGATGTTGCAGGCTCCCATGCGAACTGTGTGAACTTGCTTTTCAAATTCCACAAAAGCAAAAATTTGCACTATTTTTCTTAAAAACTAACTCTCCCTACCCTGGTGCCTGGGTTTAAATATTCATTCACAGGCTTTCAGATGGAGCATCATCAAGATGGCCACAGCAGCTTTTAAGGGTCGAGCAGCATGAACAATACAAACAAGATGGCTTATGATATAAAGAAGGGACCAAGAAGGGGATAGTTGCAACTATCCTTTTACATTTAAGCAAATAAATCTGTTCCATTTAAATAGGTGGATAGGTCTAATCCTACGAGGACACTGTCATACTGAAAACTCCAGCATCCACACAGATGCCATATTTCTGCCACAAATTGGAAAGAGCTGTGTGTGTGAGAACTGATCTGTGGGGAAGGACAACCAATGGAGCATCATAGAGCCATACAAACCAACAAGCTGACATTTAAGATGAGATGCACTAATTCCATTTACTGTTGGAACATTTTTGGGGGTTAGCAATGAAAGAAAAGAATGGGGTGATGTGCAAAAAACAGAGACGTGTGTCTAGAAGAGATAGTTGAAGAAAAGGAAATACATTTCGAGAGACTGAGTTAGTAGGGGTACTGTGTGTGTTGATTTTGCCTGAGAATTCTCATGGCATGTTTTCTCATATAAGGTTTGTGTCCTGTCTGTGAACTGAGCTCTTGTGAGATGCTAAGTGTCTTCTGCAAAGTTCTCAGTGCTCTCAAGTCAGCACCTTGCAAGATCAGGCCTTGCAGGTAAAGAGATTAGGCAGACTATTCTTTTCAGAAAGCATTTCTATGTACAATATCATTACATGACATTCTGCACTGACATGTGCTGTGATTCATTAATTGGATCCAACCCTTTGCCTATCTAAGAGATGCAATTGGTCCAGAAACTGGCTAACAAAGAATTCCTATCAGAGGGATGCACCCAAATAGCGTAAGTGTTCTGGTTCCTTTGAAGGTAACGTTTGAAGGAAGAACGATATGATGGATTGAATAGTGTGTGTCCCTTCTACCAGACAAAATTTATCAAACCATCTTACATTGCATGCATTGCAGTATCCTTGAGTGGTGGGAGATAGAGAAACAGTAATGAGTTGGAGATGAAGGATAAATATTCACAACTCTACATGTGCTCAGCCAATGACTGTAATATCTACTGAACCAGTCAAAGATTGTTATGGAAGATTAGATCCAAAATTCAATCTATATTTTTTCATTACAGCTCTTTGCAAAACAAACATGATTTATATCTTTAAAAAGACTTCCACACTTCTCTAGTAGCTTCTCTTTCATAAGCATTCCTAGAACAGGCCCACAGACATACAAGGTAATAAGATGAAACTGTTAGTAAAAACTTTAATGTCCAGCTTCCTAGGGGCTGCTAAAACATCAGTGGAGGGGGGGAACTCCCACTCCACCCCCTAAAATCGATGAAACACGCCATAGCAGAGTCCTTGTTGTTAAAAATGTTGTGCAGTTCTCCTGTGTATAGTCATACTGTACATAATATTGATGTTGTAACCATGTTGGTCCCAGGATATTAGAGAGACGAGGTGGGTGAGGGAATATCTTTTATTGGACCAATTTCTGTTGGTGACAGACAAGCTCTGTGTAGCTCAAAAATTAGTCTCTCTCATTACAGAAGTTGGTCCGACAAAAGATATTCCCTCACCCACCTTGTATCTCTACAGTCATACTGGGCACATAGCTCTACCGAGCACTGCAACTTGTGTCCTTTTTATTGCACTGCACACGGAACATTCACTCGCTGCATACTGTTTGTCAGGGAACAGAAGTGAAGAAGTGTGTTTGTATGGTCATTCTGCAATATCTAGTCATATAAGGAACAATGGAAAGAGATTGGATTTCACCTCATCACCAACCGTACTTTACACAGCAAAGTCGTCCTGTCCATAGCACATAGTTAAGAAGTGCTACAATTTTTTTGTTTGGATTAGTTGCATCTCGTCATATTGCACATGTTGTTTGCGTACACGTAGTGCCCATAAGCTACATCAGAAATAAGCCACCACTGTCTTATCGCTTATATCTATCACTGATTTCCTTTTGCTATTTTTCTTGTGTGTCTGAAGATCTTAACAGTCCAATGCAATAAACATTAGTTCTAGTCTGGAACAAAAGTCAGCTTCAAAACTGTCAAACATAATGAAAAGAGAAAAAGCACAAAGGTTAAAATGGTACACATATTGCTCCCTGTCCTAAATGCCACAGACCTTCTTGATTTAATCAGGCCAAGGTTAAAAGACCAAGTCAACTCAGGTTGCATTTATGTCTGCCACTGTAATGGCATAGAGGGTACCATATGCGACTAGCTGATGCCAGGCACTGAGTGGCATTCATGTTGCTTGGCAAATCTCAGGAAGTGCTAACAACTTATGATGGATGAGTTCCTGTGGAATAAAGTGGGATTCCCAAGAGTTAATCAGCAGCCACAAACCATTGGGAAGGCAACAGGAAATCACTCTCTGTACTCTCTCCTCCTGGAACCACCATGGTAGAACAATGGCAAAGCATTGATCCATGTGTGACACTGGATGGTGAGATTCCCAGGCCAGAAGGCATGATAAATTAGACTGGGAAGGAGGTTCCGGCCATGAAGAGTACAGACTGTGGCAGTTTTGCTGCTGTTCCTAATCCTTTGGGAAGTACAGCACTTGGATGTTTGCACCAGGGAAAAGAATAACCTGAAACTTCATAAATGAATCAACAGAAGAAGAACAAGACTGTGGGGAGTATGTATTAAGGGAAGCTCACTATTGTGACCCAGTAATTGAAAAGATGTAAGATAGATATATGTGGAATCTCAGAGTTGTGATTGACTGGTAGGCATCATTTGAGGACAATGGATCGATATGCCATGTACTGCTCACACTCTGACAAAATGAGAGATTATGGAGTTGTATTTTCTTATCCAAAGAGACATCATAGTGTGTGCTTGTATATAACCAAATTAACAACAGAACCTTCATGATTTGCCTTGAAGTGAAGCCAGTCAATACGTCGATCATTCAGGTTTACACTACTATGGCAGCAGTTGAGGACAAGGTGATTGATGAGTTCTATGAATGGTTTGAAAACACATCATTAAAATACCAAGGAAAGATATCACCCTTGTAATTAGGGACATGAATGCAAAAATTGGAAGTGTGGGCTGTCATAAACAAGTAATTGGTAACAATGATTTGGGTTTACATGAGAGAGGATGGCATTTAGCTGAATTCTGCTGCTGTAATCACCTGGTCATTACAAACATTATTTTCACTCTAACATCCTAGATATTTATTTAAATGGAGGTCACCTGGTGGAATGACAGAGAACCCAACTGACTACATAATAATTCAGCAATACTGGAGACTGTGTGTCCAATGGTCAAAGACTTTCCCACATGCAGATTGGGGATTGTCAAAGCTAATTCCCCGCTCTGGCACTTCAAATGCAGAAGATTGGGGGCCCGCAAGGATTCTAAATATTAATACTGGCCACTCAAGGCTTGTATTAAATTCCCAAGGTTACAGCTTCTCTTTGACCTTGGATTGGTAGATGCTGCCACCAGCTAAGTGCAGAACCCCTTTGAGAGCTCAGGAAGGCGCACTTGGGAATTCCTTCCTGTGGGTACCCTCAAACCCTTTCACCCACACTTTGGAGGAAGAGCTAAGAAAAAAAGAAAAAAGAAAGAAAAAAAAAAGTAAATCAGCTGTTGCCACCAGCTAACTAAACAACATGTGCACAAACCTTTTAAGATACAAAAATCCAGTTCTGTTCTTAAAAACAAAAGGTATATTTTATTAATAAAAAAGAGAAAGAAAATACATCTGGGAACTCAGGTTAGTACTAGATTTTATAAGAGCAACTACAAGGCTTAAGCATCAAGAATAGCTTTCCTGAGGTCCAGCTTAAAGGTTACAAGCAAAACAAATGCACATGGGGTTAGTACAGAGGAATCCACAAGCCATAATTAAATAAAAGAGAGATAAGCCTAATTGCATCTTCCTAGACATTTCCTGAGCTACTTACGTATCTGAGGTTTCAAATGAGTAGTTTCTAGGTCTGATGCTGATGATTTTTCATACTTGGCCCAAGCTTCTTACAGCCTCGTGTCTGCCCTGTCCGCCTCTTTCAAGGAGAAGAGAGACAGACAGACAAAAAGGGAGGGTTTTTTCAATTATAAAAAGTTCTAGCCTTCCCACTGGCTCTTTTGGCCAGTGCCCACTTACTTTCCTTTACTTATGCATAGCAGTGAGACTTTTTAACCCTTTACAGGTAGAGCAATTAGAGAACAGCTACTAAGAGGGATTTTATAGCTACTACTTGGCTGGGTGTCCATAAAAGGGAGATAGCCCCCTCCCCTCATTTATCACCGGAGCGGGAGGGATGGGATGGGATGGGTGTCAGACCATCAATTTTTAGCCTCAAACATAAAACTAAAACTTAAAAAGATAAGACATTTGGCAGGCCCACTTAACCTGGACTTGTTCAGAATCAATGAAAACTACATAGCTTCTGTTCATGATGGGTTCGAGGCATCATTTCAGGTGAAAGAAGAGTACAGCCTGAATGAACTTTGAAATAAAATTAAAACCATCATGGTCAAAGTCACCAGGGTACACATTCCAAAAAACATGCATCATGGTTAAATCTTTTACCAAATCTTTTATCATCAGCCAGGCATTCTGATACCACAGAATATGCTCTTAGGAGAAAGTCTGGGAAATATACCTTAACACACTCAAAACTGCCTTCAAACAAGGACATTTCACCAGAGAAATAGGTGACATCATGGTATGGGCCTCCCAAATATCTTGAGAGAATGTGCTTTAATACAGATATAAAACCCCCTCCAACTTCATATCCCTACTTGTCACCTACCACCCTATACTGGAGCATATATAGAGTCTCATCAAACTACAACCTATGCTCAACCTACCCTATCCTGAAATAAATCTTTCCTGAACCCCCACTTGTGGCCTTCAAACAATCCCCCAACTTCTCCAAGCTCCCCACAGAGCAAGACACACCAACTCAAAGCAGCACAAGACCCTGCCAGAACAGATGCAAAACTTGCAGACATATCTCCACTGCTACAATGACCAACACCCCCGCAGCACACCTTTAAAGATCCATTGGTCCCGCACATTGCCTACCACAACATGTGATGTATCTCAAGCAGTACACTAAATGCCTCAACAACAACTATGTAGTTGAAACCAAACACTACACTCTGGAACGAAATCACACAGGAAAATGATAAAAGATAAAAACACCCTATCACCCGTGGATGAAAACTTTTCACATAGGGATCACTCTATATCTGACCTATCAGCCCTCATCCTCAAAGGAAACCTGCACAACACTTTCAAGAGACAAGTCTGGGAACTGAATAACTTTGCTAGACAGTAAAAATCAAGGACTGAATAGACACACTGGATTTATGGTTTATTACACAGTCTATAACCCACTAATTCCCCTTTTTGTCCCATGACTACAGGGGTCATAATAGGCAATTTGATCTTGAATATTCCTGTATATGCTAACTACTTATGCTATACTATTTGTTCTACCTTGTATTTAGCTGCGACACACTGAGTACTTTCCCCAGACCTGAAAAAGAGCTCTGTGTAGCTTGAAAGCTTGTCTCCCTCACCAACATGGTTTGGTCCAGTGAAAGATATTACCTCACCCACCTTGTCTCTGTAATATGCCGGGACTAACATGGCTACAACAATACAAAGTAACAAGCACACATATGAACTTCTTGTATTCCCATTGTCCTCACCTTAACAGAATGTGTAATTTGTATTCATTTCTGAACAGTATAAATTGACCTGAGTTCCCTACAGAAGATTCCTGCTAGCCCCAAGGCTTTCACTTGCGCTCTATTGAAGTTTTTTGATCACTGTTATCGATGTTGTGAAAAAATTCATGGCCTCTGGGTGTGCACAGCAGGTGTCACTCAAGGGATTATGAAGCCTTTTTTCTTTCTTATTCCTGCATTTCATCGCCTCTGTGTTTCGTTCATCTAGTTTTTCAGACAGCAAGCTGTATGGCTTACCTGATTATTTTTCTGTAACATGTAGATACTGCGGCTGGCCTGGCTATGTCAATACCTGTGGAGCTGAAACAAACAGAGGTCTTCTAATCTGCAGTGAATGGTGTTGAGTTCAGCCTCAGCAAAAACCCTATCTTTGGCAGCCTTGTTCTAGAAATGGTTTTGTCATGGTCACAGTCACTTGAAGGTTTACACATAATCTTACAGTAGGGAAGCAAGACCAGTACAGTTGTACTGTAAATTCCAATCTTGAGAGTTCCAGCCTCATGAATTCAGACATTATGGATCATATTCCTCTCAGTGCATCAGGATTTCCTTGAATAACTCTGAATTGAGTGGAAGATACACTGCTGAATTTACACCTAAAAGCTTACTGGACTCACATTTGTTCAGTAGCAAAGCAGCCATTACTTATGTACTGCTGTGCTGGACAGAGTTTTATTAGGTTCCATTCCTCTGTACCCCAGAAAGCAGCTGAGTGAGCAGGAGAATTGTGTCCCAGAACCACCTAGAGGGGAGAAGGCTAAATTTGACTGAGAATTTGTAAAATTATCATTTTTTAAAAAAGCTGTAGTTAACCGATTGGGCACCCCCAGGCTGTGCAAAGTGTGAAACTATGTAACCATGTGATTGCATTACTCTTAACTTCACCCACAATCCTATTGTTTGTCACATGGATCAGTTATGACTTGTCTTAAATGACTGTAAGCTCTTTCAGCAGGGGCTGTTCATTCCTATGTGTTTGTATAGTGCCTAGCACAATGGACTCTATTGTCTGATTGGGGTCACAGGGTGGTACCACAATATAAATAATAATTAACTGCTTGTTTGAAAATCTATGATTCTACCAATCAGAAAGTCCAGAAATAATTATGCAAATTCAGAAATACTTTTTAAGGAAACTACCTTTGTTTGGTTTTGACCTCTTTCTTGTTGTATTTCAAACCAGGTTATGAAATCAGTGTTTGTAAAATTTAGCTGAAAGTTTTAAAAAGCAAAATTAACTTTGAATTAAATAAAGTGTGGCAACAGCTTGTGAGGCTTCTATTTAGCAGAAACAGTATACATATCTATGTGAATGGGGCTTAGTCCTCAAAAATGTCTCTCTCTCAGGACTATTAGTCAATCTCAAACTCCTTCAGGGGAGACAAGAAAGGACATAGGCACGGACTTCCTCTCTACACGGGGGGGTGCTCGACCCTCCCCTCCACTCCAGGCCCACCCCCACTCCACCCATTCCTCCAAGCCTTCACCCTTGCCCCACCTCTTCTCACCCTTGCTCCACCCCCCTCGACCCCAAGACCCCACCCTGTCCTGCCTCTTCCTGCCCTTGCTTTGCCCCCTCCCCGGGGTAGACTCTGTCCACGCTCCTCCCCCTCTCTCCCACTGCGTCCTGCATGCTACTGAACAGCTGTTCCATGCTGTGCAGGAAGTGCTGGGAAGGAGAGGGAGAAATTGATCAGCGGAGCTGCCAGTGGGTGGGAAGTACTGGGGTTGCGGGGGGGAGCTTGGCTGCCAGTGGGTGCTAAGCACCCACTAATTTTTTCCATGGGTGCTCCAGTCCTGGAGCACCCACGAAGTCAGCACCTGTGGGAAAGGGTGAGAAATTTATGAAACTAATGGTACATCATTCTAGCCTATACCAGTCATGAATCTCTAAACATAAACACTCACCTTATAGGACAATGACAGCTTTTGTTGTATTTTCAAAGTTTGATTCCAGCTCTCAAATGGCATATCCTGCTGGCCAGAAATGATGAAATTTGGAAGATGTGTTGATATTCCTGTTTTGATACCTTATCCTTTACCACTCACAATAAATGCATTTATGTGATCATTTGGCTGGCTACATTCTTTTTCGTGTGTTAGAATGGCATTTTGCTTGACTACTAGTCAATTTTACTAGGGCAGAAGTGCCAAAAATGGGCAACTGATGCACTGGTGAAAATGTCATCTCTTTATGAAAATATCGCCTTAGAGATAGCCTCTCTCTTTACACTTTATTGCAGTTCTTAGGTACTACCACAACAAAAAACAGTTATGAGCAGCTAACATTGCGAATTTTGGCTTTAGTCTCTCTGTGTCATAGTTCCCCAATTGAAAACACTTACTCTATTCCACTGGGTGTTGTGAGAATAAAATCATTGAGGTAGGTGATATTTCCAGATACTACAGTGATAGGCACATAGAAAAGCCAATAAATAAATACATAGTGTTTGCTGCTTGAAAACAATGGGAAATAGAGGCATATCATGAAAATACTGACTGGCTTTCGAATACAGCAGCTATGGTTATATATATGATACAAGATGGTACAAAACATTAGATCTCCATCCCAAATACATCACCAAACTCATCCATTTCACCCTCATCCATGACAATTTTACATCCAACAACAAAAACTTTGACCAAATCATGGGAAAAGCCACCGAGCAGATATCAAACCTGCAGCCATATCTCCACTGCTATGATGACCAACTAACATCACAACACACCTTTCAAAATTCATGGGTCCTACACATGCCTATCACAACATGTAGTGTACCTCATCCAGTGCACTAAATGCCCCAATAAAAACTATGTGGGTGAAATGAGACCATCACTATACTCTTGAATGAACTTGCATAGAAAAATGAAGACAGACAAAAGTACTGTGTCACCTGTGGATGAACAATCACTCCATATCTGACCTATCAGTCCTCATCTTCAAAGGAAACCTGCACATCTTCAAGACAAACCTGGGAATCTAAAATTATGACTCTGCTAAACTCATGGACTTAATAAAGACACTGGATTTATGGTTCATTACAACAATCTGTAACCCACTAAAACCTCCTTTGTCCTATGATTGTAGAGATCAGGGCCAATTGTAGGCCAAATGTTAACCTGAGTCCTGGGCTCTCACTTCACTTCATTCTTATATCTCATTGACTGACTGGTGATGCCCCACCCCTTATATTCTCAGGAAGGCATGACCGATAACATTCTAGAAGGTTCGAGGAAAATTTAATTCTCAGAAAGTCTGGGAGTTTCCACAAGAAACTACCCAGGTCCAGAACATTCTTGAAGGTTATGAAAAATGAATCCACCTATGGAATACCTGAAACTTCAGATGTTCTATTTTCCCTTTTTTCACTAACAACAAAAGCAGCACCCTGAGCCCAACGCTCCCCAAACCCAGCACCCCAGGTAGTCATCTGGGTCGTGTGTCCCTAAATCCAGTCCTGGAGAGATATTAACTCTCCATTTCACTTTGAATGGCCTCTTGCAACATGTGTTAACTCCTTATTTGTTCCAACTCTGAATACCTTTCCCAGACTTGAAAAACTCTGTGTAAGTTCAAAATCTTGTCTTTTTCATCAACAGAAGTTGGCCCAAAAAATGATATTGGGCCTCACTCACCTTGTCTCTCTATACTTTATTTTGTAGCTTTTAAGCTGTAACTTTCCTGTCACTTCCATTACTAATTCTGATGATGAAATACCAGACATTTTCTTTGTATTACCAGTTTTTTAACTGTTGTTAAAAACGGTTGTTAGCTTTTTGAGTTGTTTTAAATGTTGAGGAGGAAAAAATGATGACTAGGTGGCTGGATTGTGCCACCCACACTCATAATGAATAATAAACCTTACCTCACATATAGCCATATTGATCTCAGTGGAACCATAATAAAATAAAAAAATTGTAGGGCTGTGTGTGCTGGCCAGTGTGTTTTCCTCCACAATTTTCATAAATAAAGGTGGAAGAATATTGCCCTAGGTATGAAATAGCTGATATATAAAGTGAGGCTCTTTTCGTGTAAGCATTGCTTGATGATTCACTTATGAACAACCTTTTCTTTAAATGCCAACCTGGACTAAAACTCAGTCAAGAAACAACAAGAAAAATTAGTTTTGTGGACTGAAGCAAGTCTTCAGCAAAAAAAGGTACTGAGCAAGATGCAGTCTTTGTTCACCAACGGTCAAAGATTATACAGACATGAAGGCAGAATTATATTTTTACTCTAAGAGAGATGGTCTGAGTCCTTCGAATAGTTTGAAGGACATTGGCTTAACCGTGCCAATTCAAGGCAAATTGCACACAGACTGTCAGCTAGAGAGAGCTTTTCAGCCTCTAATGTTGTTAATCCCTCACTTTTCATAAGCAGTAAAGGGGGGAAAAAAAGACGGCACAGTTCCAATATGCAGCAGAAAGTTTGACTATCAAGCCCGTGCCACTGCAGTAAAAAGTACAGAATAGCCCCCCATCAGATCAGTCCATGCTTACAATGGTACCTGAAATGTGGGACTGACTTGCTCTGATGCCTGAAGGTAGTCTGTGCAGTGCCTTCCACAGTATTTCTATCTATATCTAGCTGTATTACACACACAGTCAAATTTAAAAACAAAATAGCAAACAAAACCCAACACAATCGTTCCCTGGAAGATCAGCCCTGAATGAAATGTACAACGTATTGCAGGTGTTTTTAATTGATGGTCTTTGCAGCATTGACCTGTCATAAATAGATCACTCAGTCTGTTTGCTCTGAATATTTTATCAAGTCACCTCTAAAACTGCTGAAACTTCTATGTTTAAACTATTGAAATAAATGCTGTGAAGGTGCAGGGTGTGTGTGTGTGAAAGTGTTAAAACACTAAAACTTCAACTAAAAATGTTGGTGCTTATTTGACTCATTTGTCCATTCACAATAACAAAAAACTGAGTTCTGCTATAAACTACTCAGTGATTCCATCAATTGGTCAATATCTGACATGCAGCAGAACTTGGACCTGTCCTGAGAGCTAACAGCTGACCACATTGCACAAGACACAAATCCAAAGATAGAAAAATAAATACCTTTAAAGGTTATATACCTGCTTTTTTTCTCCACTTGCTATCATAAGTACTTAACTCATTTGTGCTTTTGCTATTTGTAAGTTATTAAACAAAATCAACCAGTGGGAAAGTCAAAAATGTAATCTTTAGAACTCATAGAGAACTCTGTTTTGGGCCCCCAAATGCAAATACATATTTAGGGGAGATTTTCAAAGGCCCAATGGCAGGCAAAATTCCCACAGGCTTTTAACAAGAGTTGGGCACTTAATTGCCAGCTATACCTTTTAAAATCTCTCTCTTTTCATCTTTTAACTATTTAAATCATGCTTAACTGATCAGACCAAGTATGGTACCATCTAATATCTGCTATGACCTAAATGAAGGATTAAATTATGGCTTTTCAGGGGATAGACTCAGTCTTTTGACTCTGTCTTATTCCTTGACTCTGGCGTTTAGTATCTGATGTTGGCTCAGCTTTGATTCCTTGTTCTGACTCTGGTTTGACCCTGGCTCTGGTAATTGACAGTTGACACAGTGCTGACCGTTGGCTTCGTTCCCTTACCTGGATGCCTGCTCCACCTACTAGATCTGACTCCTGTTCTGACTACTAGGCAAGACTGCCTAGATCTCAGTCCATAACACTAGGTTTTACCACTGACTTATTACTGTAGCATCTGAGCATGTGTACATTTAGTGTAATAGTTTAGACACAAGCAAGTTCTACTAATTTAGTTTATCCGTGTAAATTTATACATTTTCAATCAACTCCACAAACAAATGTAATACCTTTGTCATATGTTACTATATGGAGATCATTAATACCTTATGGGGTTAAAGTCATAGGCTAAATTCAAGACCTTTTTGCAAATCTGAAGAAAATTATCTTTCTGATGACCTTCAAGTCCTAATAGTCTTGGAGGAGTTCAAGGGTCAGCATTTTTGCATTCAGAACACCTACATTTTATTGATTTATAACACCTCTCCAGAAAGCATCAGAGTGCCATACAAACTCCACATACTGTGCACTTGATTCACTTCAAATATAACTTCAGGTCCCAGAAGCTGTATTTTCACTCGGAGTATGGAATGAATCCAATCTTTGCATCATTACTTCCTTCAATTAATTTTATGTTTAATCCTTGTAGATGAACAGATCTTATTGTTACTCGGTGTCAGAAGACTATTAGCCCATCAACCCAAAATGTAATAGATATTCAACGACAAAAAGAGTAACCCCAGAAAAAAATCACTAGCTATTTCTTTCTTTTAATTCATTTCCTAACTGCCAAGCCTAATTCTTGTTTTTCTTTGTGCATTTTTATATCCCTCTTTGTCATTTCATTTGTTCTGCCAAGATAAAAAGCAAACAAATTAATTCCAGAAAATACATTACTTACGATCTAGCCAGACATATGCAAAAACCTAGCATCTTAGGTCTCAGTTACCCTTGGAAAGTATTTCTGGTTTTTCTTGGCTCCCTGCGAGGAGCCAGGCTGCCCCCGCTTCAGCTTCCCACCAGGAATGGGGCAGCCGCACTGGGCTTCTTGGATCCTTGCTGGGAATGGGGCAGTCAACTGGACTCTCTGCTGGAAGGCCGGCTTCTCCACTGGGCTCTCGGCTCTCCACTGGCAGCACGGCAGCTGATTAGACTCTGGGTGTGGAGCTCCCACTATGTGCGTCTATTCTCTCTATGGGGAGCTGAGAGCCCTGGGGGAGAGTTGGGCTCTTGGCAGGGAGATCTGCGCTCAGAGTCCAGAAAGAAGCAGATACCTGTGTAAGAAACACTGGCCATGCAATGCAATTACTAGCTAAGTTTGTGTCCTTCAAAAGAAACATTCCCAAAAGAAAAAATGTGAAATGAGAATGCTAACACAGAACAGAAAAATATGCAATTTCTTTCTTTCCATATGTATTTATTATTAGTGTTTAAGTACTGCCTAGGGGCCTGAATCATGGATCAGGGCCCTACTGTACTAGGTACTGTACAAATACACAGCCCCTGTCCTGAACAGCTTATTTTCTAAGTAGTGTATGCAATCTATATAGTCCATAGAATTACCACTACGAACTGTACTATTACATACTATCCAGAACACACACAGTGTGAAACATAAAGGATTAAAAGAGATTTGAAGAGTGTATGGCAGTGTTTCCCAAACTGTGTTCCGCAGAACATTGGTGTTCCACACGATGTGAATAGGTGTTCTGTGGAAGAATCGTAATTAAAAAAAAGTCTAACTTTTTTTTTTTTAATTTTAAATTTGGCATATTTGAAGTGTAGTTTACAACTCTTTTTGCATGACTATAATTTAACATAAAACTCTTTTTCTGGTTATTGACAGATCTCATATTGAATATCATGGCATAAAGAGACTTTTGACTCTTGCACTTGATTTTTGTACTACTTTATATGGGCTTTCCAGTTAGAAATTGTTGGTTCAAGTTATTTTAAATTTGTATTTTTGCTTTGTTTTATAAAATAAAATATATATGAGCATAAATAATGCAATTTTTTATTTGAAAACCAAACTACTACAAAATAATATTATAAGTGTTCCGTAAATATATACCAGGCTAAAAAGTGTTCCGTGGCCAAAAAAGTTTAGGAAACACTGATGTATGGTATACACTGGTACTTTTCTGTCAAAATACACTAAAGCCATTATGGTCTCTATTATATAGAATTCAGATTTGAGTAGCTATATATTGAAAAGTGTTTCCTTAGCTGAAGCCTAGCCTCTTTATGATATATAACGGGGTTTGATATTAACCTAAGGGTGAAATTCACTCTGATATGAGGCCTACGTGCCATTTGAGTCCCAAACAATACATAGGTCTTGAGCTAGCCTTGCATGGAGGGGTGGACTTCATACTCACTGCATATTTGGATATTGTGTTGATTCAACAACATGCATTACTTATGCTTCCCCTTTGGAGTATTTTCTTTTTGCTAGAATAGACTCGTTTTCCTGGGGTACTGGCCCTCCTGTCTGGGTTTATTGTTTTAATTTTGCACAGAGTTCCAAAATGCCAGGAGAAGAGCACTTTAGAAGATCCATTCAGTGTTTGCTTATTTTACGGGCTGATTAATGGTTTATTAAGGTGTTTTTTTAAATGTTTTGATACATTTGCTGGGACCAATTGCTGGGAATGTGAATGAAGCTTGTTCCGATCCTGAGAGATGTGGGCCTGCATAATTGTATGTCTTGTTAATTCAGCTACTGAACAGGCCCATGGTGGTTCCAACAAACCGTGAAACCTGCAGCAGCTGCAGCAGGAGGTTTCCCCCTATAAAAGTTCACTAGATAGAACTCAAGGAGAAAGCTGTGTGTGCTCTTGGGGAGAGGAAATGCTCAGAAGAGGGTGCTGCAGGGCCATACATCAAGCATGCTGTGATACCTCAGGTTAGTTGCATCTCCAATCCAAAGAAATAGATCGGCAATAATGAACTCAATGCATGAAAATATATGAGCTGGGTTGAGGTGCCAGGGTGATGTCACCAAAAGAGTGTCCTACCTTAGCTGCTTTTTGTCTCAGGCTAGAGATGAGGTCAAGGTCTGAAGAACCCCTTCTGCTGCCTGTCAGACAGGCAGGTGGAAAAGGGCTCTGTCAGCTCTCCTTCCTAGGAGAATATGGGAACCCATGGCTTGGAATGGATGTGTCACTACTGGGCTGCTGTTGAGTGTTAAATGTGCCCTGGATGCCAACAAGCCATTTGCTGTTGCTGAGGTGCCTCTCTTGCCATCCACAGGGCTAGGAAATGGTAGTGACTGAGACAGGAGTTATGTTGGTGACTTTTAGCCGCTCTGTTAGTGGGTCAGAGTACAATGTCAGCACTGCCATTCAGGCAGTAATTGCAAACTCATTCGTTTTAATTAGACTACAACAAGTTGCCTTGTAGCAGCCACATCTAAGAGATGGTCATTGCTTCATAACCTTCCTTTCAAATTGTCCCTTCCTGAGGTTACATGCAAAGAGAGGAGTAGTCTAATGCCTCCAGTGTCTACTATTTTAGGGATTTGTTCAGAACCTTGACGTGCTGCAATCAGATTAATCAGGAACTTTGTGTTTCTTTCCAATACAAATTTTGAAAATCATTTTATCTCCTAAGGAAGGATGAGGGATAAGCTGGTAGGCTGTTAGGATTCAAACCTATGGTAGCAGGGGTACCAGGCATTACAAACCTGACACTTCAAACACTAAACTATCCCCTCTAGAAAATCTTACAGGTTTGAACATTGATGGTTCAATATCCTGACTGGTGTATCAAAAAATAGTCCAGGAAGACTTTCTTGACGGTTCTTTGTTTTCTTGATGGTTCTTTGTTAAACAAATCATGCCAACTAATCTCACCACTGGAAACAGTTCAGTTCTTGAGATAGTGGTCTTTCAGAATTACACCAGAGGAAGAAAAAACTAGATTAAGTGAAATATGTAATAGAATGTTGCATCCCTATTTGCTCAATGAATCATTTCAGGTTCAGTTCTATCATGGACTTTGACCTGGATCTAATCCAATTACAAAATCCATGCTAAAACCTTGAGTTTATGCACCATTAAGGTTGAGAAATGCCCTGTGTGTACATGATTGCATAAGAAATTCCATTTTGCATATCATCCACTGTTTTATGATTTCATTCAATCTTAACTTGTCAAATTTCCAATCTTCTGAGTGCTAAATTTCTCACCCCTAGTATGTGGGACTTTTTCATACTCAAATAACTAAAATATGGCCGAACTGAGTTAGTAAAACATTTTTTAAAAAATCATGTTTGTGCTAAAATCACCCCAAAAAAATATCATCCCCTTAGAAATTTGTTTGAGCAAGTTATCGGCAACTGAGAAAGGAGAGGTAGAACAGTAATCAGAACACAACATTACTTGCAGGGCACACAGATCATGCTTGTTATAAGGCATTATAAGGTATCAATCAAATCACTCCCACTGGCCTATCTAACCTCTAAAATCTTGGGTAAAAGAGGGAAAGTGAATGCTGGTGTATTCGAAAATCAACACTTTGGCCCAGATTCTCAGGTGCTGTGCAGCCACTTTGTGCAATGCACCTGGCATAATCTAGCTCTCAGGCAGGTTTAACTGGACCAGCAGGACCACCTTTTTGAAAAGGTTGTCCTCTGATGGTGCAGAACTGACAAAAGTGCTCCTATTTCCTGATTGTCAACATGGTAGAGGAAGGAGCTTGTGGCCAGCCTGCCAATGTGCTGTACGCTGACCTTTGGTTGTTTTCTGCTTCTTGTAGTCACTGCAGCCTGGTATAAATCAGAGCCAATCTCAAGCTTCTTTAACTCAGCACAGGGGGGCTGACCTGCATGGAGGTGCAGTGACATCAGGATAGTGTAAGGGAGCATGTTAAGACAGATTTGCACACAAACCACTGACTTATGCTTTGTGCAGTTTTAGCTATATCCCAGGTTCTAGCTCTTTATCTCCCTTATAAAAACAGAACTTGTGCTGTTCTTCGATACTAACTCACATTCTGTGTCCTTTGAAGGATAATACTAATCAGCACTAAAAGCCTTTCTGTGGGGCAGATAATTGGGTAGACTTATTACCTTAAAGAAAGCAGAGAGATCAGTTCATGTCTCTAGAGGGAGAGATTAAGAGCTTGGAAAGCTATAAAATATCCTCATCAAAGAGGATAAATTAAAGGAAAGGGGGAAAAATCCCCAATGCTTCTATATCCCACCGTGAAAGCATTTTTTAAAAATCTGAAGTACCATTTGTTAGAACAAAACAAGTATTTGTTTCCAACAGCAAGAGAACAGAACAATACATACATTTGAAAGCAAGAGCTAGATAACAGTATCAGTACAATAATAGCTAACACAGTGATTCTGAATTATGCTAATCATATTTACTTTCAGGTTAGTTCAATTTTGATCTATTCTATTGAGCAGGGGACAATTGTAAGTTATATATGATTAGAGTAGAGGGTAGTAGCATTTCCTCCTATAGGAGAAGGCATTTCTCAGAGCATTGTAAATAGAAGCGTGCATATTTTTTTTCACCAAAATTTTTTTGGTGAAAAAAAATGCAGATTTGGTGACACTGAGCAATTTTGCAAATCTGTCTCAGATTCGCTGAAATGTTCGTTTAGAAAAAAAATCCCGAAAATTTTTTCTGTTTTGTTTTGACATTTTTAAACAAAAGGTTTCAAATTTTTGTTCAAAATGATGTTTCATTTTTAATTTTTTTAATTTAATTTTTAAAACATCAAAATATTTAAAAATACTCAAAACCAAAATATTTTCCCTTTTTCTCAATTAGCTGAAAAATCTGAAAATTATTTGTATTTGGTCCAACCCAAAAATAATTTTTTTTTTTACTTTTAAAATTGCCAATGGACTGAAAAATTCATTCTTCACCCAGATCTAAGTACAATTATAAAGCAAAGTGCTCTCTTTATAAAAATGTTTGGGTTTCTGTTGAAAGAATGGTAAGGAACATCTCTAAAACTGATGTAATCCTCTACCGCAAAACACCCCTACCTATCTCAGAGAAACATATAGAGCCAAAAGCATACAAGGATGTTGAATGAAAATGCTGTGGGGTTAAGCATGTTCAGTCCTTGGGAGATTCACTTATAAAGCTGTGATTTATTTCTCTGAGCAATTGTCCAGCTGTTTTCAAAATGTATGTGTCACTTCATTTTCTCTTCTTTGTACTGCTTTGGGCTCTGAGATATCTCCTAGTCCAGCTGAATTTTCAGCTTATAGTAAACCATCAATTTTAGCTTAACTCACTCCCTGGATTAATGCCATGAATACTTAGCTAACATGGTCTTCATCAAAAGAGATCATTGAGAATGATCCTAATAATTCTTTTTCCTTTGTAAAGGTATTAGGATATAAAAGTATTAAATAGCAATTACCACATTATCCAGGATGAAAATTGCTGCAATTTTAATGTATGAATAGGGTACATTTTTAATATGGCAGAAACGTAGAGCTCTTTTAATTGAGCAAGTTTATAAACTGCTTGGGATTCTATGGTACTTAAATGTTATTATAGAGAACTTAAATATTTGGAATTACAGCAGAGACTGCCAGAAGAGTGACATTTTTAAAGCACTATGCAGAATTTTAGAATCATGATTCCTAAACATTTTAAAGGTGGGTGGCTTATTGGTTACTGTGGAAAATTGTGGATAGCTCTTGTTTACATGAAAAATTTATATAGATTATTTTAGATTATCAACGACACCAAAGCAATATATTGATCTGCAGGACGTAGCAAATGCTACTATATAGCCTGATGCAGCTAAAACTCTAAAACTTCATACACATGCCTGTTTGCAGAATTGAGCCCTAAACTTTTGAAATTATTTGCTAAGTGACCATTTTCTTTGTAACAATCTGAGTTGCTGATATAGACATATAATAATCAAACCAGAGCCCACTGAAGCAATACGCAGACACCAATGAGTTTTGGGGTAGACCCATAGTGAATTTGATACCTCATACTAGCAATACGCAATTCCTGTAGTAGGGCAAGATCCTTGCTCAGTCCTGTCATCTCTTGCCATGTGGAGAACAATTTTTACATATATTTGTTATATACTTCATAAACTTTTTTGATTGTGGACTTTTTTCTACTTTTAATTTACTGAGAAAATTTCCCTTTAGTGTTGACAGAATTTCCACATTTAGAAAGAAGTATAGAATATATCTGTATAATAGGCATTACATATTAAATATTGTTTGCGTAAAATACACCAGCATTTTTAATGAATTGAAATGTACATGAGATAGACAGTATGTTTTACCAGATGGCTGGTTTAAGACAAAAGCCAAGCAATTGTGCTCTTCCAAAATTGTATCATCGAGGCTTTTTGAAAAATGTACCAAACCCCTACTTAACTAGATGACTACAGCCTCTAATCAGAGTCTAATACAAGAGGAGAGGGAGGCTCACACTAGAGAAATTTGTGGGGAGAACTATGGTGAGTTACCAACTCTCACCACCAGATGCTAGATAATAGTTCTGTTGCTGACTCTGCTTGGAGGCTCTATCTCTATCAGTCTGATATATTGCAAGCCCTCCTCCGATTAATGGAAAGGAGAAGGAGCTCTGTCTCCCAATCCCATAGCTATGTGATGGGGGAGGAGGAAATCTACTTCTCTCCAACCTCCATGATAGGGGTCATCCTTCCCTCTAAATTCCTCTTATGCTGCTCATCACTTTCTCAAGCATCAGCAGCATGACATCTGACAAGATTATTAGATTAGTGATGGTTCAGTGTTTTGGTGACTTCCCTCAGCTGCTGCCTGGAAAAGCTATGAGAAGTTACGCAGGCGTTGGAGCCATCTGCAGACTCAGGAAGAGAGCATTGTATAAGTACATATTGGAAAGGGCTGGAAGCTTACTTTCTCTTTTTAGATTAAACTTTACCTACATGAGAAGAGTCAGACTGGTCAGAAAGGCCAAGACTCTTAACCACCTGCATTTCAAAAGTGACACAGTGAGGTTCTCAGAGCTAGCACACATCAGCACAGTTCTTTTGAAGTCAACTGAGGTATGCTGATTTACTTCAGATGAGGATCTGGCCCACAGTTTATATATTTTAATCCTGTTGTACTATCTGGCCTCTTTCTCCTCACTGATTTCAACAGATTACATATGATCAAAAATGCAGCAAACTGGGTTTTCAAGGAGTGAGGAATTCTTTAAAGGTGTCATTTCTTTTGTGTATAAAAAGTACCAAAAAATATAGTTGTCTATGAATTTGGTTCCCTCTTCCCCCCTTCCCAGAGTACCCAGGGTTTGTGTTATTTGTATCCATTCATTTCAAACGTGTACCCTTATTTTCTGTTCAGCTAAGACTTATACTGGATGCACCTAGCATTCCTTGTTGGCTCACTTACAAAATTTTGACATCGGCTCAGGAGAGAAAAGCTTTTCTGTGTTCCTGCTGGCTGCCTTAAAGGCAAAATGGTAAACAAGAATTTTAAAAATATTACATTACAGAATGGTGATACCAAGATATTTAGTAATAATTCTAGCCAAGTGAGGAAAAACAAACACAATTATCTCACTCTTTAGTACAGAGGCAAATTTGATTAACAGTTTAGGATATATGATCATGATACCCCCAATGCTTGGAAGTGTATTTCCTGCTAGACCTCTGAATAAAAAATATATGCAATATAATTATTTCTACCACTGCATTGCATTCAAAAAAATCTGAGGCATGGTTGGACTGAATGGAGTTATCTGATTACAAAATGTGAAATACATATGCATCATTGTATTCTTTATAACCACTGGTAGGGATTAAGAACAAACATAAGAATGGCCGTACTGGGTCAGACCAAAGATCCATCCAGTCCAGTTTCCTGTCTACCAACGGTGGCCAATGCCAGGTGCCCGGGAGTGAGTGAACCTGCCATCCATCTCCACACTCTGACAAACAGGGGCGAGGGACACCATTCCTTACTCATCCTGGCTAATAGCCATTAATGGACTTAACCACCGTGAATTTATCCATCTCTTTCAAACCCTATTATAGTCTTAGCCTTCACTACCTCCTCAGGCAAGGAGTTCCACAGGTTGACTGTGCGCTGTGTGAAGAAGAACTTCCTTTTATTTGGTGGCCCCTAGCTCTTATATTATGGGAACAAGTAAATAACATTCCTTATTTACTTTATCCACACCACTCATGATTTTATATACTCTATCATATCCCCCCTTAGTCTTCTCTTTTCCAAGCTGAAAAGTCCTAACCTCTTTAATCTCTTCTCATATGGGACCTGCTCCAAACCCCTAATCATTTTAGTTGCCCTTCTCTGAACCTTTTCTGATGCCAGCATATCTTTTTTGAGATGGGGATACCACATCTGTATGCAGTATTCAAGATGTGGGTGCACCATGTATTTATATAAGGGCAATAAAATATTCTCCATCTTATTCTCTATCCCTTTTTTAATGATTCCTAACATCCTGTTTGCTTTTTTGACTGCTGTTGCACACTGTGTGGATGTCTTCAGAGAACGATCTACAATGACTCCAAGATCTTTTTCCTGGTTTGTTGTAGATAAATTAGCCCCCATCACAGTGTATATATAGTTGGGGTTATTTTTTTCAATGTGCATTACTTTACATTTATCCACATTAAATTTCATTTGCCATTTTTTTGCCCAATCACTTAGTTTTGTGAAATCTTTTTGAAGTTCTTCACAGTCTGCTTTGGTCTTAACTATCTTGAGTGGTTTAGTATCATCTCCACTTTGCCACCTCACTGTTTACCCCTTTCTCCAGATCACTTATGAATAAGTCGAATAGGATTGGTCCAAGGACTGACCTTTGGGGAACACCACTAGTTACCCCTCTCCATTCTGAAAATTTACCATTTATTCCTACCCTTTGTTCCCTGTCTTTTAACCAGTTCTCAATCCATGAAAGGATCTTCCCTCTTATCCCATGACAACTTAATTTATGCAAAAGCCTTTCGTGAGGGACCTTGTCAAAGGTTTTCTGGAAATCTAAGTACACTTTGTCCATTGGATCCTCCTATCCACATGTTTGTTGAGCCCTTCAAAGAACTTTAATAGATTAGTAAGACAAGATTTCCCTTTACAGAAACCATGTTGACTTTTGCCCAACAATTTATGTTCTTCCATGTGTCTGACAATTTTATTCTTTACTATTGTTTCAACTAATTTGCCCAGTACTGACGTTAGATTTACCGGTCTGTAATTGCCAGGATCACCTTGAGAGCCCTTTTTAAATATTGGCATTACATTAGCTATCTTCCAGTCATTGGGTACAGAAGCTGATTTAAAGGACAGGTTACAAACCATAGTTAACAGTTCCCCAATTTCACATTTGAGTTCTTTTAGAACTCTTGGGTGAACGTCATCTGGTCGCAGTGACTTGTTACAGTTAAATTTATCAATTATTTCCAAAACCTCCTCTAGTGACACTTCAATCTGTGACAATTCCTCAGATTTGTCACCTACAAAAGACGGCTCAGGTTTGGGAATCTCTCTAACATCCCCAGCCATGAAGACTGAAGCAAAAAATTCATTTAGTTTTCCCGCAATGACTTTATTGTCTTTAAGTGCTTCTTTTGTATCTCTATCGTTCAGGAGCCCCACTGGTTGTTTAGCAGGCTTCCTGCTGCTGATGTATTTAAAAAACATTTTGTTATTACCTTTTGAATTTCTGGCTAGCCGTTCTCCAGGTGTCCAGCCCCACCACTTTAATGTCTCTCCATGGACACATGCACACATGCCCAGCCTGTCCTCCTCTGACCCATGGTGATCTGCTCCCAGCAGAGGTGCCTGGGCTGCCAGGAAAAGGATGGGTGTTTCCCACAGATTTCTTTGCTCCCCCATTATCCTGCAGGGAAGCCAAGAAATCTGTGGAAGGTATTAATTGTGCACCTCCACAGGAATGCAGAATTCACTCAAGAGTAATTTATCCTCATCACATCGCTGAGATAGGGCTACTGTCTGCATTTTACAGCTGAAGACCTGAGCAAAGAGTGGATGAGTTGTTCATATTGGAAGTCTATGGCAAAGCAGGGACTTGAATCCTGGTCTCGCAAGTGCAACGTTAGTGCTCCAGCCACTGGATCAGCCTTCCTCTTTGTGTGAGAGCTGTGTCTGCCCTCTGGTGATGCTTGAAAGAAGTACCAAAGATAAAGGCAATTCATAATTTAATGTTTGTTGAAAAAGTAAAAAATGAAAGAGGTGTTGGATAATTAAAAAAAATAAAATAAAATAGAGTTGTGCAAAGAAAGAGGTTGAGAGGGATGACAGATACTAAAAAAGCAAGAAGAGGCTCTTAAAGTCAGTAAATAATTAATATTGTATTTCAATTATTCATGCTCCTGTATGTTAGTGCATGTTTATGAGAAAAAGGAACTTTACGTAGGACAGAACATAGTCCTGAAGAGAAAGGGTGGAAGGAGGGAGAATAATAAAAGCCATTCTCAGCACAGGTGAATAGGAATGGGATCATACTATTGCTTTCTCCACTCATTTCACTCCAAACACTGCAAGAGAGCTATAACTTCAATGACAGGTTTTCACATTATTATGCCTTGATCCTCATTTATAACAAAAATGGAATCTCTGGAGTTGATTCTACACCTGGTATAAGTGTACTGCCTTTAATAGAGTTATTTGTGGTGTAAGAGAGGACAATCAGGCACTCCTCACAACTTTTCAAGCATGAACAGAACATACTCTGATTCTCCCTACCCCAGACTATTAGATATGTATGAGCAAGAGGGGAAGATGAGTTATGAAGGACAATGATCCTCTTTATACTCATTCCTCTCCAATAATTAGCCATTTAATAATGTTACATTTGCTTGATTTTGAGCCAAATGTTTCTAAAGTTTGACTGAGTACAAAGATTCATCATTAAAATCACTATCTGCATAAATCTACGGCAAGAATAAAATAACTTTACACGGAAAATGATTCTGTACAGAAAATGTACTCTAAATTCAAGAGAGAGTCCAGACAATTAACTAGTCATGTGTCACAGATGTAGATAGTCTTGTAGTTAAGGCAGTGCATGGACTGTGACTCAGAAGATCTCGGTTAAGTTTCTAGCTCCAGCACAGACTTCCTGTGTGACTTCAGGCAAATGACTTAACCTCTCTCTGTCTCGGTTCCCTAGCTGTAAAATAGGGATAATACTTCCCTTCCCAATTCGTTTATGAGAAGCTCAAGAACTATGGGGATGTGGGCTATTTAAATACCTAGAAACATACTTCTCAGTGTCATGAGCGTCACAACTACAGAGACTTTTTTACTGTCTTGGGGGAAATCTCCATTCTCAGGCAATTTAAAGGGTTTATTGAAGCATTCTGAACTGCCCCTCTTCAGGGCCTGACTCCATCTGGACTGATTGCTGTTGGAAACCTATGGCCATCTGCCATTTAAAAATGATGTTGGGAAGAACATTAACAGCTGAGGAAGAAATATAAATGGGACATAGCCTTAAGCAACTGTGCTTTTGCTTAGCTCGAATAAGTCAGAGGCAGCACACCTGGTGTGACGAGTTAACTTACTAGTGCCTCTACTAGACTGCTGATTGAATTTTGCTTGCCATGTGGCCACAAGTGAAAGAAGGCTTCCAGAAACAGAAGCTTGTTGCATGATATGTCAGGGATCTGCTTGCACAAGTCCCCTACCTGCAGCTCTCTGCAAAAACAAGTTTAGGCTTCTTTAGAGGTCGCGATTTGTAAATTGTTGGTGCCCCAACACTGCTCAGACCATGGATGTTGTCTGAGCTTCCTCCTCCTCCACTTTCTCTCAATTGTCTTTATTCTGAATTAGAGCTTTATTTTAAATTGACAAAAATGAATTTTCATTGTGGTCAAAATTTTTCTACAGAGCAGGGAAAAACAACCACCCCCACACCTGAAAATAGAATAGGAGTGCTTGTGGCACCTTAGAGACTAACAAATTTATTTAAGCATAACCTTTCATAGGCGACAGCCCACTTCATTAGATGCATAGAATGGAACATATAGTAGGAAGACAGATATATATATATACACATACAGAGAACATGAAAAGGTGGAAGTTGCCATACCAACTCTAAGAGACTATTTAATTAAGGTGAGCTCAAAACCCCCCAAATTGACTTAAAATTTTCAGTTTCTGTTTTTGGCTGACAAAACAAAAAAATTGAAAAACACAAACCAGCGATTTCCCTGGGACATCTAAGTTTTGACAAAAAAAGCCAAACATTTTGAATTAAAATGTCAAGACTTAAGATTACTTAGAAACAAGCTTTAGCTCCAGTCTTCTTCCTGAGCAGGTGAATTGGGATTTCTTTTTGTAGGATTTACTAGCCTTACCTGTGAGAGGCTCTCAGCATAAAATCCTGGCCCACTGAAGTCCAAGGGACCTTTGCCAATGACTTCAAGTAGGTCAGAATTTCACCTTCAGCCTTTTATGTTCTTGAGTGGCACTAATGAGACCCCCCTCCATCCCCCCCTGGGTCCAGCTACTAGACTGAGTTGTCTGACTAGTTCTGCATGAACATACAGGGTCTGACAGCTCAACAACCAGCTACAAGGCATTTCTTAAAGTAAGTTAAGTCTTCTGTAGAGCCAGTACTTGCAGCCTTCAGAATTTGTACGGTTCAGATAAGGAAATGTTTCCTGTTGGATCGGGACCCTGGGCTTGTGGTTTTATTTCAAGAACGATCTGGAATATTGTAATGAATCAAATGGTTCAAGTTGTATGTATGTGAGTGATTGCAATGTTCCAAATAGCTGCAACTGGGAAACAATGCCACCTCCACATGGGCTCATTTTGTGTTCTAAAACTAAAAGAACAAGTAAGGCAAAAACCTACAATAAAGCTAATGACTGTACAAAAACATTAAACAGAAAGGACAATCGCAATTAAATCACAGTGTGTGATTCAGGCTTTGAATCCACCTCATTTTATTTTCATTAACTCCCTTCAGCAGTCAGGCCCTTAAGTGGCATCAATGCCTAAGCCACATTCTGTACAATAGCAGCTTTTGTAGACCATGAGATTTGATTTAATGGGTTAAGGGAAAGTTATTAACATGGCTCCCATTCCGTCTATTGTCCGCTTTCCTCCCCTCCACCCAGCTGTCTAGCAGTTTTTAATTACCAAAAGCAGAGTAAGCCATGGCTTGCTGAGTGGACATATGTCCATAAAAATGTGATGGGCTGAGAAGGGGCAAGAGGGTCTGATAACAGTCCACACTCCTATCTTTTTTTTTTTTTTTGATTGGTTCCAGTTCAGCTGCTTTGCTGGAAGAGGTCTGAGAAACATTCACGTCTTTATGGGATGGATATATATATATGTAGACTATGTGTAGGAGCTTGCACTAATTTACAAGGAACAAATTTGGGATGGCGTGTCATTTCAGACTCCTTCATCTTTCTTAGTGAGGGCTACCCTGACTGTCATTCTAGCACACACTACACTATGCTGCTTTCATTTTTTGTAGAATTTGAAATCTGCCTCATATGAGCAGTATATACAAACTTCACCATAACAGACCAGGGTGACGCCCATTGTGCCAATTCACATTAGGACCCTTCAACATGCAGATTATGTTAAATATGTATTTAGGAACTTTTCACTTGGTTCTCCCCAAACTTCAAACCTGGTATGAGACATCTGATCCTCAGTTAAAGTCAGCTATCAGTACAGTGATGTCACCTGCTTACACTAAGTCTGTCTGAGCCACAGATCTGCGATTTAAATATAACAGCAAATGGATACTTGCACCTTGATTTGGCACTTAAAAAATCTCACACTCAAAACCTGTGTATGAATTAGGAATTACTTGAACATCATAACAAAGGACTTCATGCACTCAATCAAAACTCAAGAAGAGCACACAATTTTCCTTCCACACATGAGATCCATGAACTCTCTTTTTTGCAATAGATCCATTGGGCTGCTGGTACCAAGGCATGGGACCTTTGTGGCAAAAAGTCCACTAAGTCAAGCCATCTTCAACTTCCAATCCACTGGGATTCCTATAACAGACTATAGCAAACCTCAAAGGGCATGGAACCAGCTGGGATCATGGGGCCAGGACAGCCAGGAACTGCATTGATTCAGTATCTCTTCCAACCAATGTCTGCCAGTGAAGCTCCAGCCAAGCACTAGCCAAATATTAAAATTACTCTTCCTCAGCAGAATCCTTAAAAGGCTGCAGCAGTGCTACCAACACCTTCTCTTGCTAAGGGTGAATCCCCCACTCTGGCGTAGCTACATGTGTGAACATAAACTGCAAACCCTACAAGTGGCTGCTTTGCTACTCTGAATGCACCTAAAAGTGGGAGAGTGTCACATTTATAAAAGCTCAAGAAGGAAGAAACCTTATCTAGGGAAGTGGGCAGACAGATGATAGCAATGTGCTTGCTAGTCTGTTGTAGCTTTTGGATAGTTCTTGATTAGAGCTGGCTCAGAAATTTTCCAGTGGAATTATTTTCTGTCTAAAATGTTGATTCATCGAAGTCAAAATGTTCTGCAGAAATGTATTGACTTTGCCATAACTTTCAATGGAAACTGCAGGTTTCCCATGGAAATCTGTTTTATTTCCTGTCAGCTTGGTTGCCTGAACATGTGCTTCCCAACAGACTGCCTGCTTGGCAACCCACCTGGAGGGGAGCTTGGGAACCAGGGCTTCCCAGAGTTCCAGCTTCCTTGGTAGCTTGGCTGGTAGGTTACTGAGGAGACCAGGCTCCCAGGCTCAGTGGCTCCCATGGCTTCTAGGCTCCCTGGCACCAGTGTGAACCCACCTGTCAGGCTGCCCAGCTCCCCAGGCAGGTGGTGGTGCTCTGATTCTGATTAGAGTTTTTTCCAACCACTCTGAATTTTTTTGATGGGAGAAACATTGTTTTCCCAGCCAGCTCTATTTATGGTACTTGTCTACAAGATGAGTACTTCATCCTGTAATTAAGTGGAACTTTTGGAACGAGAGAGTTCTTTACAATAAAAAGGCAGAACAAAGTGAGCTGCAAGATATAAGAATCAGCAGAACTACAGCATTTTACACTTCATTCTACAGCATTTAAGTCAATGGGAGTGTTGCCACCAATTTCATTGGAAGGAAGATCTAGCTCTTATTGCACCATGTTTCTGTCGTTATATTGAAAGGAACATTTTACAACAAAGTTTGTAAGGCTCCCAAGTACCTTAGATCTTTATTGTAAAGACTTATTATCTTTTTTTTTTTTTTGTCCTTTTTCTTCTGACAAGCTAAAGAAAGAGAAACTACTTTGTGGAAGCTATTGACCATAATTTTCTGACTTTATCCCAAAGCTTTTAATAATTCTCTAAACTTTGTTTTAGGAGTAATGTATTTTTCTCACACACATTTAACAGGTATAATCAGCAAAGCAGTGTCTTTCGGTCTCCTAATTTGCAATGTGATATGATGACACTTTTTGACAATAACTGAGTGATCTACAGTCATAAGGAAATAGTCCCCCAGTTACAGAACAGATTTATGATCCTGGTTATAACAGATATTTTACTCCTCAGCAGCAATAAAGGCATGGCTGAAAGCCCCACAAAATCAAAATAAATGCAGAGAATGAAGTGGCTTGTCAGGCAATAAAGGAAGTTCTTCAAATCAGTGGTAAGGTTAAGGTGACTGAAGTTTTAGAACAAGAATTACATAAGCCTAATAGTATTGTACAATTTGTTTCCAGCACTGTATACTTAAACCTTCCTCAGTTTGTGTTTAGGGCAGGCCCTGTACCTGTTTTATCAGAAAATTTACAGATTTAAGTTTCTGTAAGATAATTTTGCAGGCTACATTTATAAAATGCAATAGATCTTTATTTATGTTTATGCCAATGGAAATATCTGGACAATCTTCAGCTGGTGTAAACTGACATTGCTCCACTGACATCAAATGACTCAAAAATCATGACAGCAGTCTTGTAATCTCTGTACACTGACTAATCTTGTTAACTAACATGGAATTAGGTGCATGTTTAATAAGTAATAGACGTCAAAGCACTGTACAAACATTCATTAATCCTTCTCACCTACAAAAGGCAGGTAGTTAACTTGCTACCTCATCTCAACCACACCACTTTCTCCCACATTTTTCAATTGCTCCCAGTTTCTGTTAATCACCCGCATTGTCCTCTGAAGCCTTGTAATCTTCTCCAAGCCTTCTTTTAAATATCTCATCCTCTTAACCACTTCACTTTTACCATCGAAATTCCATTTCCTGCTAACCATCTACTTGCTCCTAAACCTTCCCCACTCCTCTTTTGTAGTCTTTTCCTGTCCCCCACCCGCTTTCTCCTTAAATTCACATACTGAGGAATTGACGGGGTTAGGAGAAGAAGGAGCTATTTTCCTCTGTTTAGAATTTACAGCCGATTAGAAAATTCAAGGACATTTTAGTTGATCTCGAAGCCATTGTCCAGGAAAGTTTCTAATTAAAATGCAATGACTGCCTGAGGGAATATTTGTTCTAATGACATTACTCTATAATGAGCAAATGCAAACTACCTAATTCCATATTTCATCTTCTGTGTATCAGAAAATGTCTGATCCAAAGACTAATTTTGTAACTAAATCCCTACCATCAGATTACAATAAAACAACTACAGAAATTCTCTGTTGTAACATCCTCAAATCACTTTTCCGGAATGAAAAAAATCAAGAATAATGGAAGCCTATCAGGAGTAGCTCCCAGAAATGTTTTAATGAAAGTTGGCAAGTTCTCTGTGGCCTCACCTACCATAGGGACATTTTGGAAAAAATTCCCATTGGAAAAACCAGTTCATTGAGTCTGGTGTCAATAACAAAGAGCCCTGATGTAGGTGGGATCCTTGCTGCTGATATTGCTTTCAGCATTGTGTCATCTGATATTGCTGAAAACAAGTCTAATTGACATTGTGTTGAATGTTGTGTTCACACCTGTAGGCTGTCTCTCTCTTGGTTTTTATATAAATTTGAAAAACAAAACAAGCCCTTCTATTTTATTCATGTTG
Source organism: Dermatemys mawii (assembly GCA_007922305.1). NCBI lineage: Eukaryota > Metazoa > Chordata > Testudines > Dermatemydidae > Dermatemys > Dermatemys mawii. Next base: position 24,045,575 of record ML677363.1, on the reverse strand, counting down.
TTATAGTGCCCTCATCATCATACCATCTGCATGCCTTAGTAGAATCACCAAGATATGTGCACATGCCTTCAATTGAGCAAACATGATATTTTTTTTGCTATAACCCTAATTTTTCCTCACCAAATACCTTCCTACTCTTTGTAAACCTTCACTGACTTGGTCACATCTACTGATTAGATTGTTAGCTCTTTAGGCAGGAGAGGAGTCCCACTGACTTCAATGTAAAGTTAAGAACATATATGTTTGAAAGATGGGGGCCTGTGGCAAGAAAAATTATCTACAAGTTCAGCACATTCACTAAATAAAAAAATTAAACAAAATTAAAAATGATGTGCAGCATAAACACGAAGCAAAGAATATTGAGGTGCCATTCAACTTTTAACTTTTTCACCATTTACAGATCTAGTCCATTATAAAGCCTTGATGGCCATACCAACTGTAATTCTGACTTAAGTGGAAGGTGACCATCTACACTAATATGCTCATCACTTTTACAAAATAGTGATCAATTTTGTACAAAGTATGCCTTATGAATTCTCACTGGAAAACTTATAATCTGTTGAGTATTATGATTTGGTTGTAATGTGTGTATCAACATTGTGTGTGCAGTTATGAAATGTTGCTATATGTTTTGTTGACCATGTTGCTAGTCTGAGAAATGTCCAGGAATAACAACGGAACTGTAAAAAAGAGCCCCTGTATGTCATTCCTGAAGACACCTCAAATGGCACATATGCAGAAGATGCAAGCAAAAATTTGCAGTTAATATGAAGGACTGATGGGCAAAGCATGTACACCATGGAACTACCTGACTCCACAACACAGCTATGATTATTCCAGCCCAAAGGGTGAAGATATAAAGAGGGGAACAAAGGCCTCTGGCCACCTCTTTCCTACCCCATCTCTGGACTGGTGAATTCTGAACAAAAGGATTGAGGTCTCCAAAACCTATTTGGGCAACCCAGAGAGAGTTATAGAAAGTTAGCAGAGCTAACATCTCTTCTATAATTTTGGACTTACAAGCTCTTATTCACCTGTAATGTATTTTACCTACTTTAACCTCTAAAATAGCTGTTATTTCTTTCCCTTAGCCTAATTATTGTAATATGCACTAACTGTCAAAAGAGCTGTTAGCTATGTATTTGAGGATATATTCTGGGATAATTTTCTGGGATATTACATTTCATTTCATGACAAAATTTGAATTTTTAAATAATAAATTTTCCTTGAATTGAAATACAATATGTATATATTTTAAACGTTACAAAAAGTTTTTGAAAACTGAACCCACATAATTTTTCTTTTCAAGTGTAAATTGAAACAGTGTTTGAATTTCTTCAGTCTAACCATAACTAAAAAGTTAGTTTCCTTCAACATCCTCAAGTGAATTCTGTAAACATCTGACTTATCTCTGTAGAGAAGTTGCCCTTCTTTGTGGAGTATCTGCATCATAGTTAAGATTATAAGTTGTTATGTATCCTTATTTTGGAGGTTTGTAAATTGGTTATGATTCATGTAAAAACCAAATCTGACACAGATGTTTTTCTTCTTAATATAGCAAAGACAACTGTACTGGCTATTTATAATAATGCTTTCAATTTCTAGGACATCAGAGCATTTTACAAACATCCCAAAAGCTGCTGAAAGGAGCGGTACATATAATCATTTTAAAGATAGGTAATATAGGCACAGAAAGATTAAGTGACTTAATGCATAAAGACTTGTTGGCAAAGTTGAAGGTAGAATTCAGAAGTCATAATTCCCAGTCCCCTCATTCAGACACTGAATCAAACTGCCTATAACATCTTTAAGTTCTGCAGAAAAGTAAAATAGAAATTAGGGACTATAATACATGGAAGCTCAGGAAGAAGCCCATCATGTCGTGATATGGAAGCTAATTAGTCCCTACAGAGACTGTGACCCAAGAGTAATTCTTTTTACCTGTTTAGCTTCTCCATATTTTCCTATGCCAGCCCTGATAAATCCCTCTCAACAGTCAAATACAGCTGTGTTATTGTCATTCGTGTCTAAGATGGCAAGCCTGCTGCTGTAATTCAGCTGTTTGAACTTCAAAATAACTGAGAGGGATCTAAACAGCAAAACGTAACCAGCCATACAGAAGTCTCTGTGCTGCTGCAGGAGACTAAAATAAAACAAAGGTAAGAAACATCACTCTTTTCCAGCATTTGTCTTATGCAACGTGTGGAGGAAGGATGGTCTAGTGGCTAGGGCAATCTACAGCCCAAGGGCCACATCTGGCATGGCTACCAGTCCTGGTGCTCCGAGTGGCACGGTAAGAGGGCAGGTGTTGGGGTGATTGGATAAGGTACAGGGAGTCCCGGGGGCAGTCAGGGGACAGGGAGCAGTTGGATGGGTATGGGAGTCCTGGGGGGCCTGTCAGGGGGAGGGGGTGTGGATAGGGGTTGGGGCAGTCAGGGGAAAGGGAGCAGGGGGGTTTGAATAGGGAGTGAGGTCCTGAGGAGGCAGTTAGGGGTGGGGGCCCCGGAAGGGGGCAGTCAGGGAACAGGAGCAGAGGGGATGAGATAGAAAGTGAGGTTTTGAGGAGGTGGTTAAGGGTGGGGGGTCCTGGGAGGAGGCAGTCAGGGGACAAGGAGAAGGGGGATTGGATAGATCAGGGATTATGAGGGAGGCAGTCAGAGGGTGGCAAGCGGGAGGGGGTGGGGGTCAGGCTGTTTGGGGAGGCACAGCCTTCCCAACCCGGCCCTCCATACAGTTTCGGAACCATATATGGCCCTCATTCCAAAAAGTTTGCCCACCCCTGGGCTAGGGCCATTAGTTTCAAATCTGTGCTCCACCACAGACTTCTTGTGTAACTTTTGGCAAGTCACTTAGCCTCTCTGTGGCTCAGTTTCACATCTACAAAATGGAAATAATAGCACTTTCCTACCTCACAAGGATGTTGTGAGGGTGAATACATTAACAAGTGTGAGGTGCTCACATATTACAGTAATGGGGGTCACCTAAATACATAAAATAGACAGACAGAATATCCTGACAAAAATCCAGGGACTGGAAGTACGTTAAAAATGGATACTTGTGGCACTCTATCCCCAAAAGCTGCATCCAAAGATACCACTACAGCTAACCTGTAGTTACTTGAGAAGTAATCTAGGGGATCAAATGGCCTCTTTGTTTGTTTGGGCCAATGAGAAGAGATTACTGTCATGAAATAAAACTTTAGGCCAGCCAGGGGTTCACTATCAGTGACACAAGTAGACTATCAGAATAATGTTCTTGAAACAATCCCCTCGTAAGACTGTAGTCCCTTCTTCTTACTGAAAAAAGGAAGACTCAGATTTCCTGAATTCTGTATATGAGGCAAATGCACAAGGCCCTTTTCTCATTATAGCCTCTTTCTCTAGTTACTAGGAACTGGACACAGAGGGATTAAAGGAGGTTTTCTGAATGAAGTGAAAACAAAACAAATCGTAGGTCTTACCACTTACCACTTAGTCAAAGTGAAATGACAGATAGGGCTACACAGTAATATCAGTAACTTCTCCACTCTTCTAGACAAACAAGAGGTCATTAAATAACCCTATTATCAAGAGATGCAAGTGAACCTTCTCAAGGTGCTCAAAAAGTGGTTCCATGAATGCATTTATTACCAGAATCAGATCAGACAGGACTCAAGACGATTTACCTTGCTTCTTCATCCTAATGGGTCTTTATCCAGTCAAAATATCCCTGGCATTTCAAGCACTGGAAAGCTACCAATACTGGCTTTTATGAGAGCTGGTCTGCTTTGGAAGCCCCCTATTAAGCAAATTTATGATATTACACAAGAGTTACAGTTGTGGTAGGAAGGCAGCAAGCTCAGATAAATGAACTCCCTGCTTTCCACACTGCAACAATCCCAGTTCTGAAAAGCTCCTCTGCGTACTTAATGCATCTCTAGGCTAGCTAGAGTAACTCTCGTGAGTTATACTGGAAGGGGGGGCTGAGACAGAAGAGACCTTGGGCTTTGATATTAGGCCCTTTTTAAGAACAAACACACATAAATTCATCTCAAGTCTTGGGATCTTTCTTCCAATTGCCAGCATCTCCCTGATTTCTGAAGACTGCTAACAGAAGCGGGGAAGAGACACTCAAAATTGCATGTGTAGAAATTTGGTTATCGTGTTTAAGAAAACTGGATTTACATCATAAAATGTAAATCTGTAGAAATATAAATCATGGGAAAGATATATATATATACATACACACACACACACACACGCCATGAACTATAATGCATCAGTGTAAACATAAATACATAATCCATCAAATATTTATACAGTAGAACTCTATACAGGCACAACTACCATTGGCTTTTCAACCACATAGAACATAACAAAACAAAAACAAAAAGAAAAAAGGGCAAAGACAAGTCAAAGGGTGGGGGCAGGAGGGGGAATCAAAAGACTGCAAAACTGGACTACGTTGCCCCACCTACCTCTTTCTGTCTGACCTCCACAATGGAGCTGTGATCCAGAAGAGCCCAATATATTTTAGATGTGCCTGCTCAAAAAGCTGCTTCCCTAGCTGACTGACACTCATTCACCTAGTGGTAAACCTGCCCCTAGCGAATCATCTGATGTTATTCCAAAGAACCTAATTGCCATGTGTGTCTACAAATAGAGGATTAGAACACAATAAATCATTTGTGCTTTTAAGTAGTACAGTGTGAAAATACCAGATACTAAATCTTACATCTGTATATTCTTTTATGTAATTTATACTGCTAAAACACCAAAATGGGCATATTACATGTATATAAACACCACATTATCGTGCCATACAATACATGGTGATGGATTTTAATATGATGCAGTTTAAGTTAAAACAAGGTAAAATGCACACCAATAAGATGGGCACACCACAAACTGCTCAGCCTGACAGAAATATAGCACTTAGAGGAGAAAGGCAGTCCTCCTGAGAAGTGAGATTTAAGTGCTCTCAAACTACAACATAATCTAGTTTTCCAAGATGCAATATTGCATATATATGTGTATAAATAGTGAGCTTTTAGATACTTATGAATTTCAGCTCTGAAATTACAGATAGCTTTTTTTATTATGCTCATGTTTTCCTCCTCCTCAACATGGACCACATCAGAGTCAGGTTTATTAATCTTTACCAGTGGGTCAACCAGGCACGTTCACTAACCATACTTTAGAAAAGAGAATTTGTACACATCCTGTTAAATACTCTCCCTTTAACTAAACAAGATACAACAGACCTCTCTTTGGGTTTTCTATAGTGACCATCATCACTTTCCTGAAGTGCTTCCCACTTCATGATGCATCTCAATAGATCTGATCACTAACCACTCAGTATACACACTTTGTATTCACTAACCATTTTCGCATTCTATTATACGAAACAAAGAAGACAATTAAAAACAAGTTCTGTTTTTCAAAAAGTGTGTGCACATTAGATGCTCAAAGAGAGGGATAACCTCCTAGCCAAATGCTTTTATAGCACCTGGATCCTGAAATCCAACTCCCTACTATTCCCTCTTCTGAGGCTGCATATTTGCACAATGTGCGGTAGTTTTGAGGTAGACAAGGCTGAATAAAGGATGGTCTTGTGTTTAAAGAAAAGCACTGTGAGGACTGGAGCTATTCCCAGCTCCACCACAGATTGTGTATGCAACTTGAGCAAAATTACATTTCACTGTGGTTCAAGTTACACCATTTTTAAGATGGGGAATAGTAATTTTTACCTATCTTTCAGGGGAGATGAGATCATTACTGCACAGGTTGTGAAGTACTTTGATATTCTTGGAGAGCGGGTGCTAGAGGAATGCAAACTATTGTTTCTTATATAATGAACTGCAAGAAGCAGACAACTTTCTGAGAAATGTGCTTTCACTTTTTGATAGAGCTGGATATAAACTAACTTGAGCCCAATTCCAATCCATACACTCTCTGTCTCCCCCTGCTCCCACGCCTGCCTTGAATGATAGCTGTATGGTTCAGTGTGGGTCTGATTTTCCCCAAGGTGTTTTGAATTCAAGGTACTGACTCATTGAAGTGTCAGGATTATTAAAACCAAGGACTAGGAGTTAGAGATGGTTTCTGTTCTCACTTCTGCTGCTAGGTTGCTATGTGAACTTTGACAAGTCACATAACCTCTCTGTGCCTCAGTTTCCTTTTGGAGATCCTTAGATAAGATGCACCATGAAAGTGCAAAATACTATTATTAGTTAACTAACTAGGACCTGAAGAAGAAATCACAGGCTAGTACTCCATTTTGCTGTTAAGCCCTTAAAAATGCAAGACAAACTGATGCTGTGGGAGAGTCATTATTTAGGATTTATCCTATATAAATGGATGCACATCAATTTGCACATTTTTTCCTTATTGATGTTTTTGAAAAACATTGTATTTTCTGGCAGAGCCCTTAAGTGCAACTCCTTCACCTGACCAAAGGGGTCGCTAGAGAGAAGTGCCTGCTCCCTCCTTCCTTACAATAATGCTAACTGTGGCTGTCAACTTTGAGTGTAAAGGATCAAATCCAAATCCCGAACCCCCGTGTGATAATGTGTTAAGATGCTCTTTGGTCACTGGACCATCACCCTGCTTCCTTTATTGTTTTTGTTTGGATGTCTGATTTTAAACAAACACTATTACTTAGCTTAATTTTGAACACATTTGTTAAATATTTTTGTAGAATGTGTTCATCAAAATTCAGTGTATTTATTTTAGAGTTAGAATTCATGAGGCTTCTATAAAACTGTCATCAGCAATACTAACAATTCAGTCCTTAGGATTAATCGTCTGTTGATATCTTCATTATGGAGCTCTTCATGTATAAAATTCAGGATTGGATATTCTGCTTCATATACAGCCTCTTACAGTAATGAGTTTCAAGGCAATATTTTATGAAAGCAAGGTGTCAGGGCCTTTCTGTTATTTTTTCATGTTTTGAAGCCTTAGTGTTAGCTCTTAAAGAAGAGTATGAATTTTTTCTCCTTGATGGGAAATGTTCCTATCAGTAATAGGAACTATAATATGAACAGCTGGTGTACATTTAATGATGCATTGTTGCATTGCTAACGTAAAGCTGTTACACGCCTTGATAAACATATAATAGACCCTGAGAAATTATGAGAAAATTAAAGTGTAAATGTTCATACAAGACATATTCACCTCCACCCTCCGTTTTTAGATAATAAACAATCTTACACCTGCAATCCACGTGTAAATAAAATGCAAGGTTTGTACAATAAAACACTAGCTTTAGATTATTTGAGTTTCAGTGGCTATACAGTGTTAAGAACTGACTTCTCCATAACCTCCCAGTACTGGTGATGTACAGGAGGCAAAATGATACCCATATGGTCCTATTAAAGTACACGATATGCTGTCTTTGCAATTAAATATACAACTTTAATGAGGGATTACCCTTTGCTGTATGTTACACCTTGACACATACAGGGATAAGGATCTGCTCATGAGAATACATTTACGACAGGCAATCCTGACTGAACATTTGGATAATTAACAGTGGAGATGGTTGAAATATGTTGTCCCCGATTAAGAAACAGCACTTTACAGAAAAGGTTCAATATATTACATGCTTTCCTCCAGTTAAAAGCCAATGTACTTATTAAATTTAAACTTATTGCATTAATTGGAGCCTGAGTTGCCATGTAGAAGAAAATAAAATGCCAAAAGGGCCAGCCTTTGGTTTATTATGTATTTAAATGTTTATAGTGAAAAAGAAAGGTCAACATTTTCCCCCTTTTGTGTTGCTTTTTGCTTTCCCCCACCTCTTTACTAAAGAGGAGTCACAAATTGTTGCTACCCCAGGGCTGAGAGACTGACAATCTACACAGGATTTCTTAATGTGATTACACAATTCACATGCAAACACACAAAAACGAGCACAGTTGCCTTAGCAACCTCAACAATACAAGATTTTGCCAGTCCGAGTCACACAGCAATTTCTGAATGAAATACAATCAACACGTAGGTTTGAGAACAGGGTAATTTAATGTAGGTACATAGAGTGATGTACTAACCATATATATTTCCTCCTATGTTCAAATTTTTTTTGCATAACATTTTTAAAATGCAACATATTTTGGCTAATTTGTTTCTTTTTAGAAATACTATATTATGGGTATAAATCAGTGGCCATCAATCATTTCCTGGTTTCTAATATGCTTCATACCATAATCACTAAGAACATCTGATCTCCCTGCTCCAAAAGTATAGGCCTCCACCACTCAAGATACCTATAGGCAGTGCACCATCTATAACACGCACTCAAGCAGTTCTAATTTTATCCTGTAGAAAGCAATTCTAGTTCTCTCTGGGTAACAACTAGGTGGATAGACAGTGATTTAGAATCAGAGGGGTAGCCGTGTTAGTCTGGAATTGCAGAAGCGACAAAGAGTCCTGTGGCACCTTAAAGACTAACTAAAGTTTTCGAGCATAAGCTTTCGTGGGCTAATACCCACTTCGTCAGATGCATGCAGTGGAAGTATCCAGGGGCAGGTATAAATAGGTAGGCAAGAACCAGGTGGGAGATAACAGTGTTAGTCCAATGAGGCTGAATCAGCTTGTTATCTCTAATCAGAGAGGGTGAGGTATTCCTCTAGCAGCTGAACTGGAGGTGTGAATAGTGAGAGAAGAGAAGCTGCTTTTGTAGTTAGCTAGCCACTCGTAATCTTTGTTCAATCCTTGACTGATTGTATCAAATTTGCAAATGAATTGCAGCTCTGCCGTCTCTCTTTGCAGCTCTGCAGTCTCTCTTTGCAGTCTGGTCTTGAAGTTTTTTTGCTGCAAAATGCTGACCTTTAAATCTTTTAAAGGTCACAACCCATCCTGGACAACAATCTCTCACTTTCACAGGCCTTGGGAGGCAGGCCAGTTCTGGCCTACAGACAACCTGCCAACCTCAAGCATATTCTTACCAGCAACAGTACACCGCACCATAATAACTTTAACTCAGGAACCAATCCATGCAACAAACCTCGATGCCAACTCTGCCCACATATCTACACCAGCAACACCATCACAGGACCAAACCAGATCAGCCACACCATCACTGGTTCATTCACCTGCACATCTACCAATGAAATATATGCCATTATGTGCCAGTAATGTTCCTCTGCTATGTACATCGGCCAAACTGGACAGTCCCTATGAAAAAGGATAAATGGACTTAAATCAGATATCAGGAATGGCAATAAACAAAAAGCTGTAGGAGAACACTTCAACCTCGCTGGACACACAATAAAAGATCTAAAGGTCAGCATTTTACAGCAAAAAAATTTCAAGACCAGACTGCAAAGAGAGACTGCAGAGCTGCAATTCATTTGCAAATTTGATACAATCAGTCAAGGATTGAACAAAGATTACAAGTGGCTAGCTAATTACAAAAGCAGCTTCTCTTCTCTCGCTATTCACACCTCCAGTTCAGCTGCTAGAGGAACACCTCACCCTCCCTGATTAGAGAAAACAAGCTGGTTCAGCCTCATTGGACTAACCCTGTTATCTCCCACCTGGTTCTTGCCTACCTATTTATACCTGCCCCTGGATACTTCCACTGCATGCATCCGACGAAGTGGGTATTAGCCCATGAAAGCTTATGCTCAAAAACTTTAGCTGGTTTTTAAGGTGCCACAGGACTCTTTGTCAGTTAGTGATTAGTACCTCTTTTCCATTTACCTTATTTTAAAATAATAACCTATGAAGACTTAAAATTGTATACTTAGCTAAAATAAATCTTGTGTTTCTATTACTATCTCCTCCTCTCTTGTATTCTACATGCAAACATCATGTCTTATTCTTGTTTCATTCCCATCCATTGGAGCCACGCAGACAGACACGTCTACCTGTACAGAACCCCACTGACTTCAATCAGATTCTGTGCAGGCATGAGAGTCTGCCGACATGGATCTGTTAGCAGGATTGGGGACATAGATATCAAATTTCTTAGCACAGTATGTCCAGCACACTGAGATCTCAATCCTGACTGGCATCCTTGGATGTACTGTATGTCAAGCTGCCCTGCAGTGACTCAAGAGCATGAGTACCCAATCTCTCGGCAGATTTAAGAACCAGGGCACAAACCCCCAAATTGGTTGTGAGTTTAATAGTTAGATTTCACCAATCAATCATCAAGGGTCAACAGGCACTGTAACAGCCTTTCCACGGAGTCACAGATAGTCCTCTTAGGTACTCCAAATCTGTCTTGCCATCTAGATAAGCCTGCCTTTGTGATAGATGGTTCCCTAGACCAAGGTTCACAGCAATATTCAGGTTACTCCCAGTCCCAAAATACCAGCCACCCTACTCCAGGTGAATTGAACCTTAGATCTCACACCAAAGACAATACTTGTAGCCAATCCTAGAATAAACTACCTAAAGAGTGATTAAATAGGTAAAGGAAACAAGAGTTATTGACAAGGTTAAAGTAGGTAAACATATACACACAAATGAATTACAATCTTAAATTCAAAAGGTAATAGAAGCTTTTATACTAAGCAAGCTCTATATGCCCTTTAGGGCTAAGCAGGTGGGGATCTCTTGCTTATACCTAGAAACCTTGCTCCCCACTCTAAGTCCATTTCCTTCTTGTTAGGGATTTTTATTCCCTTCCTCCCATGTGCTCTGAGCTATAAACTCATCTTCGTGGGGTGGGGTGGGGTGGGGTGGGGGGGGGGAAAGAGCAGAGGAATAATGTTTACAATACAAATGCCCTGCTTACAATACAATACAAATGCTAAGCTTTTACCTTACAAGATTGGGTACAGATACTATTAGTGAGATTAATGCACGCAGCAACTCACAAGCATTCGATGAAGCCTAAATTCTAAACACATTTTTATAGTTCTAATACCTATTTTAATGATACTAACACAAAGGTGAGTCAGACTGATTTTAGTGTTCAGTTGAAACCTGGGGACTGTGGCATGAGCTGGAACCTGGTCTGCCAGCGTTACACTGTACAAAAACTATAATATGGTAAAAGAATATAAATGCACTAATCAGCTCATTACTATATTTTCTTACAAGGAGGATGGCATTAAAGCAAGTAGAGGGTTTTCACTAGAAGGGTCCTAGGTGAGATTATCTGTTGGTTTGGGCTGAATACTGATGATATCCAGCTCTATCACTCTCTTTACATTGGTTAAAGTCTCAAGCTGCAAGTTCAGATGGTCTATGTGAGATGCAACATTCCTACCCATGACCAGCTTTACGTCCACTTGCCCCAGCATGTTTATATAGCTATAGACCAGGCCTGCACAACTCGGAAAGCAGCGAGGGCCGTATTACTGCAAAAAAACCAGCTGTGGCCGAAAAGCCCCACCCTCGCCCCGCCCCCATCCGCTTCCCCCCACCCCACCACTTGGCTTGCCCAACCCCTACTTACCCCCCGTGGGCCACACAGCGAGCCCATGCGGGCCGCATGTGGCCCCCGGGCCGCATGCTGTGCAGGCCTGCTATAGACACAATTTGCCACTAGTTGATATCTTTATTCATATTTGAAAGCACCTTACTTCATTTGTCCCACTGACTTCAATAGGACCATTGATGGAGTAAGATATGATTAATTATGTGTGAAAGTATCGCAATGTGGCCTTTAGACAACATCTCTTTTACTGTCCAGACTGTTATAGCAAAATGGGTGATATATTTGTTGCAGTTCTGACACTGGATGGTCATTGTTATAAACAGAGTTGAGAGGATAGGGGAAAATAATTCCCACAACCATTCGTTCAAATGCATCAGTGAATTTTGATGGAAGTGTGTTTACAATCCTTTCATGTTCACTTTCTGTGAAAATTTAAATGCTCACATTTTTCTCATGTGGATTACTTACAAATAACTAAATTTAAACTTGAATTCTCAGTCATTAAGATGATGCTTTAAGTTCTGCTAATTTCTAGATTATGTCACAGTACATTATATGGACTATCAAGTAAAACACTAAACAGGTTTGAACTAGAGGCGAAAAAAAATCATTCCACCGAGGCTCTTTCACTTAGATATATTTTTCAGACTGTATCTTTAATATTACATGTTTACATTAGTTTCCCATTAGCTATGTTAAAATTTCAAGGTATAGTCAGACTGCATAGGCCTGCTGTGCTACTTGATGCATTAAATCCTGACATTCCATTGATTTCAATGGAAAATTAATGAACAGTGGCCTCAAAGCACATACGATGCACAAGCAGAAAGACAGCTGAATTTGGAACTGTATACAGAATATTTTTGTTGTCTTTACAGTTTTATCTGCACCAGAAAGAAATAGCTGATCCCCTAAATATTCTTTCTAGATGCAGAAAGAAATATTCCTACAGCCAAGAGTTTCTTGCGAATCTTTAAGAAGATAAAAAACCTCTTAGTGAAATGACAGTTCCAGCAAAGAGATACATTGCTTTATACTGTCCTTGAAAACACCCTCAGGTATCACATGGAGATCGTTATCACTCCAGAGATGGAAAGGGTCACTGGGAGGTTAAGAAAGAAGATACCTAAATGATGGACCCTTATCTTGAACTTGTATAGGACTTGTGTATGAACAAATACACTCTCTTGTTAGACGACATGCAACCCACTCAAGGAAATATTCCTGAGTCTTGGATCCTCATTCTGGGGTCATCACCGAGAGAAGCGAGATCCCAGTGTATGACACCAGCTACATAAGAGACGACTTTACCTCTTACTTATTTCGAGCCTTCTGACATCTTCCTCTCCCTTGAGGAGGAGAGCAGATACGGGGGCCTTAGGACTTCTACATTCAAACCTGTCCTGAAAGTTAAGTTCCATGTTCAGCCTTGCCTTGTCTCTATGAACTAAGCATCTCTACACCATTGGAGAAATCATCTGTTCAGAGGGAATCCACCACTGGCTGGATCTACCAGCTTAGGACATCTTTGTACCAGAAGAAAAATGTAATGTTGCCCCAAGACACCAGAGATGTTAGGTGCACAACTTTTATTTTCAACCTTCTGCAATATAGTCAAAAGTAACAAGAGACAAGGAACTAAATTAATTTCCGGAGCATAAATGAATAAGCAGATACGTCTGTAACAACAAAATTCCCAAACTTACAAGTTTAAGCTGTTGGATTCTATGTATTATACTGTATATTTTTTATAATATCTAATAGTCAAGTGTAAAGCTATTTAATACATCTTTGTCACATAAATTGTATCTGAATGCCTAACTGTAACTTGTAGTATAATATAGTAACTTATAACATACATACATATATATAAAAAAATTCAAATTTTCCAGACAATTATATTTTCCAAGTATTTAATAAAATAAATATCTCTGAGAAAGGTAGACATTTAAGCAGCAGCTGAGCATATCTACAACTCGGAAAGGCTTAATGCAACATGTACATATTAAGTGGCACCAGCCAATCCCTCAATTACATTTGCCTCTCACTATTTTGATTAGTGATCTCTATAATTATTCAAATAAATAAGACACTCCCACCCCTGAAGATAAGGCAACTCTTAAGATTTACTAAAAGCAGCCATTCTGACATGACAAACCTTTTACTTTTTTAAATCCAGAAGGTCTTTCAGTTGTAATACTTATAATTACAAGTAAATTATGTGTTATGCTTTCATAAATTCTCTTTTCAACAAGAACACCCAATTCATTTGCATAGCAACATGGATAATATAACTTGATCCATGACAGCACATGGATTAGGTCACAGAAATGATAATGTTTAATAATTTTTCTAAAGAGGTAAATGAGTTTGCACCTGTTGGCTTTTCTACCACACATCACTTTAATACAAAATGCTGTGAATTGCCTTAATTCAATACATTGATTAATTTTGGTTATTAAACTTTGATATTTAAAACTGATAATCACTAATTCCTTCTAAATCCCTTGTGAATTTTCTCTGTGGTTACAATAAGAAACTAAGTTTTAAGGCTTAAGTTCAGTCTATAATTTTGTGCCTCATTCTCTTGTGCATATTAGATTTGCCAATTTCAACCTATGATTCTTCACATTGCAGTTTAAATTCAGTGGCCCTCATGGGTATAATAGGGTGACCAGAAAACAAGTGTGAAAAACTGGGACAGTGGGCAAGGAGATAATAGGAGCCTATATAAGGCAAAGCCCAAATATCGGGACTGACCCTATAAATCAGGACATCTGGTCACCCTAGGGTGTCCCTATAAAACAGAACAACTGGCTACTTCATCTCAGCATCCTGATATCAGAATACTAGACTGAAGTTGACTATAAGTTATTGGAAGGAGCATAGTAGTCATTTTTGATTTGCTCTAAAGCATAACTTGTTATGAGAACTATTACATGCCTCTCTTCAATTAAGATACTATAGATCAGGGGTTCTCAACCTTTTTCTGCATATCAAAGCCAAGGCCAGCATTAGTGGGTAGCAAGCAGGGCAATTGCCTAGGGCCCCACACCACAAGGGCACTGCGAAGCTAAATTGCTCAGGCTTCAGCTCCAGGTGGCAGAGCATCAGCCCCATATGGGTGGGGCTTCAGATTTCTGCCCTGTGCCCAAGTGAGTCTGATGTTAGCCCTGCTTGGTGGCCTCCTGAAACCTGCTCATGGCCCCCCAAGGAGGCCCCAGATCCCTGATTGAGAATCATTACTATAGGTAGTATTTACTGCCGCAGATTAGCCTGCATTACTCTGATGCAATCAATATGTTGTTCAATTTATATTTACTATAAAAAAATCTACTCTAGCTCCAGAATACAATAGTGATTTTGCACTGTGACATTTAATAAGAAGACTTTATAGATATTTAGTGCCTTTGATCCCCAAAGAACACACATACAGATGTGTCATTTCACCTGTAGCTGAAATGTAATGGTGCTTGTGGGCACAGCCTATTTAACAAGGCATAGCAACACTACACAATAGATTAGTCTAGGAAAGGAGGCAGAATAATGTCTGAAAACGAAACTTCAGGGGCAATTTACATAGACAATGTACAGCAATTATCCAAATTTGAGTTTGGCTATGGTTCTTAAATTAGCATGTCCTCTGTAAAGGTGACCAAAAGACTAATGTGGACTGGGGAAATAACCAGATCTAGTTTTAATGAGCACAATTCACTTTCGGCCATTAAACAAATTGCATTCATTTTAACCTGGTTGCACTCCTCTCTGACTAAACTAAAAACACTTCTAATGCCACAAGCAAAAATGAATTTTCTCTGAGTCAGAAGATGAGATCATGGAAATCCTTAGAAGATTCATCTTTTCAGTTGAAATGTGTACATTAACTAAAACATATTTTTCCAGCTCCTGCTCAATAATGGGTGAAATAAATCAACAAGTGATTGCCTATTACACTATTGAGATTGCACTGGAAAGACTAACAGTAAAGTGTCCAAACTCAAAGTGCTTTATGCAGTCCATGCACGATACACATTTTACTTTCACATATTTTAGGCTAAAGAAATTTAGAAAACAATGGTATCCTCTAACCTCTGAGACCTTCAGGAAGCTGCCAAACCCGTTTTCACTAAAGTTTACTTTAAAGTAACAAGTGAGGAACAGTGTAAAACTAAAGCCTTCAATTGCTTTAGTGTCAATCATCAAGTACTGTAATGGGAGTTACAGGATGGGAAGTTAGCCTAAGGAGAGAGAAAGTGGTCACCAAATTATCAAAAATGGAAATCAATTTACATTACTTCTCCCCCTTACTCCAAGACTAATGCTGTTTTACCCTAAATCTATTTTCCCAGGAGCATAAACTGCAATAACATTATACAGATGGCTCTGCACAGATCATATTGTAAATTTACATTTGTTATTGTTTCATGAGACAACTTATTTCAGGGAGATGTCAAATAAGAAAAATATTGAACGGAAAGATTGGAATGCTTCATGCTAAACTGTCACGTGATGAAGAAACTGCATCACATAGGACCAGAGTTTGATTGCTGTTCTTAGTCTTTCGCCTAATTGGCTAGCAAGAGATTAGAATGCCATAGAGGCAACTATCAACTTCCTGAGCAAGGGAATGTTCAGTGACGTGCTCCCATGATGATCTTCAATGGCTGATTGAGTGAAAAGCAGATATGAAGGAGGCTTACCTCTGCTCATTTCAGCACCCAAAAGTCACTTAATTCTCCTTGGAAAAAAATGCCCATTCTAGCTTTTGACTGTCGTCTGCTTTTTGTAATGAAGTGTAAAATGTAAAATACATTTTAATATTCATTCTCTGCCTCCAGCACCAATGAACAAGAGGTTAGCCAACAATAAATAAGATACTCTTATCAAACATTGGAGAGGAATTATCAGAATTACATACCGTATTGCATTTCACCCCATGTAAATACAGGTTCTCCATTGTCACAGTAGTGTTGACACAATTAATGGCAGCCACTTACATTGTTTTATCTTGATGTGGAAGGTGAACATCCAAATGTAAATGAATCAGAGAAATATTTGCTTTCACCTGAACAATGTTAAGTTTGGTTCCGAGCTCAAATGAGGTGGCTGGGTGGTTAAGACGATGGACTGCTAACCCATTGTGCTCTGCACGCATGGATTCATATCCCATCCTCATCGAGCATATTTACTCTTGGGATAGCTCAGTGGTTTGAGCATTGGCCTGCTAAACCCAGGGCTGAGTTGAAGGGGCCATTTAGGGATATGGGGCAAAAAAAATAGGGATTGGTCCTGCTTTGAGCAGAGGGTAGGACTAGATGATCTCCTGAGGTCCCTTCCAAATCTGAGATTCTATGAAAATAGGATTTCTCCTTTGGTTATAACTGATATATTTCTGAAATAATACATTTTTGCACAAAGCAGTTAACATATAACTATGCATTTTTTCCAACACATGTATCAAGACTGACTTAAAAACAATTATTCTGAAATCCACTCAAAAGTGGTCATCTTTTTACTAGTCATTACTTTATATCACTATCACTTATTCTAATTCAGGCCTCTAATCAGTTTAAATAGGATTAGCAGTGCAGCATTGCTAATTTCATACGTGTTGTATTAGGACACTACACCAAAAACATTTATTTCCCTACATTACAGGAGTTTTCTGAGGCTTAACTCCTTAATGGTTGTGAGGTACTCAGATATTACAATGATGACTCACCATGGAAACGTCTTAAGTAAAATAAGTTAAAGGAAGGGGTGTCAGAAGGTTCCTCCGACTTTTGACTGCAGTGGAAACTGAAAGCTCAAACTCCACCATGTATTGGCAGAGTGCCAACCACCAATTCACTAGCTTTGCTTAGTGTATTGTGCTTCTCATAGTACATTAGCTGAAATCCTTGTATTTTTACTGAAAAATGGTTTGGTCCTCACTTGGATTTAAACTGGTGAACTTCTATTTAACAGAGTTTCCTAAGCAGCAGTCTAATGAGGCTAAAAGACAGGTCACTTCTCCAGCAACAATCTGTTCAGTTCCAGATCATTCAGTTCTATCGGCCCTCTGCACAGCCAGACTAATTAAACACAAGTGCAAGATACAACAGTCGCAACAATATATACATTCCCATTAATTTTTTTCATTTATAAAATGAACCTGGTACTAAAGCCATTTTGATGTACATATATTTTTAGATGTCTTATTTGCCAGGATCAACAGAGACTTTCTGAGCCAAACAGCTATGCCCCATATAAAGGTAATTTCACCCACCAAAAAAAATAAAAATAAAATAAGAATAAATAATAAAAAATAGTGCTGCAGCACATGAAGGAGAAAACCTACAGATTTCTATACAACCAGGGGTGGACTACAATGCTTCCTACAGGCAGAAGAGAAATCCTGGAGAGCACTAAACAAATATTCTGTGAACAAACATGACCTGCTTCTCCTCATGAAGAAAACACTGCCCTTGAAGAAAAACGGGTTACTTACCTGTAACTGTTATTCTTCGAGATGTGTTGCTCATATCCATTCCAGTTAGGTGTGCACGCGCCACGTGCACGGCTGCTGGAAGATTTTTCCCTTAGCAACAGGCCGGGTTGGCTAGGGAGCCCCTTGGAGTGGCGCTATTATGGTGCCGCATATATACCCCTGCTGACCCGGCCCCCACCTCAGTTCCTTCTTGCCGGCTGATCCAACAGAGGGGAAGGAGAATGGGTTTGGAATGGATATGAGCAACACATCTCAAAGAACAACAGTTACAGGTAAGTAACCCGTTTTTTTTCTTCAAGTGCTTGCTCATATGCATTCCAGTTAGGTGACTGCGAGCCATACCTAGGAGGAGGGGTCGGATCGACCGACTGCTGAGTGCAGGACCGCCGAGCCAAATGCTGCATCGTCCCTGGACTGCTGGACAATGGCGTAGTGCGTGGTGAAGGTATGGATGGACGACCAGGTGGTTGCCCTGCAGATGTCCTGGATTGGAACCCGTTCGTGGAAGGCCGCCGAGGAGGCTTGTGCCCTCGTGGAGTGCGCTGTTATCTGCTCGGTGGATTTCCCCGCTAGCATACAAGCAGTTATCTAGGAGGAGAAGCGCTGGGCTGAGATCAGCTGCCCTTTCATCCGATCCGCTATGGCAACGAAGAGTGGTGTTGACTTCCTAAAGGGTTTTGTACACTCTAAATAAAATGCGAGAGCTCTGCGAACATCGAACGTGTGCAGTTGTTGTTCCCTTCGGGAAGTGTGGGGCTTTGGGTAAAAGACTGGGAGAAAAATGTCCTGGTTTATGTGGAAGGTGGACACCACCTTAGGGAGGAAGGCAGGATGAGGGCGCAGCTGAACCTTATCCTTGTGGAAGACCATATGGGGGGCTCCGATGTGAGAGCTCGGATTTCAGAGACTCTATGGGCCGTGGTGATAGCCACAAGGAAGGCCACTTTCCAAGAGAGGTGTAACAAGGAGCAAGTGGCGAAGGGCTCGAACGGTGGCAACATGAGATGGGAGGGGACCAGGTTCAGGTCCCACAAGGGGACTGGGTGTTTAACCCGCAGGTACAATCTGTCCAATCCCTTGAGGAACCTGTAGATCATGGGGTTGGAAAAGACCGAATAGCCGGTGGTTCCAGGGTGGAAAGCCGATATGGCTGCTAAATGGACTTGGATTGAGGAAGTGGAGAGGCCTTGCTGCTTGAGAGAGAGAAGATAGTCCAAGATGGCAGGTATACTGGCCTCTCCGGGGTAGTGTTGCTCTGTTCGCACCACCGGGAGAAGCGAGCCCACTTTGCACAATAAGTGGCTTGGGTAGACGGCTTTCTGCTACCCAAGAGCATATTTTGCACCTCCGCTGAGCACAGGAGCTCTGAACCCCTTAGCCACGCAGGAGCCACGCCAATAGGTGCAGGGACGGAAGGTCCGGGTGGAGTAGGCGGCCGTGGTCATGTGATATGTGGTCTGGCCAAAGCGGCAGGGGGACGGGAGGTACCACAGATAGCTGTAGAAGGGATGCGTACCAGCACTGCCTGGCCCATGCTGGGGCTATGAGGATGACGTGAGACTTGTCTCGCTTCGCTTTGACAAGCACCTTGTGCAGTAGTGGGATCGGGGAAAATGTGTAGAGGAGTTGATCTGCCCATGGAAGGAGAAAGGCATCTGTCAGGGAGCCCGGGGAGCTGCCCCAGAAGGAGCAGAACTGGAGGCACTTCCTGTTCTGGCAAGTAGCGAAGAGGTCGATCTGGGGAAACCCCCACTTTAGGAAAATCGACCGAATGACATCCGGGCGAATGGACCACTCGTGGGAGAGGGAAGACCTGCTGAGGTGGTCCGCCAGTGTGTTGTGAACGCCCGGGAGAAACGAAGCCACGGGGTGAATGGAGTGGGCTATACAGAACTCCCACAGTAGAATTGCTTTCCTGCAGAGGGGGGTCGAATGGGCTTCCCCTTGCTTGTTGATGTAAAATACAGCTGTAGTGTTGTCCATTATCACTGCAACACATTGGCCTGACAATGTGTCCTTGAAGGCTTAACATGCGAGGCGGACCACCCGCGGATCCTGGACATTGATGTGTAGACAAAGGTCGGCTGCTGACCACCGGCCTTGGGTCCTCAGTTTTCCGAGATGGGCTCCCCACCCCAGATCTAATGCATCCATAACCAGGGACATTGCTGGCCGGGGCGGGAGAAAGGGGACGCCCTCGCAAACAAGCGCTTGATTTGTCCACCAGGTGAGGGCATCGAGGGTTGAGTTTGGGATGGTGAGGAGGGTAGTTAGGCTGTCCACATTCAGTCTGTAAACCGATGCTAACCATGACTGGAGCAGGCGCAAACGTAACCTTGTGTGTTTGGTGACGTACGTGCAAGCCGCCATGTGCCCCAGCAAGCTGAAGAACAATCGAGCCGTGGAAGTTGGGAAGGTGCGTAGACTGTGAATCGCTGACTGAATAGATTGGAAGCGAGATTGTGGGAGGGACGCTTTTGCCACTGTGGAGTCTAGCAGGGCTCCTATGAATTCCAGCCGCTGGCTAGGCTCCAGGGCCGACTTCTCTTTGTTGAGGAGGATTCCGAGGCGGGTGAACGTGTTGAGAATTAGCTGGACATGGGAGAGTACCTGCTCCCTGGAGCTGCCTCTCATTAACCAGTCATCAAGGTAGGGGTAGAGGTGGACCTGGCGGCGCCAGAGGAAGGCCGCGACCACTGTCATGCACTTGGTGAATACCCTGGGAGCCGTGGAGAGGCCAAAGGGTAGGACCGCGAACTGGTAGTGCTCGCCGGCTACCACGAAGCGGAGTAAACATCTGTGGGATGGCTTTATGGCTACGTGGAAGTAAGCGTCCTTCATAGCAAGGGCAGCGTACCAGTCCCCGGGATCCAGTGAGGGAATAATAGTACCCAATGAGATCATGCGGAACTTGGACTTGACCATGTGTTTGTTGAGTCCACGCAGGTCCAGGATGGGCCAGAGGCCCCCTTTTGCCTTGGGTATGAGGTAATAACGGGAATAAAACCCCCTTCCCCTGAACTGCTCTGGGACAGGCTTGACGGCCCTGTCACGTTACTGAAATTATCTGGAATCATATAGATCATTGGTGCAAGTAAGGTCCTGTAGAGGCACCAAATCTTAGGTAAAGGGGGTCATATAAGGTGTCTACGACCAGGTTATGGTCTACTGATTATGATTATGCTATCTGTATGTGTGTATCTTGTTTGTAGCTAGAGTTATGAAGATTGGCTATATAGTGTCTGTATTTCAAATTTATGCTTGCTTTTGGGTGAAATCCCAGACAAAGTTACTGTTAGCTCCGCCTGGCCTTCCTAATGGCCCATCAAGTTCTAATCAAGCTAACAATGAACTTTGTAGGTGCCTGTCCACACCCGAGCTTCCCCAGGAATGTGGCCTGGCTGCTCAGGTGCTGAATCTTGAAGAGTCATGTAACTGGACCACATGGCCCTGAAACTCCATTTTACAACTGGACTTTGATTAGCAAGAAGGAGGCGGTCTCCACCCACAAAAGGAAGTCTATATAAACCTGGGAGAAAGATCTCCATTTTGTCTTTTAATCTCCAGTCTCCAGCCTGGCTCCTATTTCTGGATGGGACTTTGCTGCAAAGGAGCGGTCTGGCCAAAGGATTGATGACCCATTCCTCCTGGGAATGTATTCCAGAGACTCTGATTTGAACCTGCAGTCATTCTACAACTGATGCAAGCCATTACTGCATGTATTTGATTTCCTTTAACCATTCCTAACCCTCACCTATATCTTTTTCCTTGTATAATAAACCTTTAGATTTTAGATTCTAAAGGATTGGCTACAGTGTGATTTATGGGTGAGATCTGATTTGTATATTGACCTGGGTCTGGGGCCTGATTCTTTGGAATCGGGGAGAACCGTTTTCTTTATTTGGGGTATTGGTGTTCATAACCATTTGTCCCCGGGACAGGTGGCTGCAGGTGGTGATACTGGGAAGCTGGAGTGTCTAAGGGAATTGCTTGTGTGACTTGTGGCTAGCCAGTGGGGCGAAACCAAAGTCTTTTCTGTCGGGCTGGTTTGGTAACCCTTTGGGGTGGGGAAACCCCAGCTTTGGGCTGTAATTGCCCCTTGTGAAGCAATTTGTCCTGATCTGACACTCTCAGTGGGTCACACCAGGAACAGCACCATCACAGGCCCCCAGAGACAGGAGCGAATGAATCTCCTGAACCAGGAGTTGCTCATGAGAGGAGTCCCTGAAGAGGGATGGGGAGGGTGCGGGGGAGGAAAACTGAAGCAAATATCCCACTGCCACCGTGTGTAGGACCCACTGGTCCAAGGTGATGGCGGACCAAACACGGAGGAAGTGGGACAGACAGTCTTTGAAGGGAGGATCCGGTAGGGCGGCTGATACACTGTCCCCGGGCACACCTTCAAAAGCCGGGCTTAGAGCCCTGGGGAGGCTTTTGGGTTGATTGAGACTGGCCCGAGCGCCAGGTGGAAGAGCGTCTACGGCCCCCCCACCCTCACCTTCTAAAAGTGTCCTGAGATGGGCGCAGCGGAAGATAGAAACGTCTGGGCTGGGGCCTGAATGGTCTCCTTTGTGTCACTGGGGTATGCATGCCCAGAGTACGTAAAACGACCCGGGAGTCTTTGAGGGACTGCAAACGTGAATCCGTCGTCTCAGAAAAAAGGCCAGAGCCTTCAAAGGGTAGGTCCTGTATGGTGTGTTGCACTTCCGGGGGAAGATTAGAAGCCTGTAACCAGGCAATGCACCTCGTGGCGATCCTGGAGGCCACTGTTCTGGTCGCTGAATTGGCCGAGTCGAGGGCTGCCTGCAGTGCCGTTTTAGCCACCTTTTTGCCCTCATCGACGAAAGTGCCGAACTCCTGCTTAGTTTCAGGAGGAACAATGCTCTGAAACTTCTGCATGGAGCTCCATGCATTGTATGTGTGCCTGCTCAGGAGGGCCTGTTGGTTGCCACCCTGAGCTGGAGACCCCCTGCAGAGTAGATCTTCCTACCAAAGAGGTCCATACGCTTACCCTCCTTGGACTTGGGCGCTGGGGCTTGTTGACCATTGCGCTCCCTCTGGTTGACCGAGTCGACAACCAGGGAGCAAGGCTAGGGGTGGGTAAATAAATATTCATAATCCTTAGCGGACACAAAGTATCATCTCTCCACCCCCTTAGCGGTTGGAGGGACGGAGGCCGGGGTCTGCCAGATTGTGGCCATCGATTTTTGGATGGTTTTGATGACTGGCAGAGCCAACCTGCTCGGGCCGTCTGTGGATAAGATGTCCACAACAGGGTCCTCGAGCTCTATGACCTCCTCCACCGGAAGGTTCATGCCCCTGGCCACCCTTGTTAAAAGGGCCTGATGCACCGACAAGTCTATGGGCAGGGGGCTGGAGGCGGATGTGCCCGCCACTGCCTCGTCCGGGGAAGACGACGAGGAGGCCCTTTGCTCACCCACATCCAGGGCCTCGGTCTGAAGAGGGGCCCAAGGAGGTGGGGTGGAGCCTGGGGCCATAGTGCCGGCAGCTGAAAGATCTGCCCCACTAGCCGGGGGACGGCTAATGGTGGCCTCAGGCACTCTGGAGTCTGAAGTACCCGAGATCCAAGACAGAGCCCCTTGGGTTTGATGGTACGCCCAGGGGATCCAGAAAGGCCATTGTGCGGGACCCTGGGGCTGTTGGAGAGGCTGGTCGGCCCAAT
The DNA here is from genome assembly GCA_007922305.1 of Dermatemys mawii. Taxonomy (NCBI): domain Eukaryota; kingdom Metazoa; phylum Chordata; order Testudines; family Dermatemydidae; genus Dermatemys; species Dermatemys mawii. The sequence continues at coordinate 24,022,026 of ML677363.1, read as the reverse complement.
GGCCTTCCATTGTCACAGGGTGCTCCAAGCCCTGGTCCTCCGCTGAGTGGGGTGAAGCGGTGCTAGACTGGGAGGGCCATGGAGGTGCCGAACCTGAAAAAGGTTGGTGACTGGAAGGAGATGGGGAGCGGTGCCGGGGCCGGTAATGGCTTCGGTGCCGGGGCGATGCAGGGTAGCGACGGAGACCCGATTGAGCATCACATCGAGCAGGGGAACAGTCCCTGGATCTTGACCGGCGTCGAGACAGGGATCGGTACCGGGATGGCGAACAGTGCCGGGACGCTGACCGGCGCTGAGAGTATGACTGGCGCCGAGATGCAGAGCGGCCGGGATCTCGACCGGCGCCGGGATGTAGAACGGTGCTGAGACCCAGAGTGGCGCCGAGATCTGGAACGGGGCGGGGATGGAGAGTGTCAACAGACGTCCACCGGGAGGATCGAGCTGGCGCGCACCAGTAACGGTGCCATAGGCTGCATAAGAGCCAGCTTTCCCCGAAATTGGCTTTGCAGGGGCTGGGTTGGCGGCGGCTCGGTAAGCGTGATCAGGTCCTGGGCAGTGGCGAAGGTTTCTGGTGTCAAGGGCAAGCGCTGCTCCACGGAGCCCTGGGAGGCGAGTCCAGGCACACCGGACTCGATGGGACCTGCCTAGGTGCTGGAGTCAACGGGGCCGGTGCCAGCGGATGTTGCCCGGAGCGCTCCCCACGGGACACTGCTCTACGGGTGCCAGCTTCGGTGCCATAGAGATCCACAGGGCCGGCACCGATTAGAGGCGCTCTTTTTTGAGGAGCCCGACATGGACGGTGCCGGGGCCAGCGCCGCTTCCATGAGGAGCTGCCTTAGGCGAAAGTCTCTCTCCTTCTTGGTGCGCGGCCGGAAGCTCCTGCAGATGTTACACCTGTCGGCTTGGTGGGCTTCGCCCAGGCACTTGAGGCACGATTCGTGTGGGTGACCCACTGGCATAGGCCTCCCACACAGAGAACAAGGCTTAAAGCCTGGAGCCCTGGGCATAAGTACCCCGGCTCCCGCGGGAGGGAGAACCCCCCCCCCAACAACTACCACTACTACACTAACTCTAGTTAACACACTAAAAACTTTAAAACAGCAAACTATATACAAAAACACTAGAAACACAGAGAGCTAAAGGGAAACAGAGAACAGAAGACTGAGCTCCACAGTTCCAGCAACCGTCACGGGCAGTAAGAAGGAACTGAGGGGTGGGGGCCGGGTCAGCAGGGGTATATATGCGGCACCATAACGGCACCACTCCAGGGGGTTCCCTAGCCGACCCGGCCTGTTGCTAAGGGAAAAATCTTCTGGCAGCCATGCACGTGGCGCGTGCACACCTAACTGGAATGCATATGAGCAAGCACTCAAAGAAGAATGAGACATTAGTGGGAAAGCAAATTCCTATTCCTGCTAGGAGTTGGGTTCCCTAATACAAAAGACCTATCCAGGAAGATTCTATTTAAGGTGATAAGTCTATAAAAATGCCTCTTAACACTGAAAGGATTCTGCTCTGGAGACATAGCAACAGAAGCCAACATTTCCAAACCTGGATATCTAAAAATACACACCTAAAAAAATGATCTTAATTATCAGAAGTGCTAAGCACCTACAACTCACATGGAAGTCAATGTGAACTGTAGGTGCTCAGCACCTTGGAAAAGCAGACCACTTACATTGTGGATATATGATTCTACAAAGGGAATGGCAAGAGAGAAGTCAGTCAGGGAGGGAGCTGGAGGCCTCCTAGCTGAAGGCTGACTCTGCCTGTAAGGAAGATAACCATACCTGTAAAGCTTGTATATAGATGGACACTGGTGGTGGGACAAAGATAAGTAAATACAGATATGGGTGTCGCACAACTTGAAGCCTCTCTGAGCCTTATTGGGAAGGATAAGTGGGCCCCAGGAAGGGCGGCGGGTTGTGTACCCTGTTACACATGGAGGTTTGTCAGAGACACCATTGGGTGACCCGGCAATGGAGGGCACTCTGCAGTGGCTCACCGAGTGATACAGGGAGATGCATAAGACACTGCAGGCCTTTCAGCAGTCCCGCTAGCTGGAGAAGCAAGATCTACTGGCCTGGCAGGCCGAGCAACAGTGGACTTTGAAGGACTTTATCAAAGAACAGGTAGCGGTGCAGGAGCACATCCTGCAGAAACTGGTTGGTCCAGCAGGGGGAGATGGCACCTGGTCCCTGGGCTTCAGTCCCTTTGTAGAAAAGCTAATTTAATTTTATAGGGCTTTTTGGCTTTGAAATAAAATCAGAAATGTATTTAAAAATTTGAAACATGAAATTGCATTGAACCAAAAATAATTTGGTCTTGAAAACTGCAAAAATTTGAAGTCTACATAATGGCTAATTTCATGAAAAATATGCAGGAATATTAGTAACAATATTTTGCATGAAATTTTTAGAGGAGGGGGGAAGTTTCGCTCTCCTGTTTAAACTAATTAAAACCGTCTGGTTTCACTCTGTGGCTCGCACCTCCATTTCAGACCAAATCTCTGTAATTCAAGCAACTAGTGAAAGGTAGATTTTAATTTCTGATGAGCTTCATCACATTTGGTAACAGAGTTTTATCTTGTGATTTGTAAAAATATAATGTAGCCCAGTGGGACTCAAACTTTTTTTTACCTGTGACCCCTTTCATACAGCAAGGCTATGAGTGCAACCCCACTCCCCAAATAAATTAAACACACTTTTTAATATATTTAACACCATTATGAATGCTGGAGACAAGTGGTGTTTGTGGTGGAGATTTACAGCTTGTGATCCCCATGTAATAACCTCATGACCCCCTGGAGGGGTCCCAACCCACAGTTTGAGAACTCCTGATGTAGCCCAATGCCACTCGTTAGAACTCTAATAGTAGACCTTAAAACAGGCCTGCACAACATGCGGCCCGCGAGGAGTAAGTAGGGGTGGGGCAAGCCAAGCAGTGGGGGGGGGGGAAGCGGATGGGGGTGGGGTGAGGGCGGGGCTTTTCGGCTCGCAGCTGTTTTTTTTGCAGTAATATGGCCCTCGCTGCTTTCTGAGTTGTGCAGGCCTGCCTTAGAACATGCAAGCAAATCAGGTAGCATAGAAAGATCATTTAATTCTCAGTGATTGCTTTTTCATGAGCCCATGAATTTCTCTTCTACAATTTACTTGGTAAAGGAGGATTGCAAAGACTTTGGTATGCCTGCATCTGACAAATCGTGTCTGCTTCTACAGTTTTTGGAACATTTCAATGTCCTCGTATTCTGATCAGGTACAAAACCCTCTAAGGATCTTAACTGCATTTAGAGAGGAGCTTCAGTGCTTATGTTTCTTGATTTAAGCATAGAAGTGGGCATGAAGGGCAAGTGAAACAAACACATCAGGCACATATTTTGTGTATTAAACAATTTTGGATGTCTGAGGTCTCTAATTTATTTTATATTGCACAGTATAATAGGTATAGTCAGTTTGTCTTTTTCTCTACATTCTTTTAAATATAAAATACCTTTCAAACCATATACTTCTCTTCTTATCACACAAATCACTTTAGACATACAGAGGAAGTTATGAAAGAGATAAGCCTTGAACACTGAACTTTTTGGGTATCTATATTTTGCTAGAGCTTAGTATGAATGGTCAATGTGAATGTAAGCAATATGCATCAGTTTAAAAAAATAGTGCAAGTCCCATTTCCTCCAGTAAAGGTGTGTGTTTGTTTCTGCCACTGTGATTTGTGCTGCTTCCCTGAAAGAAGCTTACAGTCTTTATTCTGTATGATTTTATGTCACAATAAAAGTGACACTCAGAACACCTAAATATTTCATGTTGCTGTTTTAGCTTCAACACAAAGCCTTCTACCTAGCTGGGAGGATTTTGTCCCAATGAACAGATATTTTGTTACTCAAATACCTTTCTGAGTCTAATGGATTGCATGTTATTCCTTCCATGGGCAGTATACAAACTAGATATCTGGGGGTTAATTGTCTATTACTTCTTAAGTACGTACATTACTTTGCTTGGGTAGATTTTTCATTTTAATTTACTACTCAGAAATGCTTTTAAATTGATTGCAGTGTACGAGATAAGCAACTGCATTACCCAAGGCTTTAATTCCATTAACAGCTTTTGGCAACACCATAAACCAAGTGATTGGAGGTTAAAAGGTAATTATCAGAATCCAAAACTAAATTTCCAAGTATTGCTTTATTTTTGTACATACTGTAAATCAGCGAACTATCCAGCACTCTCCGTGCAAGGCACATCAGCATTCTCGGATGTAGTTTTTGGTTATCATCTTGTAAACAGTTTCCCTGAAAGAATGTAATTCCAGAGAGACAGATATGGGAGCCCTTATAAAACATATGGATTCTCCTGTATCTAAGCCTCTTTGCCCCTAGCAACCACCTCTATTGTAGCTCTGCCCCAGGCTTCCTCTCCATTCATTTTTCAATGATTAACTGCTCTCTTTAACCATCTGCGTACAGAGCACTGTCCGGACATCACTGTTATTGAACACCCTGTTAACCTTCCAGAAAGAAAATAAAGGGAAGTGTAGAAAAAGGGTCAGGTTCAGGAAGAATGTTTAACCTTTCCTCATCCACAAGCTGGGAAAATTTATACAAGCTTTTGTTTGTTTTTTTCCTTTTCTACAGAAAAAAGTCCACAAACCATTAAACTGGACACTGAAAATTATGACGAAAGCCAGCCCCTTACAACATTAAAAAAAAACCCACCTTTGCATTGCTGAGTGGATTTTTCCTTTCTTCTTTGCCTTTTCATATCCTCCTCTTTTTTATTTGCATCTTGAGGGCTCTTATTTTTTCAGTGTCTGTTTTCACTCTCAGTCCATTTTTCATCATGCTTAGCTGTTTGTCTTTTTCTCCCCAGAAACTCTGTTCTCTCTGTAATTTGCACTCCTCATAACTCCGGGGATCTTGAGTAAACAACAATTCTGTTTTGCTTTTAAATCCTAGAAAATATCGGTTGGTTTATTTTTTGTTCCCCCCTTAAGGGTACCCTCTTGAAAACTACACCTACTAGTGGTGATGTAGGAGGGGAATCCACTTCACACAGCAAGCAGAAGGGTGTTCTGCGGATGGTCTTTTGAATTCTGCCTCTTCCAAAGAGAGGTCTAGGACTATGAGAAGTGGGCAGGGCTGGGGAAGCCACTGCTTGTAAGCAGAGAGGCTACTCCTGCTGCATTAGAGGAGGGTACATGAGGCAGTACTTCACCGGTCAAGGGGCCCTGTTATTTGACATATGGAAGAGGGAAGTAACGGGGGTGGGGTGAGGAAGAGAGCAGTATTATTTTGACCCTGAAGCAGGACAGAGTCCTGGAAAGAGGTGACTTCAGAACAGGGACTTGAGAGACCTGCTATATGGACTAATGCAGTATTGAGTGGGAGGTGGTCACAAAGAAGTGACTGATGTTTCAGGTTGGGGTGTTCACATATGCTGTGGAAACTATCTGTGGAGCCGGGATGGAGCAGAGAAAACCACCTTGATCAGTAGGAGACTACATGGGCCTTTTAATTTAGCAGCTAGAACAAAATGCAGCTTTGCTTCAAGGTGAATTCAGAGAAGGAGAAGAGGGTGCAGCAGACTAGACCAATCCCCACAGCTACTAGAGGCACATGGTCTCTATCAAGCCCGATCTGGTTCCAGTTACTCAGCATAGCTTTGTCTCTACCATCAGCTCCCTCTCAGCAGCCTCTAGCTGTCCTTTGGCCCCAGGTTTCTCAACTCATCTGCCTTTCTCATATCCATCTCCATCCTCTGTTGATTAAATTGTTTGATTTTTAAGGGGATGCCTAATAAATCCTGTCATTGTATTTTAATCATGTTTTATGTGTGAGGATGGCAGAAGGAAGAGAGGGAAGGATGTATTATAAATAAAGACTATTATTTGTTAGTCTCATTGACAAAATCCGGACGACAGGGGAATACTACGATGAGTAGCAAACTTGATGTGGACTTAAACAATTTGTTTTTCATGGAACAAAACACAAAGATTGATTTAGTAATACAAAGGTATTCTTTTGAGAAAAAAAATATTCTCTAAATCAATACAGCACCTAGTATGATGGGGCCCTGTTCTCAATTAGCCCCTCAGCATAACAAAGACACATAATAAATAACAGTAACAACTTATTCAAGTTCCGTGGTAAAATTGTGCTTTGTTTAAAGTCACTCTTATTTTCTGGCATTTTTTACCTTGGTATCTGTTGAAATAATATGATCTGAAATAGTTCCTGACCGGATTTATGTGAAAAGGATGGTTTATTCTCCTTAACCAGTTCCCTTCCATTATTTTTATTGATCTGGAAAGTATACACAATGTAAAAAGGTTTGAATGGCAATCTGAAAAATGTTAAGGGATTTTAAAAAGCAACACCAGTTTGTAGATGGTTTTAAAAAACCATACATTATCTATAACATATTGACATTATTGTTAAGCTTAGGTAACTTTTTCATACTACAGTTTCATCTGGGTCATCTGTAGCCCAAATAATTCAGGCATCATATTAAAACCAGGTCATCATTTGCTTCTTAGCAGCTATTCAGGTTTGGCTCAGGTAACTAAGTGAAACAGCAGTTTATGGTCCTGATCTTAAGTGCACATCACTTTATTCATAAGTAATCACTTTGATTTCAATGGGACTGTACTTGTAAATTATGCCTGTGCTTAAGTGCCTGCAGAATCAGAACCTTAATTAGGTAAAGGGCCCAGTCCGGGAAACACATTGAAGTTAATAACAGTTGAAGGTAAACACCACCTTTCAGGATTGAAATTTTTTAGTCTGGCATTGAAGTTTCATAGATAAACACACATGTTGAAAGATACTGTTGTTACCATTAAAATGCAACAATTATCATATCCTGGCATCTGAGATACATTATTTTCCTATACTTAGAATATTTAGAGCACTGTATTTAGAGCACTGTAAAATGTTACATTAGTTTCATCATGCAATGCATATATCCTATTAACTAGGACCACCAGAATGCTTGATTAAAATTCCTACTTCAATCAATGTGAAACCATTCTTCTTATGGTCATAAGAGGGTAGTTAAAGATATTAAAAACTGCAGAAAAGATCGATTTTAAGCCAGACCAAAGAAGACAAATGTCTGAATTTACCATATGCTATGACATTTATTCTTGCTACTGCTGCCAACAGGGTCAGTGTAATTGTGTCTGGTCATAGGAAATTCTTGGAGGCATTTGTTTTTGCTGAAGTTCAGAAATGTGTAAAGTGACCTGATTGTAGTAATGTGATTTTTAAAGAAACATTAAAAATGCAATGAAGAAGTCTGGTATCAGTAGAACAGAAATGCACCTGTCATAGCACCATGTTGTTATATTACTGCAGGCAAGTACAAGTCAGAATCCCACAGGTTTTTTTTGGATGAAAAGAAGACAATTTACCTCAAATTATTCTGCATTATTTATAGTTCTCATGATGCAAAGAAGCAGCACAAGATTAATACAGTGTCATAGCTTTTCAAAGACACACTTAGAGGTGAAAGTAACTTCAAGGACTTACCGGTACTCCGGAGTCCTGAGGAGAGGGTGGGGCCTCAACTGGAAGAAGTGTGGCCTCTACCAGAAGAGGCAGGGCTTTTAAATCCTCGGGCTGTGGTAGTAGCAGCTGGCTGTTTAAATCACCATCAGAGCCTCGGGAACTCCCAGCTGCCACAGCTATCCTGGGGCCCTGAGCTCTGGCGGAGCTTTAAAAGGCCTGGGGCTCCACTGGGGCAACAGGGCTCTGGGGATGATTTAAGGGGTCTGGGGCTCTGGTTGCCGCTACCACCCTGGGCCCTTTAAATCATCCCCAGAGCTTTCCGGGGCCCGAGGTAGCAGCAGCGGGGCTCCAGTGGCTATTTAAAGGGCACGGGGCAGTAGTGGCGGCAGGATCTCCAGGCCATTCAAATCACCACCTGAGCCCCTCACCCCACCCCGCTGCTGCCCCAGGGTTCTAGCAGTGGGGCTCTGGTGGCAACTACTTGCACCTCTGTACACACTGTTCCATTTTATCTATAAGCAAAGGTGCTGTTCCATCGGCATTAGAACTTATTCTATTAGGCTTTGGTTTTCAAGAGTGGCTACTGATTTTGAGTGCCTCAGATTTTGGGTGCCCAATGCAAGTCTTTGGGACCAATTTTTCAAAAGTCCTAAGCACTTGCAGCTCACACTGACATCAGCAGCAGCTACAGGGTCTCTGCTCTCCTAGAAATCAGGCCCAAAGTGTCTCAAGCTGGGCATCCATTCGTGAACACTTTTGGAAATGTGGCGCCATATCTGTAACTTTGCCCCCAGCCTAAAGGTACATGACTGCCTTTGCTTTCTGCCTTTGCTATAAATTGAAATAACTAGTATATTAGACAACTGTATTTTTCCAAAAGAAGAACTGACAGTAAATGGTGAGTAGTATCATAACTGGTGGCATTTGAAGGGCAGGATGATGTCTTTGTACATAACTTAAATGATCTTTATAAATAGTACATCTGACCTAACTATTGAAGGGAAAGGAGAGGAAAAGAAAGGAAAGGAGGAATATTTGCTCTTTAGGTTTCCACATTAATAATATGCTAGTGCAATAAATGCTTTAGTTATTGTACTTCATGGGGATTCTTTGTACAATGAAGATGACAGACGTATACTTAACTAGTGCAATACTTGATTACTACTTGTAACTAGTCTGTACTTTTTTAAACACCTATTTCTAATCTTCCAATGTGAGCTGAATTTCTAGGACTGCAGGTAGAATCAGAAAAGCAAAGCAAAGCAACTTGGATTACTTAAAGCCTTCACATAATGACTACATTAAAAAAAGACTATTTAGGCCAATAATAGCCTGTTTCCTTTTTGAGCAGAACCTGGTTACCAATAGCCAAACAGCACTGCAGGGAAAGATTTTTTAGACTGAGTATTCTGAAGAAGAAAGAGGCAGATTTACTAAGTGTTATATAGCTGTGTGGTTCTGTTACATAGCTGTGATGTTGATGGGCATCTTATGGCTAAATCCCCTCACATCACTTAGAAAATTTAACTCATCTTTTAGTGATCAGTAATAAGAAATTGTGAGTTAGGTTCATTTTAAAAAAAGTTAATCAGTTACACAAGAACAACAATGAACATACACAAATACATATTGCTAAAGATTCTTTATAGTCAAAGCCGTTTGTGGTCTGAGCAGTGGTTGATGTCACAGATGTCATAGAAAGACTAGATGCTTTGATGATCCAACATTTTAGTGGTGATACAATTTTGATGTCAAACTAGAATTTATTCTACAATCTCTCTCATAATAATCAGGATAATTAACCAGAAAAATCTGTGTTTAGCTGGTGCTAATCTAATGAATAAAATCATTTTACTTTAATAAAATGATAATCATGTAATACACAGCAGAGAGAAAGAATATATATTTTTAAATGCATGTACCCCTTGGCTCTTATGCTAAAACAGTCTATTTTTGGGTATGACCAGATATATATTCATATTTAATTTGCCTGGCAGTTCAGATCTCTAGTTCATGGTCGGCTCATTTCATTTATAAAGTCAGAGTCAGTAAACGTCTTAATTTTCAGTCCTTATCTTTAACTAACATTACTCAGCAGTATCAAGAAGAGCTAACATTTTCATTCATGAATATTTGATAACCACTAATAGAAACTTATAATGGTGTTCTGGGGTATTAACGATGCCATTTGCATTTAAAGTAATCATTGCATTGTGCAGGATTGCTATGTGAAAGACATAGCGTGCCTGATTCAAACCCTGCTGGACTCAGGGGAAAAACTCCTGTTGACTTCAATGGGCTTTGCATCAAGCCCAGGGAAAATTTTAAACTTGAGCAAAGAGCAGACTCTAGTTGGAATATATTGTTCAGAGAAGTACCAATATGTAATACATTAATCATAAAACTAATTTCCAAAACACAAGTAAATTGCACAGACCAAACAGCTGCATGCCACATACTGATTGTGCCAGTATAACAGATCAGTAGTTAAATCAAATAAACATCTCTAAAGTATTATCAATGTGTACCATCGCATTGTCACTGGAATATCTTAAAGGGTTCAATAACAAAGTTTTATCCTGTATATTGCGCAAACCAGGCTAAGAGCTTGATGGACGCATGTTCCAAGGATAAAAATGCTACACTTTACCACGACAATGGTAAAGACTCAATGGGTTTGAGTCTTAATCACTCTCTGTTGTTTGCTGGATCCAAATGCTATAGAGGAATGGCCAGGAACTTCAACTAGTTTAAATAAGCCTAGCTCTAATATAATTAGGACTTGTCTATACAGCATGTCAAAGCACACAACAAATCACACCCCTAACTAGCTGCACTCTAACTGTCCAATGTAGACCTTACTAGGGTCCACTGATCCTGTTCTAGAAGGTACCTCGTTCACATTAGCATAGTCATGTTTGAAACTGGAATGCTTAAAATGTTAGTGCATTTTACAAGTCACACTTCTCAGGTCAGCTTCACCAGCACTGTGTAGATAAGCCTGTAGAGATATAGGCAGACAGTTCCTTCAAGGGAAGTTAAGAATGTTCTTTACCTCCATCCCACTGACATCTCTGGCCATTTAATAATTGGTATGGATGGATTGTGAATGGAGTTCTGTCTCCAAGAATTTTGCTAAGGAGAGGGCCCATATTACCAGCCCAGCTGCCCCTATTTGGTTGGCATGGTGAGCTGGTGCATAGAGTCACAACACCACTCAGATGTGGCTCAACTCCCCTCCATCATGCCAGCAGGAAAGGGGCTTTGCTGTTATGCCATCTAGCGGTGGTCAAGGGTCACATTGGGGAGGGGGAGCTTGGACCCCCAGGCCTTTCACACACACCTTTACACCCCTGATATCTGAGATTGAGGATGAGCAGACAAGATGGAGCATCATAGCACTGGGGAGGTTTTAAAAAATAGGTGAGCATCAGCACTCAGACAGGGATGAAGAAACAAAACAAAGAACCATTCCTCCACCAATGGATAGGAAATAAAAATAGATACAACGGGGTCAACAATGGAAGTGCCAGCACAACCCCGGCAATGGGTTTGCCTACACTATAATCTATGGTGTGATTGCAGCTCAGGTACGTATATGCATGATTAGCTTTTATGTAGCTAGCGTAGCCAAAAATATCAGTGAAGCTATGACAGCACGAGCTGTAGCACAGCTACACAAGCCCACATGGAACCTTGGGTTAGTATTTATATTTGTAGCTCACACTGAAGCCCATTCTGCCTCATCTTCACTGCTATTTTTAACCATGTTTGCTAGATTAAAGCTAGCACAGGTATGTCTACCTAAACTGAAATTACATCTTCTGTTGCAGGGCAGACATATTCTATAATGTTGCAAATGTGTTGCTATAACAAACATGCAGAGCCTTATTAAAGCAAAATATCCAACAAAAGTGGTGGGAATTTGGCTCAGTACAGTATTGCAGAATTTGGCCCATATTATTCAGAACTATTGAATGTTTCTCCAAAGGAAAATGGTTACTGTGATTATTCAGAACTATTTAATGTTTCTGCTACGAAAAATGGTTACTGAGATTTTAGTTTATCATTATCACCTTCTGGCCATCTAAGGCTATTATTCTTTAAGGTAGAAAGAATTACTGGGTATTCTTCTTTTGCTTTTTATTTATACTCATGGGTAGAATATTACTGCCCTTTCATCAAGACAATTATTCTCTAAAAGCCAGAAACTGGTTTACTTTCCCTATGGTTCTGAAATAATTATCTAAACAAAATTTTAAGATACACATGAGCAAACAACAGCATAGCGGAAACTGTAGGTAAAATTAATTGCTTGATCTGTTTATGTAAATCCAGTTTAGATCAATTGAACCTTTGGAATCTCCACTAATACATAATCCTCAAAGGAAATAAGCACGCTATATGTAATTTTAATGTGCAGTATACATTTTGTTGCCCATCCCCCACTGAGAGTCTGATTCTATTACTCATGTATGTGCTACTCAGTATGCATAAGAGGTTGCAGAAATTCCTGACTGCATGGTTTAATTGTAAATGATTGACCCTGTAATGCATTTTTCTCATGTATTATGTCATATTTGGGCTTTCGTTTTTCAAATGTATTAAAAACAAGCTATTAAAATGCAATTATATATTACAGATAGACACACAAACTATCTATAATTTTTGTTTGATTAATTCTCCATCATTAAAAGGATAGCATCCTCTTATTGAGAACTGTAACCATTTACATTGATGTGAAATATTTGTATCTTTGTGGTGCAGCTGTGTTTAGCATCAGCACCATTGTGCTCTAATTCTGGCAGAACAAGAAACTTGATGTCTTGTGTGAGTATGTTTCCTGTGCAGCAGGATACAATATTGCCTGTCTAAACACTGTACAAAACTTATGGAAATTATAAGCCATCTTTACTTTGTATGTTGATTTATAACAGAGTAACAGGCTGCAGCTTTTGCCTGACACATGCCATCCTGTTTGTAGGTCTTTGGGAAAGTCTTAAATGGATTCTGGTGACTTATTATGGGAGGAATCAGAGAGGTAGCTGTGTTAGTCTGGATCTGCAGAAGCAACAAAGAGTCCTGTGGTACCTTAAAGACTAACAAAAGTATTGAAGCATAAGCTTTCGTGGGCTAATACCCACTTTGTCAGTGGGTATTAGCCCACGAAAGCTTATGCTTCAATACTTTTGTTAGTCTTTAACGTGCCACAGGACTCTGTGTCGCTTATTAGGGCAGGTGTCTCCCATCTATATACAAAGAGAGACAGGAGGAATGTGCTAAAAAAACTAGAGATGATCTAGAATGTGGGCTGAGCAACCCAGAGAGAGGACCTTTAGAACACCTACATTTGGGGAAAAGGTTTTACCTGACTTCATGTTTATCTCAGTATTGAGTTCTGTATTAATAAAACCAAGTCTCATGTAAGGGATGAGTTTGGACCCTACAGTTTGTAGACTGTATTTGAGAGAAGGCTGAACAAGGCAGCTGCTCATTATTAGTTTAACAGTTTTGTCATCAGGTACCATCAAGTACCATCAAAAGCACTACTGGTCAGGGACGCCCAGAGGATTCAGAGGGCCTAGGGCAAAGCAATTTTGCACCTTTTTAATTTTTACTCACCCGGCGGAGCCACTGAAGGACCCACTGCCGAAGTGCCACCGAAGACCCGGAGCGAGTGAAGGACCCGCCGTCGAAGTGCCACTGAAAACCCAGAGCGCTGCCCCATCCATAAAAGCACTGCTGGGTACTATATTCTTGTGAGGACCCCTGCGGGGCCCAGGGCCTGAGGCAAATTGCCCCACTTGCTCACCCACTCCCTCACCCTGGGCGGCCCTGACTACAGATGTCCAAACCATTCCACTTGGTGGAATGTTACAATAAGAATTCATTTACTATTTTAAGTAATTGTGGCTTTGAATAAGCTGAGAAAAATGTCTGAACATTGGATAAATATGGGAAAATATGAGCCAAAGCTGAACTGGTTATTTTCAATTATAATTTTAGAAACATTGTGAAATTAATTACCATTATCCTACAGACTCTCCAGTGAAACAACGGTAAGTAACAGAAATTGCTTTATCAAATTTAGATGAGTACTTAAACAATTTAGAAATAGTAATCCACCCCTGAATTGAAGCCTTCTCCCTTTGTTCAAAATAGTTAATGGTACACATACTTTTTGTTATTATTGGTGCTTCTGGAAAATCCAGCTACACCTGGTTTTAGATATATTTTAGTTGTGTTGCTATTTTACATCTTAAAGCTGCAGATAGCTAGACTAATATAAAAATGGATAGTGTGAGCAAGGATAGGGAGTAGAGTCCATAGTCTCAAGCAGTGTTCTTTACCTAGATGCCCCTCTACACATTGTCCAATATAGAAATAAAAAGAAATGAAGCAGGTTGCATTACTGTATGTAATAGAGAACAACAAATTGAGCAGATGTCATTGCTGTTATTGACTTGAGAGAGAGATGCTAAAAGGGGGTTTGATGAAGTGGTAGTAGCTGGTGTTCATATGGAAGAAAGTATGTGTTCACCGTTCTGTTACGATAATTTATTAGTTGTAATACAGTAGTGCTCACAAACCTCCATCAGCATTGGACCCCATTGTGCGGGGTGCTGTATAAATAAAGAGTCCTTGTCCCCCAAAGAATTTACAGTCTAAATAGTTTGAATGTATGTTTTAATTGCAGCTTTTTTCAATACAATACATTAGTTAGCATGTAAAACTATCCCTGTAAATAATTTAAACTCAAAGGCTTAATTACATCTCTGTAAAAGAGGAGGTGGCAACATTGTACCAGCAAAATTGTGCAATGAAAACAAAGTCAGATAATCCATATACAGGCACTTCCTCTCATTTTAAGACAACTCCGGTTTGTTATGACAATTCTACAGACTCACCGGGAAGCCTTGAAAACCCATAATCCATTATTATTTTACTCCAGACACACTCATTTCACATCAACATTTCATTGACTCTGTTCTGTATTATCTAGCAACAACTGTGTGTAATGTAAAAAAAACAACACCTCACCTTTGTGTCAAAATTTCATCGCCTTTGAACAAATTAACATTTCAACTAACAACACGGTTGAGTAAAGCAAAGCTGAGAGTAAAAGGGAGTACACTGAACGATGGTAGGGGAAAAAAGAGGAGAAATTAACAGAGGAGAAACTGGGGAAAAGGAGAAATCAAAAGCACAGAATTTGTAACAGTGAAGGTGCTGCTATGCTGACAGGAGAGAATCCGCCTCCCCAAGAAGCTGTAGCTATGTCGAGGAGAGATGTTCTCCCATTGACAGATCGCTGTCTATAACAGGGGTTAGGTCAGTATAACTACGTTGCTCAGGAGTGTGGATTTTTCACACCCCTGAGCCATGTAGTTCTACCAATATATATTTGTAGTATAGACTTGCCTCCTCAGTACTAGGAAAGATAAGAGAGAGAGAGAGAAAGAAGAGAAAAAAACTAAGATTTAGAGCAGTGAAGGATTTTTTAAAAAGTAGCTAGACCTGTAAATACTAGGTCAAACAAACAGTGATGGTCCAGAATAAAGCCATGTTTCATTACTGGTTATGGGATGCATATTCTGTGACAATATATAAAGAATAATAAAACGGAATTCCATGTCCAAAATGAAATCTGAATTCAAATATCACTTTAGCCAAAACTTAAAATAGTCAGAGCAGAGCCATAAATATGAAAAATCTTCACACAGCAGTGATTCATGGGAATTAAGAAAAGTAGTCCTATTTCTATCAAGTGAGAACCTTTTCCTTCTTTGTTTTAGGGAAGTTTAACAGGAAACAAACAGATCTGTGTAAAGCTGTTGAAAAGAGAGAATGCCATGTAAAGGATAAACATTGCCACAAGGCCTGATCCAAGTGCCTGTTTTTTAATTTATTTTTAAATAAAAGAGGTCTTGTTAAAGTAATTAGCCTGACTGTGATAGCTTTGCCATTGTTCTTCACGTTCCCCAGATAATAAAGCTCATCTTGAATAAAAAGGCAATTCTGAACCCAGCCATATATCTCAAGGGTCTTTTTTTATTGCCCAAATTCATAATTGTTGAGCTAATGTAATGTTTTAATTGGACTTGCTCCTTTGTATGCAGAAGTATATAATGAGCTGTAACACTGATTAATTTTACAGTTTGATTAAGCTATATAAAAATTCAGCCCATATTTTATTTTAATCATGCTATGCATATATATTCTAATATGATGTGTGAAGTTTGGAGGCATTTCATTTGTATTTGAACTATATGTATGTAACCCTTCTGCCCATCAGAGTTGGCAGCAACAAGGGCCGGGTTCAGTATCCAGGGGTTCCATTCCAATAGCACAATACAAAAACCGGCTCGAGCCCCCACCCAGTGACCTGGGACAACCATATACCACCCCTCTGGGCGTCTGTAAGAGACAATACTTCCCCTCTCGCAAGCACAGAGTCTGAGTGTACCAAAGCCTTTTAATAACAGGGAGAAACAATGTGGCATTATATTGGGGAAACACCACAAACAAGGTTAATAAACCAAACCATGAACCAGAAGCCCCCCTCCCAGCAAATAGGCCGTGGCCTTCCCTTTGGCTCTTGAGTTCCACAACCCCAAAAAGTCACTCAATAGTCCCAAAAGTCCAACAGCCCAAGAGTCTCTGTTCTTGGTCCGTGCAGAGTTCAAAAGTCAATTGGCAGAGTCTTACCTCCAGCCTGGGTGGAGATGGAGGGTAGGGCACGGGGCACCTTACGTGGTCCGAGGCCGACTGCGCCGCCTCTCCGTGAGGTTCCGCTGCAGCTCTCACCGCAATCGGCTCTGCTCCGCTCCGCTGGCTGTCCTACGAACCGCTCTGCCCGTTGATCCGCTAGCTGCTCTGCTAGCCGACACACAGACAGCTGTGCCGCGCCGGTCACTCTGCCCGCAGCACCCACGCCTCTGCTAGGTGACAG